>CAJZCY010000002.1:32110000-32422500 GCA_914969975.1 Anopheles atroparvus | reverse complement strand
GCAGGTGACCCAGAACGGGGGCTGGCTCGTTGCAACAGCTTCCTTCTTGGACAGCACACCGCACAAACACACCCCCTAATGTAGCGGAGCAAATGTGTACCGAACGAATGGAGAAGTTGGGCCAATCGCCGTGGACGGCATCTGTCACTGGTAAAAGGTGGCAAATAATGCCGTTGCACTGCAGCACGTACCGGTAACGGGTTTGTTTTGCAAGAACCTGCAAGTCGATTTAATTACCCTCACTGCTTACCCAAGACAAGCAGCATGAGTTGAGTGCGGGAAGGTAAATGTAGATTGTAAGAACTTGCCAACTACCTATGTCTTGTGTAATCGAAGACTTTGTACCAAAGCTTCTGACGATCCAAATCCAATAGAATCTAAAGCACATCTATTTCCTAGTTGTAAACCTGTCAGCTTCATTTCAAGTTTAGTTGCCATTCTGGAAGACTAGTTAAAATGCCTGCTCTGGTAGTGGCACGTTGAGACTACATTCTGAACCGTACACAATCATTCATCACACCTACCCGGGTGTTGGATCTTGTGGCGGGAAAATTTAGTGTGTTTAGTTTATTTTTTATTTGAAGCCTTTATGCCACAAACTGGTTATCGTTGGGGATCCACTGATTGCGGAAACACAAATAAAGAGGGAATGCAATCGCGTCACGCCGTAACGAAGTCCACATCATCATGATTAATTTATATATCGATAATTACATGCCGGCGCGCTCTTCCCGGTGGGTGGTTGGTTGGGTGGCAGTGAAGGTGGTGCGAGATCGAGTCGGCCCGGCCGTATACACCCGCGATCCAGATAGAATCGTCCACTCGAGGCACCCGAAGCGAACCGTCTGTGAGTTTGTTTGCGAAAGCTGTTGCACGGTGGGGTTTAGGTTTATTTTTGCAATGAAATTCAATTGGAGCGCTCGCCTGTTTGACGCCGTAATTCATTCGGTTTATATCGCTTGAGAAAATCTGATCGCGAATCGTAATGTAAGATTGTGTTTTATTAAAGCAAATGAAAGATATCACGATACGACGTACTTCCAGTTGATTCCAGAAGCAGTATTGGCAGCGGTACATCCAAGAGCGCAGCCGAATCAGCAAACAGGAGAAACTCATATCGGTCATTCCCGGTCTGTTCCATCGCGCTACTTCCTACGCCATGTGCACGGCTGATGGAGCAACGGGCACAACTGTTCACCGGCGAGGACGAGGAACCTAGCGGTATCGCTCGGGCTGCGCTCTCGCACCAACCCCACCTTGTGAACCGGATCCGGTAGAAGGTCCTCCACGCTCGTCCCGAGTACGAATGGGGTCATGAGACACGGAAATTTAATTAGTGCACCTTGGTGCACTGACCGGCCTTTGACCTAGTAAACGCCTCAAAGCGCCTGTCCGCTACGAGCGCGCGGTGGTAGCATCAGCCAATTGCGACCGGGTTGCGTGCCGTAATTCCAAAGGGAGGCCCGCGCGTGCACGCCGGCATCACCCTTGGAACCGAATGGCGATCACTTCCCTCTGTGGATCCGAAGCACGCAACGGTAAGGCAGATGATCGAGCATCGCTTGTTTTGGAAGCAACGCCATCCATTGATTTGCATTTTATGGAGTAGAGCGTTGAACATCCCGGCTGGTTTTTCCTTTTCGTAACATGCAGCTACCGATTTATGATTTGCCAACTACAATGAACTGCGACCTGCTTGAGATTAATGTTGATAAAAATTACAATCGGATTCGTATGGAAACGTTGCGCGTCAAATGGAACAATCCAGGCAGAAATAGTACAGCCTTTTCTTAACCAAATGCAACCAAGAATTTTAACATACGTGAGTTTGTTTTAACGCATACGTTGAAAATCAAACCGAAGAAAAAAAAATTAAAACACTCAAGTGGAAACGGTGAGATAAAAGTGCGAAATGGCTAGCTAAAGTCCATAACAAACATTATGCAACGTTTGAGATGCGATCGGCACGCTGTACTGTACGAACACGATGTGGTGATCGAGGTGAAGTTCAGCCTGGTTTGTCGAAAAAGGAACATACCTTAACGGTATTTTGCGTCTCATTTTCGATGCAAGCTGACGAGTAATGCAAGTTTGTAGACAGGCACTTGCAATGATCTTTGAAAAAAATATGCAAGGAACGGGATGCCGAAGAAAAAGGATGAATCATCGCGATTTTATTGGTAATACTAAAGAAAAGAAAAACAAAAGTCTTACACATTGGTTTGCGCTGAGGACAACATCCCTCCTCGTTCATTGCATCAGTTTCCCCGGCGCGTCCTCTCGTGCAATCGTTGTCCCATTTTTCGAATCACGCACGGCCAAAAACGTGCCAAAATGTAATGGGATTCAAGTTCAAGAAATGCTTTCTCTTTCAGCCGGATGAGCTAACCTCGATCGATCCACGGTGGGACGATCGGTGGAGTGAATGGACGGAAATGTACTACAATGCGACGGGGACCGGGCGTTACAAGCGCCGCTGGGGAGAAAACAGGTTGTCTTTCGGCGTTCATGTATTGAGGGAGGGATAATATCCAGACGTAGAGTCATGTCGGAAAAGGGGTTTTTCGGTTGTTCCACAGGAGGAAACCGGGCCTCAACGAACCAAAAAGGTAACGACGTAATGAGCGATCATGTTTGACGACTTCGTGCCATGCGGTGTCTGCTTTCATTTCTCATTTCGGGGACTTTTGTTTCGCTTTTGAGGTCACTGCGTAGTAGGAGGAGAGGCCAGGCAGGCTAGGTCGACTTTTCCGCCAAGACGAGTACGGTGGGATGATGATGCGCACACTTCTGTGGTGACATTTGATCAATTTCCCGGGCAAGGTGGGACGACGTTCCTCGAGAGACGGGTTTCGCAAGTGCCAACGATGGAATTTGGGTGCGAGTTTTGTAAGTCGAAAGTTTAACAACGAAACGTCGATAGTTATGTTCCGGTTACGAGTTCCCGAGCCAACGGCGTGGAGGTCGTCCGCGATGTGACGCAATGGTGCGACTCGAATAAAGATGCGCTTAAAAACCCCAAAGAAGATCATCTGCGACGCGGTGGAGATGTTACAAAACAGCTATGAACCTGTTATCAAATCGTAACGTCAAGAGTTTTTTTTTTCACGTTTGCGAACGCATGTTTCAAAAGTTCATAAGTTTAATTTTATTGCACCAATCTGGAGTTGTACACATCGCATCATTCGATATAAAATGCATCAGAAAGGTGAAGGCAAAGAGGGCATGCATAATGCACAGCTTTTTCTGTTGCCATATACTCTTTTCGAATTGGGCCAAAAAAGATGATGGCTAAGTTCGGTAACATCATCAGTAATCATCGAATATGCTCTACTACTGTCTTTAAAAAAAAATCAATTAAACCGAACCGCCTGAGGTCGGCTACAAATTGCGGAGCATTTCGGCACTGTTTTCGACATTTCGTTGATTATTTTCACACACGATATGGTACGCTGAGCAGCTGCTATGAACCAAATGCTCCAATGGTGAACAGCACAGCATTCCGTGGAGGATTGCTCGTTCCTTGTTTGTGTCTTGACTTTCTGCACAATGTTTACAGTTAAAGGCAGTTTCGCAAACGCTTGGCACTTCAGCAAAAATTAAAGTCAAAGTTAAAATGTATCGTTTCATATTTTGCTGTATCTTTGGACATAGATTTCCTTTGCTAAAACCAACATCTCATGTTTAATCTTGCAAACAAGTCGTCTCTTTAAAAATCATTTTAAAATATTGAAAGTTTCCAAAATATTACGCAGCAACCAATTAGAAAATATGCCTAACATGTGATCCAATGGAACAAACAGTACCATAAAATTATCCCATTCGGTTTTACTGCTATCGTTACGCTTTTACGCAACGTTTTTCGGAGATTGTTACACGATGCCACCTTTTCCTCACTTCACTATCGGCTGTGTGGCCGCCAGCCCACTCGATTCACCTACGTCTCGTGCTGTTGTTGCTATATGGGAAAGCGCCACGAAAACGACCTATTATTCATCATTAGCTTGCGCTTAATTGATTGATGTCGCCGATAATAGCCGCCGGGAGAACATTTTGCATGCATGCTGTTACATTCTCTTCGCTCCAGGTTGACAAGGCAACCTAGCCGGCAGGTCAGAGCAGATGATACCGTTCCCGATGGCTGCCATGGTATATTCTACTGGCGAAGCGGAGACGATTCTGCTGAGATGTTGAACACTCTGTACTTTATTAAGGGCATTATTTTGTTTTTCGCTGATCCTATAAATCTGCCTGTTTGCTTGTGACCTATAACAACCCTCCGGGTATCGAAAATCGAACGACCTATTGAGCACCGTCTGTAGCCAATGATTCAGGCTGCTTCGGGTGGGGTGATCGAAACAGTATAGAAGAAAAAAAAAGTGGCCAAAAATAAAAGGAAAATACCAAAAGCCGAACGACCGTTCGTTCGCTATCATCGAGTTGCCATTCGGGTCACAGTTGATAGTGAAGGAGCGTGAAAAATCCGGTTTCATTTCAGTAGGATCCGCAAAAGCCAAGAAGATGCCGTATCGCCTTCCAGCCCTCCTGCACTCTCAGGTCATCGCAAATGAACGCCACGGAGACGGCGGGCGGCTAAACTTAAACACATCCGCTTTCACACACGGATACACGGGACGGTTAGGCATGAGTGTTGTCTGTTTTGACGAAAGTCTCGCCAGAAAGGTCCTGAAACGACTCGTATCGAGCGGATTGTCGATTGGAGGTTTTTGTTTGGCTGCCTGATAAGGTACAAAATCTAGCAGCCAAGGTCAGTCGAACAAGGTCAGACCGAGTAAAATGTCTTCCTATCACAGTCTGGTTGGTCTTCGAATCCGATTCTTCAGTTTGGCGGGTGTTGTTGTTTCTGTTCTCTTTTTTCTATACTCAATCAGGATGAAAGTATGTTCAGTATTTCCAGTTCTTTTTCAGAGAACTTAGCATAAAACGAAGAAAAACAAAGCTCACCTAGGAACGCAGACGGAGTGGAACAGGCCGTAGTGTCGCAGGACGTGAACGAGCTCGGGCGCTGTCCGGCAGGCACCCATTATGCTGAACATGGCCAGGAGTGTGTTCCATATCGCTAGCAGCCCTCGCAGCTCAAATCTGTTGGGAGAAAAGGTAAAAGAACACCATTGTGAGTAAAATTGTTGATTGGATGTTTGAAGAATGAAATAAATTCCGTTAATCTAGTCTACATCCGATGTGTAACATTCGAATTGTGCAAGTCCTCTGGTTGTTACGGAATGTTTATCGTCTGAGAAAAACCTTTGTTTTGCTTATCCAGGCATCGGTATATCTGAACACAGCTGTTACCAGGGTGTCTTAAATATGGTTTATCATGAAAAAGATATGTTTTGCAAAGGGACTTTCTAGTCTCTACCGGTTAGCGGTGACTAACAACTGATAAAATAAAATTTGCAGGTGTTTCTTACATTTTACCACCCATCCGACATGGGCGTATTATCTTATCTATAGATCAGCCCTTTTGAACTTGATCGGAAATTATTTGAAACCTTACAATCGGACGAAACTCGCAAACAAGCGAAAAAAGGACTATCTAAGCCCAAACGCCGGCTTCAACCGGGCATAATCGACGCCCCTGAATCGACAAGAACCTAGCGGAGGAACCGGTTTCTGACACTGCTCAGCTCTTTCCACCCCCCAAAACCGCGATGAGGAAATTACTCCAATACACTATCGATGATAAGCGCGGTTGGCAGCAGACTGCGTCTATGTCTTCTTCTTCTTTGTTGGTCCAATCTCCAATCCACCATCATCTTATCTTATCCCAGCACACCTGGGTTGTGGTGAATCAATCATTTCATGTGAAATCTATTTCTCCCACCCAGGATGGCTGTTAAATGGTCGATCTGTTTTTTTTTTTTGCGCCACCTTTATCATCACTAGACTGAGGTGGATTGCGTTATCTGGAGAATGGTGTGAGGTCCACGGTGTAAAACCCTGTGCCAGGAACGTGATTCGACCGTGTGCGCGTGTGAATCCGTCGAAATTACCTTCGAATCCGGGGTGAAAGATATCGGATCACGCGGGGAAAGCGAGCGAACGATAATAGTAAAAAGAACACTACCTGCGCGACTTCGTGGTACAACCGTCAAGGTCATAGAAATTAGTTAGCGCGTGCTAAAAGCTTCGGACAAGCGATGGCACTACACAGGAAGAGCACAGAGGGGAGCACAGGACAGGAAATGGAGAGTTAAGGCAGAGGCGGTGGTACTAGTAGTTTCATTCATATCATACGCCGTCATCGTCAGCGTCAACATCATCATCCGGCTGGCTTACCCTCGCCGTCGGACGTGTAGAGAAAGTCGATTCACCAAACTGCGCCATTCATAAAATACATGTCAAGTAAACACACTGGATCCTCTTTCTATCCAACAACGGAGCTCCTCTTTTCTCGAGGCCTCTTAAAAAAAGGCGAGTATCTTTGAATGGAATCCTTGCACCCGAGGGGATAGAAGAATCGCATGGAAACGCAAGAACCTCCTCTACTTTCTTCCCACTTGACGCGATGCATTGGATCCGGACCCAGAGAACCCAACAGGCTAAGATGTAGACGACAACTCCCACCGAGAACCGGTTTTCTATGCTGCTGTGCCTTGCACCGACCGACCGGCTGCGAGAGAAACTTTCCTCCCGTGCTAGTGGGGCATTAATTCTATTCTTTCTTTACCTTGAAGTCCCACGACGTCCGTGGCCCCGGGAGGCGGTAACACATACAAAATCCAGCAACCAACTTCCTAAACGCAGCAGGTTAACGGCGAGAGTGAAGCGACGGCGAACATGCTTGAACATGAAAAAGAAAGCACTTGACCTTGGGGCGCGTTTGAATAGACTTTTCCTTCCCCCGTCTCTTGCCGGTTTCGGACCATTCGCTCGTGCTCGTTTCGATAGAACCAGAACACGATACACGATGCAGAAGGTCAGCGAGGTTCTTCTTAGCTGGGTTCTTCCGCGAGAATGATTGTGGTCATAACGCTCTACTTCCAGCCGGCAGGTACGGTCTGTCGGCTCACGATTAGCGCGCGCGCTTCATCTTTCGTGTTTACAAGCCATATTAACCGTGCGGACAACAATAGGGAGGCTAATAAATGTATAATCGCTATTGACCGCGCCATTTGATCCACCACATGCAGCACAGGAAATAAAATCTCTCAATCGTTCGCCTGCCAGTTGGTCAGCCTTTTCAGTGCTTTGAAAGAGCCCGGCCAGAAGCTGTGTGGTCCCTAAGTCACATGCCTAGATTTCCTCACGAACAAAAAAACAAAGGAAAATGGTCCTTTTTACCATGAGTAGCTGTTCGAAACGTTAGTTACCGACCTGGAATCCTGGTACAAGACATTAGTAATTATATCAAATTAAAAATCCTTCCTACACATGACTACCGGAGTTTGACTGACGACATTGAAGACGGTTTTTGCAATGCAGTAGCTTAACACAAGGTAGGTAGCCTTACCGTTTTCAATTAAAACATTCCCTGCGGACCGGAAGGTTGGCGATGGAAGGAGACATACCAAATACTTTCACGGTGTTCAGTTCGACCTTGTGGGCGCAAGTAATGCCCAGCTTTAGGAACGGTAGAAACTCCCCAGGAGGTTCGTATCAGGCGGAGAGCATCTACCAGACCTTAAGGGCAGAAGCATCGGTAGTATCGCAATGACACAGACACCGGTATTTGTAGAAGGTCCGTCTGTCTGCTAGTTTGTCGCTCGACGATAGTCGCGTCTTCCTACCGAAATCGAACGGTTGGCGCTTTGATCCACCGTTCGGTCTGTTACATCCACCCAAGGAGTTTGTCTTCCCAAACTGGAGACAGAAAGCGACAACAACCCACGAGGAACCGAAAAGAGCGCACCGGCCACACTGTTCGAGGCGCTCGACGACGTTATGTAAAAACGGCATTCCTCCAGTGGGAGAGCGCGACCGACAAAAAAGATTCACGTAAAACATGCATGAATAAAATTCAACAGCATAAAAAAGCGCGGCTATTCACCATAACCGGATATCGGTCCAGTGTGTGTATAGGTCGAACGTCCTGGTGGTTTTGGTAGGACCATCGGGGGGACACTGCTGTCCCACGTCCTCCTTCCCCCTTCGCGCTAACACTGCCCCTCGTTCTCTCACGCCGAAAATTCCGCTCGATGGATCTTGGGGAGATTGAAACACGTGTCTGCGCACGCCGTCACCGCCGCCGTCTTCGTCGTCTGCGTCTCTTCCAGCGTGTGAAGGAGGAGGATTCGATCGAACCATTCTCGCCCGCTCGTGCCCGCGAATATCGCGATTCGGTTGGGAAAGGTGAAAGAAAAGATACTGTGTGTTCATCACCTTGGGGGAACGGGAACAGATTGTCACGAACTTTGGTGCTTGTGCGAGAGAAAATTTGGCGTCAGATCCTTTGGAGAGGCAGGAGAAACGGCGAGAGATAGCAAGAGTGAGAGGCAGAAGAGCGAACGTGGCAAGTGGAAAAAGGAGCCAGATCTCCAGCACAGAGCCGAATCGATAGGAATGGAAAAATGCGCGCGCACCACCCGGCATGGCATCGTACGACGGCGAGACCGGCGAGTAGTCCATGACCTCTTCCAAGCCAGCTACTTCTTCGTTTTCCTCCCCAACCGCACCCGTCGGTCGTTCCCCCTTTTTTACCCGGGCCGAATCCGAGCCGTTTTTCCCCGCGATTGAGACTTTCCAGCCCGTGGGAGGATGTTCCCTGCCAGGCTTGACGCAGGACGATGACCATGAGAAAAGAATCCTGAACCGACTGGAGTATCAGACGTTTCCGATCTCTCCCCCATCTTCCTTTACTTCCTGTCCGATTCCGATTCCGGTTCGCCCACACCGCCCACCACCGAGAGAGGGCCGACTCCGGCGGATATTGGTGTTTGACATGAAGCCTCGGGGAGAGTTGTGTAACTTTTGTACGTAAAACTTTTCGCCGGCCGTTATTCTTCGGCCGTTGATGCGATGGTTTCACGGCGAGGCAGGAAATGGTGCCACTCTTGCCTGTCGGCCCCGTTGACTGGACGACGGGGGACATTACATTAGCCGAGCAGATCATTTACATTCCAACATAGGCGTTCGCTCGAAGCGTTGCCAAGTTCCCGGCCGGGGTCGTTTTAATTGAATTTTCAAAGTAATCCCTCTCGGTTTCATTTTGGGCCAACCTGACAGACCGAATCGTTGGCAGAAGAAAATAGTGCGATTTACATCAGTGTTTTGGTTTTGTTTTATTCCTCCCGAGAATGTGTTGTAATCAAGAGAAATTAGATAGGGCTAATCGAATGACGTTATTTCATTAAAGTGTTGGAATGCTTGACATTTTAGTCTTGGTATAAGCTTTAAGTCCCGAAAAATTGAAGGTATTACATTCATTTTCAGCAGAAATAGTTTTGAATCCAATGCCTAGGGTTCTGGACCATTCTATTTCTTTTTCTCATGGAGGGAGTTCTTCGTTTAGTTTATTTTCTTCAACTGCCATTTTATGTTGCCCCAGGTTCTCATTAGTTAGAACAAATTAGTATCCCGGGTGCTCAAAGGTTCCTTACCCATTCACCTGCCTTCGGTGTTACGAATTATTTCGCGCAAACCTTTTTGTTCCGCTTTTTTTTTTTCAACAACCCTATTGCCTTCGTAATTTTGACAAATCACCAGTGACGGGCGTTTTTCGATGCTATCGCTCGGAAAAGCTAGCATTCGCTTCTTTGTGTCTTCGTTTTTTTCAATTCGTACGAGCTTGAAATTAGCATCTCGTATTTGCATACGGACAAGACGGACGCTGAGCTGTTCAATTCCTTTCTTCAAGGGCTGCCACTTACTTGCAGCACGCACGAACGCACGAACTTGGTCCACTGGATGTCCACCTTTGTGGCACGGGTGGAAAAAAACGAAAGTCATACCAAATACGAAGCAAATCTAATGTCAAATGGCAGACATCGACCGGGCAACGTTGGACAAATGATTAATTAGCTAATGGTCAACGATTGGCAAATCATGGTAGCAAATCGAAGGGAACAAGTACTCTTCTTCAGGAGTTCATGAGTGCCATTCGCGTACTAGTTCCATGGAAGGAGCTGCAAAACAAAAACGACAACAAAAACGGTTGACCTCACCTGTCCGACGACTTGGTAACCTTTGTTTTATTATTTGGTTCATCGAGTTTAATCTTATTACCCATAAAAAAAACATCTTGATTGGTCTTAGGAGAATCTCCCATTCAGTTATCCGCTTAGTCCTTGGAGCGGACTGCCAAAAGACTAGCAAACTGGCCGTCTTATAAGGCTAAACTGAACCCAAGGAGCATCGTTAACCTCGAGGTGCCCAACGTCAGCAACAGGTCGAACCACCCAGGGAGCGCAATCAAATTAAATACGCTAATGAAAGCGAAACGACTGCTAAACATATCAACATTGTCCTAATCGAATCAGAAACCGAGCAAGAAAAAAGAGGAAAACTGATCCCTGAGCGATAGACGTCCTGAGTTGCTCTCCATTCAGGAAGCACCGAAGCGGTTCCTCATCGGGCAATCTGAAATGGAGGCGCCAACGAGAAAAGGGTGCAAACAAATGGCGGACAGGAAGGAAGATTAAGCAATCCAAACAAAAACTAACCCAAGAAAACCGAGATCATCATTTGATTCACCTTCCCTTCCCTTTCTTTTAATCGTAAACAGATTATCGCCCGCCCCGCGGGAAAGATCCCGCAGATAATGAGGTGCCCATCGGCGTAAAGATCGACGACGCTGCCAGGTGACGACCACCTTAATCGTTATCACTTGACGGAATTTTTCATTGCTACCGGCACGAAACGCAGTGAGTTCTATTACACACACACACAAACAGGTTGTTTTTCCGTAACGCATCTCCGCATGGTGAAAAAATAAGCTTATCATTTTCCTCGTAACCCGTAAACACGTGATAAAAGGCGTACGCGTTCTTACAACGATGGCCCCGAGCACTAATGCCTGATAACGTCATCGTCGAGTCGGTTTCCAAGATGAGGTGATGTGTAAAAGGAAAAAGTGTATGTAACTTGCCTCGCGTGACAATAGCGCCCCGCTCAGTCTTTTTCGAATTTTGAGTAGGAAAACATAAATTATTAGCACTCAACTTCCTTCTTATACCTGCTTCTGGTGACTCCTTCAGGGAGAGGTTCGTTTTTTGTTTCGTTGCAATTCATTTAAACGCAAAGAAAATGAATGCTTTTTTAATAGACACGTGGGAAAACTGACGTCAACTGCATCGTTTGAAGAACGTAAATTGAAAAACAAGCCCTGGCCGCCAGCTGGGAAAGGAAAACGATTATCGATCGCTTATGTTGTTTGGGCTTGCTGTGGTGAGGAACCCGTGTTCTCCTGAGACTCCTGAACTTTTCTGGCGCTATTGCACTTGCTGCTTGCATGCGTGATTGTTGTTTCCTCATCAAGGCATCTCGAGTCGCGTGCGTGGTACGCCACATCTGTCATCGCGGGCGGTGTGTGTGTGTGTGAATGTGGCTTTTCCGATGTAGCAACAAACTTACGCCACGACGCTCGAATGAGGGAGATCGCCGGCCGGGTGTACCCGAGATGCAACGGCTCCCTTTGCTCCTACTTCTTCTTCGACCATGGCCACCGTCGTTATTATCATCCGCGCCTCAGGCAGCCAGCAACCCCATCGAAGCCCCTCATCATCATGGGCCAGGAGAGTTTTGGTTGACCGCGGATCGCCGCGGGTGTGTGTGTGTTTGTGGTCCACCACTCTGCCCCCCCTTTTTCCCGATGAACAACGTTATGCGAAGTCGTAGTGATCGGCAGGGGTCAGAGCGATCAGCCAGGCCCACCTCTTGGTACTTGGCGCAGGCTGCGAAATTGCGTGCAAATTTGCAACCACCCTCCACCCTCTTCGGCACCACGGTTCGCCAGATGTGTGGCGATTGCCCACGGGGCGCGCGTTCGGCATGGCGCGTTGTTTGGCGGTGGCTTACGAAATGTTTGACACCGATCCACACTGGTTGGAGTGGGAAAAAAGAGAAGCGAAGATCGGCGAAAGCTCCTACAGCTTGCTTTTCGCCGCGAGTCGTTGTCGTGGTGTGGTCGTTCTGCGCGCCTTTTGCCGCTCCATATGTTTTCTCCGATTGCTCGGCGGCGGTGTGGATCAACAACATCGTCACCACCACCACCAACATGCACCACACGTTACGTCAGGCTGCGCGGTTCGTTGCTAACATCGATTCGACGCCAGCACAAAGGTTCATTCTTCAAACCGACCCCAAAGGAGTGGAAAGCGATTAACCAGTAACGCAAGGGAAACCCAATTTCCAATGCCCAAGCCAAGCCCCCCGTGAAAATGACATTGCTTACATTTGAACTTCTTCGCAAGAGTTTTGCAGTATCTACATTAAACCTTAGGGGACAAATCATAATCCCCACGGAAAAGGATGTAAACGAAACAGATCACGACCGATTATCGTTGTTGAACATTAAAGGCACCGAAAACACAATGAAACAAACAAAAGTCGCCAGCTTTGGCCAGGATTGACAGTTCCCAGTTATGTCACTGCGTCAGCAGCATACGCACGCATGAGACGCAGTGGTTACATGTTCGACCTGTCGAATTCCCGCCGGAGGGTTTCAATTCCAGAGGGGAAGCTTCGATGGAGGCACATCATAGCCGATCCATACATTCGATTCACACTCGGAAACATCGCGGGTTTTGTGACAAGAATAGTTCCTTTAAAAAAGTTCCACCCCGACTCCAAAGACGGATCAGTTTTGGAAGCCAAACAGTTTTGGTCGATTAGGCAATCGGTTCAAGGCCTCTAGGGTCTATTCTATTATCTGCTCGGAAAACTTAACTGTTCACCTTTTGCTAATGCACCGCTTACCATTTTCGCCCGAGAAAACCCCTTATTAAGTCACACAGGGCGATCGATCAGGTGGCACAGTGGCCCATTTTTTGTTTTCTTGTTTGAATTAAGTGCATGCCAATATTGCTTTCCGCCGTGCGTGGCTTCCTTCTCGCCCAAGACACTCATGCTCGGTTCGAGGGGAAAAAAAACAGATGCGATTACCTAACGATCGGTGGCAGGGAGAGAGGGCTTGATCTAGATTTTTCAGACGATTGATCCGACACCGAAGATGAAGCCTGCGATCGTTGCGCGATCCGTTCGAGTGAAAGTTGTCTTTTGGAGAGGACGAAAAAACAAAGAGCACAACAAAACTAGGCTCACGAAAATCATCACGACCGGCGAAAGAGAGCGTGCACGCACGAGGGAACGCAGCGAATTGAACGTGGACCACAGCCAAAGGGGGTTGATTATTTTATCGTGCAATCGACCCGCGAGCCACGCGGAGCTATCATTTTATTTATTTATTAATGCGCCCGCTTCGGTTGCTCTTTTCCACTGGCTTTTTGTGAAATTACTTTATTTTGCACCATAAAGTTGAGTGATTCTTTTTCGTTTCGTTTTTCATTTCACATTCCCACACCATCCAGCTTGACATTAACATTGTGCGATAAGCAACAGCGTAAGGGAATGGCGCGCGTTACGTGCGTTACCTTCTGCTTTCCCTTCCCACTTACGCCGCATTCTGACCACATTCCTCGGTCGGTCGAAATTGGAAAAACTGTCGGTGTTTGATAAACCATCCAACGTAACTGTGTCAAAACCATCGACCATATGCGTCGAGCTGACCGTGGGTCGGCGATCCGCAGCAGGATGATGGCATGGCAACGTCGGGTCGGGTGGGTGGATAACCGGGCTTTTCCTTCCACACCACCCGCCCTTGACTTCGAAACGGGCGAGGTCGGAGGAGGTGTGTCACACAGGCGTCCCTACCCCGGCGGGCGTGCTGTTGCTTCCAAAAAGTTGCCGAAAATAAAAGTACCGCTGCGCGTACTTGCATGCATGCTCCCGGCGGCAGCGGACGTGCGGTTTCCTCGGTTTCTCGGCTGAAAGTGAATGGGACGATTTGTGCCGGACGGATCGCGTACGGCGGGAACCGGGCCGACTGGGTGGTTGGGTAATTACGTTCCCCCTTACGTTGGCACCGGTACGTGCAGCAACCAACAACGAAGCAACGGGACGCGGACGACGACAGCGTCGACGAGGGACGGACACACACTGAAGACTCTAGGCGTGGCGGTTCATCACGTTTTTCCCAGTTCCAGTGCCAGCGGAGGAACGCACTGAGCAATCTCGGTGCATATTTTATTCCCAGCACCAGCCGAAGTAGACGAATTAATTGGCTTTCGATAGCTAATACGATCAGAAGCGGATAAGGGTTCCAAACGACGTGTTTTCGTTGCATTTAAAGAAATAGTGAACCCTTATACACGGGAGAGCGAGCATTATAACCCTGTGCCTGAATTCACTATTTAGTCAGTTTAATGTAACAGTGTCAACACTCAAATCAATAATATAATGCCAATTTGATTAGAAATTCAACTTCCATTTGGGAATTGGCAATCCACTCGTGAAAACGCCCGTTGAAGGAATCAGCATCGACCGGGGCGCACTCGTTTTCGGCTGGCCGTCAATGGAGGCGCAATTTTCGGATCATTAAAATGAAACTGTAAACGAACTGCGGGAGCGCAAACATGACGCTTCGGCAAGGCGACCACAATCCTTCTAATGGCCAAACTCCCGTCCCGGCTCCATGCCACAAAGTGGGCGACTCCTCCTTCCCACCCACCGCGGTGCATCAGTAAACACCATTACGAATGGCGAGGGAGAGAGAAAACTATCAGCCAAATCCCTTGGCATCGGAGCGAAAATCAAACAAACCTCCGAACCATCGCGCGATGACGCTTTTGCTTTATTTGCACTGGGGGCTTGACATAGTCGGTACTCCCCCCTTCCCGGGCGGAATGTTTGTGTGACCCTAGGGGCGTGTGTGGGCCGCGAATCGCGAATCGCGAAAAGCTCATCAGTCCCAGCGCCGAGCAGCTCTGTCGGTTACATCATGATCAATCGGTTCGCAAAAACGATTGATTTTTGGCTCACTTTGTTAGCGGTGTGTGCCAGATCATGAAACATCATGAACCTTCGCCTACACATTTGGTGGCATCCAGAATAACGAAGCGATTCGTTAGACGAAAACAATTGATTCGAACGATTCAAAAGAAACGTTTGGGGTTTTGTAGGTGATAAGTACGAGGTTCATTAGCAAGCGACGCTTTGATCCTCTTAGCTGCTGTTTGAGCACAAACCAACAACGTGATTCATAGGGGAATCCTTGACGGCAGTCTTATTTCTTCAGCACTACAACTCCACCGCTTTCTTTATTACCACTAAATTCGTTCGGTTCGGAGGCAATTCTCCCTTAAGAAATTCTGACGGCAAGGGTTAAACCTAATCGAATACCCACGGTAATAATTAACCTTTTTTCCACGCCGATGACGACGACGATGACGAACCCGCCAGTTACGTCACATGCGCGAGCATACAGCCAGGGCCAACAAAACAAAAAAACTGTCAATACAAACAAAATAAATAAAGGCCGGGTAAAACCAATACCACCAGCGCCTCCGCGGTGGAAGGCACACCTGCACAGAAAAAGTTGAGCGAATGTTATGTTTTATGTTGATAGTATCGGGGGGGGGATAGGCTTTGTTTCTTTTTCGTAAAAACATAAAGTTAAATCATTCAATAGGGCACGGAAAAAGATGGAAGGTTAAAAAAGAAACCCATTCACAGAAGGAGAACGTATAAAATTCGCATAAAAAAACCAGACGAGGACTCTTGGCGCAATAATACTTCACAATAAAACTTATAACCGGTGGAGGTGGTTTGCTGGGTTTTGGAATCGGTTGAAATCTGTTAATCTGTATGCCCTTAAGGTTTTTTTTTTTTGCTTCGCTTCGAGACCAACAACTTGTGTTTTTCATTTCGTGCCGGCCTGTTGTTTCATATCACAATACCTAAGACGTATGCTATTGGTATGGATATATAGATGTAGACGGTATGCATATTGGTCAACTTTTAACGATCGACACGAAGGCTCATGATTTCTTTTTTTTTTGTGAGCAATCGGTAATAAGTGATTTTGAAATCGTTTGTTTTCCCGCTTAGGGAAAAGCGCTTCGTAAACCTTTAAATAAAATGCAACTTAAATCACGTTTGCAGAAACCTTCCCAGCTTGATTGCAGGAGAACCAATAAAAAGTTTAAAGCCTAGACGCGATAAGGAGCCAATTTTTACATCGCGTCTCCCCGAAACGAACGCGACTGGTCAACTCGATCGTCTCCATGATAACAAGAATTAGATCGATTGAACCGGTTTTATGATGTCATCGCCGCCAAGGGACTCCCTACCGGTAGCGGCGGCTCGAACTGTACACGTCAAACTCGACACAACACTCCGCTCCGGGGCTGATGCTAGAAGTGTGGAGGATTTTACACACCAAGTTCAACGTCCTAACCGTTGGTTCTCAACAGGAGGTTCGAACGAACATTGTATGAATTAGCATCATCCCGGCAACGACCGTCTGTTCACAGCAAGTTCCTCTCCGTCTGGGGGTGAAATTCGGGGAAAAACGGCAAAAAAACACACACAAAGTCAACCAATTCCCTTTTCTGAATATTTAATAAGTCCAAGACCATCCAGTCCGTTCAAATCCAAATTTAAGACTAAAGAGTTTACAGCAGACGCTAAATCATAGTTTCCCAGAAAAAAAACCCCCACTCTACTGGAGGGGGGAAGTAGGCCGACTGCTGGAGGTTCTAGATTAATTTGAAGGTTCCAGGCGAACTAAGGCCAACAACCTGCGGTAAGATTTTTAAGTATGTTCCGGGCCCTTCGGTGATAACTGGTTTCTGCACGATATGAAGACACGATTACGTTACACACCGTCTCAGGAGACTGATTGTGCCATAAAAGAATGCCTCTAAAAGCATAGGAATCGAACATCAAATCCACTCCATTATGAATAATATACATACATTAAGGAAGGGAATAAACGACAATTTCCTTTCGAAGACCTTAAATAAACTATTAATTTGTTCAGGAACTCGTAAGAAAAACGGAATCCATTCCAATTTGTTTCCATCATCCTTTCGATTAACCATAAAAACCTTCACGCTAAGATCAAATTCACCCAAACATGATAAGACAATCGCGCTAATGTTGCTATCATCATCGTCGTCGTCGTCGTCGTCGTCGTTGTCAACATCTTCGTCATCGCCAATATTTGCCGGCCTCTAATCAAGATGTTATTTGCTGAATCGTACACTCACACGTACGCGCGCGTACACCAAACACTTCAACGCAACTCAAGGTAACGCAGACCGGTAAGGCCCTCCTAATCATCATCGACCTTCCCAACATTCGCGCGCGGGAAACAACTTCCCAGCGAAACCATTTGCACGGAATTGCATTGCGGAAAATTGGCGCATGGGGAAACCGGGCGGTACCGGGGTGGACTCTCCCTGTCTTAACCACGCGCGGCAAATGCCAGGGGCCTCCTCTGCCAAATAGTGCGCACCGTCTCCATATTACAGGCAATCATCTGTCATCATCGTAATCGACGAAGCGAAGGAGCGAAGTTTGCGAGGTTTGCGAGAAGCGTTCACCGAGACGCATCGGGGTTTTATTTCGTTTGGGGAAGCAAAGGCCGCTCTTAAGTACAACCTACAAGTGTCGTTTAACCGATTTTACCGCGCGTGCGAGTGGGCTCAACGGAACCCGCAGGTTTCAATAAAACACAACCATCCACGCGACAAATAATGTGCTTTCGCGTAGCGAGTTTTCCTCGCGTGACCGTCGCCACGGGCGGGTGAAAAAGACCTCCTCCCACCGGGGAACAGCGCGCCAGAGAAGGCAAGGGGCACGAGAGATGTAGGTGTGCACGACAATATTATGCCAATATCTGTCATCGATTTCACCTCACTTTTGCGCGACACTCCTTTCCTTTCCTTCCCTTTCCGCTTCGTGCCCTTTCGGACGCTCGCAGAATTATGTGAGCACGGAAAGAAACATCCTTTGGTCAATGTGTTTGACAAAGCACAGCATTGAAATGCTTACGTTGGTTTTGTTTCGCAACTCAGCAAACGCAAAACCTTCCGCGACATTCCTCGGTGTGTTCCAAGAAAGAAATACGATGGTACGAGAGCAGAAAGACCTCAAACCAGTGAAGGAGGAAGACTGGAGGAAGGAAAACCGTGCCGTTCCTTCGGGAAACAATATATTTACGCAACCGCGAAACGCGACAAACTCCGTCTCCAACGCATGAAGAAGGCCAGCGAACTTCAACCCTCACACTCCGGGAGAATCCGGGGTTTCCCTTTTTTTTTTCTTCTTCTTCTACTAGAAGCTCCATAGGCTTCGCGTCAACGACATCGAGTCACGCGATGACGTGCGCCAATCGTGGCCTCAAATGCCGCCCACCCCTGGCATACTTCGGCCTTGGAACGAAGGGATATCAACAGCCTTTTTCCAGGCGGACGACGTAATACTTCCCTTAGCTGGACCGGTCGGACTGTCGCCAGCCTGGTCGACCGTGTCCTCCAGGTTTCGGATATCCCAGAACGTAACATGTCGCATTCTAAAGGGTCTCGATAGAACCAACCAACTTAGCTTACCATTATGGAGACCTAATGCATCAGGTGCAGCTGTCGGCTGCGGTTGCAGTTTTGCGTGCATCCAATTAACCAATCAAGTCCATGTATGTGCAGGGACGCCACGTCAGAGACTCCAACCACACGTCAAGCTAATGATGACGCCGATCACCACTATTAGACTAACAGACGCGAATTTTGGTGAATCACTTCGCTGCCCAATCGCGTGATGGTAGCTTCCTTACACGGCAACATTTGAGAGATGAGTATAATTCTTTAAATTTCCAACATGATATTCGACTTAGTTTTGTAACCCTTCTACTCACACAAACATCTAGGACAGAAGGTGGGCAGGAATGAATGTGTTGTAGAAACAAATATGTTTTAAAGTCCTGGCGCCAGGATTTGTCTGCTTGGTGCTTGCGAGGCCAATTTTGCGTCTATCGTGTCAGTTCCCCATCGGTCGTCCAGGAGAACAGCGTACATGGCTTCCCAGGTTCGTGCTTAGTCACCAACAACAGCCTAACTACACACCCCTTCGACCGACACGTAAACCCGCCTCGGTGCAAAGCAACTCACACCACAAACTCTACCTGTAGAGCTAAACTTTTTTTTTCCCCCGCAAGGCGGCAACCGTGTGAGGGTGGCGGGTGAAATATACATAAATTCACCGGAAGGAAAGGGCTATTGATTGATGCAGTCGGGGTGCACCCATCA
The DNA here is from genome assembly GCA_914969975.1 of Anopheles atroparvus. Lineage (NCBI taxonomy): Eukaryota > Metazoa > Arthropoda > Insecta > Diptera > Culicidae > Anopheles > Anopheles atroparvus. The sequence continues at coordinate 32,403,235 of CAJZCY010000002.1, read as the reverse complement.
GCAGAGGAAGGCGAACGACACGAAGGGAAAGCGACAAGCGATGATTTTGTGCCGTCAACACGTGAAGTTGTATTTGACTGTTACATAAAAAAAGAATTTCAAGGTGTTCAAACCTTTAAAGGTTTTGTCATTAAATTTAAGTATCGGTATTTTTGTCTGCGAAACGTACGTGAAATATTCTTAGCTGCAAAATGCAAAATTTACATTTAAACAATAATTGAAAATACGTTCGTGTTTTTCCTACGGATTTGTAAATGACACAATTAAGTAGATTTAGGAAGAAAAAAAAGGTCCTTAGACTTTTTGGCTCCTAAACAAACTTTTCAAATATTAACAGGACTTTTAAAACGTTTTCGATGCCAGAACATAATAGAAAAATAACAGAATGCAGTTCATCTTCTCATCGGTCACATAATTACATAACTCGTTAAACCTTTCTCTCTTACATACCCCATACACACCGGGTCGTGTCGATGCGCGCGCTGCTAGTGTGCTGCCAAAAGCTTCCGGAAATGGCATTGAGCATGACGACCAATTTGGGTTAGACACAGCAATCTGTCACATCTCGGCGGCTCTAATGAGATGGAAGACAGCGCAGACACGGTGCACCTTCCCCTTTGACTCATGCCCCTCTCTCACGCTCGTGCCCTCAAATGAAATCATGCACAACACACAAATTATCATCTTGGACATCAAACGGAACGATGTTCCGCCTGCCCTCGCACGGGGGACGAGCCCATCCACGTTTGTTCTTCTTTCCGCTCAACTCACAAGCGCAGCAGCGAAGAGAAGAGCTAGAATGTAGGTATGGTATGTTAATAATTCCATAACAGTCGATTCTTACCCGACGTTACCGCGACACCGGGTGGGAAAGAGAGGGGTTTTGGATGTTGGAACGTGGGAGTGTTTGCCTCCATCCAGCAATCATCTCATCCAGCAATTGCGACTCATCCGCATGGAAACACACATTTCAAACCCTTTCTTGCCTCCCTTGCCAGGACGTCACACCGTCACCCCAAAACATACAAACACACACACACCATGATGACGGGGGCGATTAGGCGAATGGACTGACTCCGTCCCTGTTCCTAAAAGCGAAACGAGATACGAACGGGGAGAAAGCCCCGGCACGGTTGCGTCCGCATATGGATCGCTTTATTAGCACTATCTCTCTGGCTCGATGGCGGTCCGGCTTGACAGCAGGACCACCACCGGCACCGGCCTGGACTGGACGAAATGATTCAATTATGCTAACGTAACCTTCATCTCAATCCTGTGTACGCGTTGGGCGGTGTATGCCTTTTTTTTTTTGCACAGCCTTTTTACTACACAAGAGCCTGTGCCTTTGATGGCATAATTGGAACTCCAGCTAGAATTTCGCATCCTAACAAGCAGAGGATACAGAAATGGGATGTCCCACACCAAGGCCTCGATAAGCCTCTAAGGCGAATAAGAAACAGTTTAATGAAACATAATAGCCCTTACAACTTTATCGCTGGAAAGAATTCCCGGTTTATGATAAAATTCCATCCAATTTCATGCCAATCGCAAGGAAAAATCCAGGAAAAACTATTCATCGGACGAACGAGTGAACCAACGAACGTCGGCAGCGGCAATCAGCTGAATGCATGTCCGATGTTTTGCTGGGGAAAAGTCTAGCAACACGATAAGCCGATGCCGGCGGCGGAATAGTACCTTCGACTAGACGCGCTATCTTCTCTATATCTCCTTCCAACCTCGGGCCTGTCCCACCTCTCCGGGACGGAGCAGCTTTGACATTGAATCATCACCATCGGCCGCCTCAGTGCGAAGAGTCTGGCGAAATCGGCGCTACTCACTGATAAGCGACCGAATAATGCGCACGCAGGAAGGGTTACACACATTCGCGATCCAGTCCGCGGAAACCCTTCTATCCCCCCCCCCCCCCCCCCCCCCCCCCCATTTGCTCTTGAGGTCTACCCTGAGAACGGTCCAACTCGAAACAGTGCGAACCACATTGGGGAACACGTGCGCACGACACACACACACACAAAAGCTGACAGAAACGACAAACCCGCCGCTGAATGCTGTCATCGCGGTGTGTAACGCATAAATCGTGATTAGTGGCTTCCTTCTTACCCGTTTTGGCCTGCTAGCCGTACTCTCGCTCCCTCCCGTCGCTCTCTCTCCCTCTCTCTCTCTCATCAGCGAACCATCCAGCATACTAAGCGGCGTTACACGGATGCGTACACAGCTCGCGGTACCGGGCAAATATTGCACACGAGATAGAAACTGCGAAAGGGAACCGCCCGGCCAGGGAACTAAGTGGCGTGGTCGCATCGTGTAGCCGAGCCGGCCGGCCGTGGATTTGCACGAACGTGTAACGTCTTGATGAGTCAAAGCCTTCGATGGAACGAATTTCGTACTACAACAATCTTATGGCACAGCGGAGCTAACAACGACACGCTAAAATTATTGGGGGGGGGGGGGGGGGGGGGGGGGGGAAACAGACACACCCGAATTCGTAATAGGAATCGTGATGCATTTATTCCTAGACGCTCAACTCCCGTGTATCAAACCCCATCGTTATTAGTGACGACTCTATTTACGGTTTACAGCATCTCTAATATTTAAAAGGCCAGCGCATGGCCAATAGAACTGATTCTTTGCAAAACTAAAGTACAGAGGAACATTTTCCCTTAATCATGTCGGCTCAGCTAAGTAGATGGATCAACGAACGGAGCGGATGTTTGTGGATGGAAGCGCTTTACGTAAAAAGGTGTTAGCGTTACCCGGAATCAATCTCCGCAATAGGAACAGCATGACGCCAGACTTTAGGGGGGGTTTATCAGTGAAAAGCGCGCAATTCCCTAATGGGAAGCGAGCGGACACACTTGTGCAAAGATGTGCAGCACCTGTATCAACAGACTGCCACCCATCAATTGAGTGGGTTTATGTCAATAAATCATGCCCAGCGTAGGAAAGACGAAAAAGCCTGGAAAGGTTCACACATACACACCACGGGAGAGTCAACGGCAAATTTAAACAAAGTTTCTTCCGATCCAATATGCCTCCATTATAGGCAAAGGCAGAGCCACATTGACCAGAGCTAAACGTTTGCCCTTACCATTTGGTTCGGAGTACGTACATCGTCGTTTCGGGGACGAAACGTAAGGGAAGCACGGTCGTCCGAACATTGCCGGGTGCCATTTTTTTCCTCGAGAGTCAGAGAGTTGGCGATTCGATGTTGATTCTATTTGTTACCAAGATGCGAATTGAAATTACGCAACCTGCGGGAAGCGGGCAAGCTCAAGATCAAGAACGCCAGCACATGTGGAGTTTTGTGGACGATCATCCCGAGTTCGACACGCTGACGTCAAACGGCTTCTTCGTCTGCTGGAGATTGATCGGAAAAAAACCATCAGTTCCTCCGGGGAACCAACATTAACAAGAGCCTAGCATAAAACCCCCGTTGAATGGAAAAATCCCATCTTTGCCGGTGTTAAAGCCAGACCCCTGATGGATCAATTCGTTGGGATCGTAGTAAATGTTTTTGAGCGCAAAATTTATTTTATTGAAACCAACCAAATCACACAGCGAAAAACTCGAACCACGAGTTTGTCGACTCCGAGCACGGCGAGCAGGAACTAGGAAATGTAGGAAATATCAAAGCATTCTTAAGGTGACAACTTGCAGTGACTGACAACTTTTTTTGCCTTAACCACGGTGCAGCGAGTCAATAGAAATAAACCAAGAACATTAAACAAATGCTGTGAATTTTTCGCACCCTTAAAATTACCATCAGCGTTCGATCACGTCGTCGATAGGTTCAATCAACAATTTAACAATCTAACAGCACTCCAACCGGTAGGAAGCACATTAACTTACCCAACGACGCTAGAGGATATGCAAGGACAGTGGGATTCGAAGTGTTTTGAAGGGTCAAATCTGCGCCCAATTGCCACTTATCTCCCCGGTGGGTTCGACACAATGGTCCACAATTAGTGCGCCGTCCTTTTCTTTCGCGATTCCTTTGGTGCACCACTCTTCGAATGCTCTCGAAACCGCAGGTTGTTGCCCAAACGCGCTGGCAAGAAAAGTTCAAGATCGTTCGATCCGCCAGCATTACGCACTGTTGGGTGTGGAGAGTGGAGAAGAGCGCATGATGTTGTGGTTTTTCGGCTGTTCTGCGCGCGGCTTAAAACAGAAGTGGATGACCATAAAAAAAGGCACAAGTTCAACGAAAAAAAAAACCCCCACAGACACAATAGGTAAACACGTTCGCGATATGTCTGGTCGCGATTGGTGAACCTCTAGAAAAACAAAAAAACCGGCCCACCAAGAATCTAGTTTTTGTGGTAAGTCTTTCCCGTACAAGGCGCAAGGCGTTGTTTCCGCTCATTTATCGACCTCAGAACGACGCCACCACCCATCGGCGACATCTCTCGGGCGGGAACATCTCCCGGAACAAGGTTTTGAGCAATCCGATGTATTCGTAGCCCTCACGCGCAGTGCTGTTCTTCCTCAATCGTTAAGAGCCTGTCGTCTTGTCGTCTTGCTGAACACAGGAAAAGGTCTCAACGGTCGCATAAATCGGAGAGAAGACAGGGTTGGGCTTTCCGGGATGATAAATCCTGCCATAAGGCGGTGAAAATTACGAAAACACATCGATCTCGCCCGGTGGATTGAGGCGGAAGGAACGCCAAGTGGGGCAGTGTATTTATTTGCCTAACGGCGGCGATGAGTTTGCCAAGGACATTTTCACGACTAGAATGTTCAGACGTGCCTCGTGTTTCAAAGCGCGCCGACGTGCACTCGCTAGACGACAGACAAAACCGATACCTTTGTGATTTTCCTGCTCGGGCGGTAAAGCCACTGGAATGGGTAAGTTCAGCAACCGGTGAACCACTCAACTCGTGGAATTTCTTTGGTTTGAAAGGAATGAAAAAAAAATCCAATATTATTGAAAGAGTATTTAAATATTGCTAAAGAAGCTATTAAAGTTCAACAGACTTACAGACTGTAGAAAATGGTCTGTAATGTTGCCCGAACATTCAGAGAAAAATCAAGACTCAGATTCTTCTGGAATCAAGTGAAAATCGATTTCGTAGATGATACACCGTGAATAGTAACAACATTCGAAAGGGTTCCTTTTTGTTTACAAAATATTCACAAGGTTCCAGTCCGTTAGTTTGTACCAAACTCCGATTCCGTCCCCCTGTGCCTTCTCCCCCAAACAACAACGATCGTATTGCGTCAGACGTCATGCTCCATCATTTATAGCCAAAATCACCGACACAAAACATAGCGAAACGATCCCACGATCGCGTGATCGTGTTTTCATAGCTCTTGTTTCTTGCAATTCCTTTTCGTCTCGGTTGCGTCTGAGAAAATACCTTCATGGCCAGGAAGATGGTGAATGGCGCTTCTTCTAGATTATCGAACTTACCTTGGTCTATTTTGCATGTAGTACTGCCCACCGAAGATCACCGCCATGTAGATGCCGCAGTAGTAGAACACGTAGGTCCAGTTCTTCACCATCCAGACGCGCGTGTCCTGGTGGATGAACTCATTCTCGAAGTCGAAGATGTACGAATAGTTGGGCGTGATTTCGACGTTCATCTTGAGGCCGGTTTGGGATGATCGCTTCCGTGCTGTGGGGTAGTCGTCGCGGCAGACGAGCGTTTGAGCAGGAGGTAGGCGCGTAAGTGTGGCGACAGTAATCGGCTTAGAATTCGCCGGGCGAGTTTTAGCTGCTGTCGAGGCTGATCACACAAACTTGATCGCGAAGATGCTGGGCTGCACTGTGAAGCACTGGTTGCACACTTGTTTTCGGTATAATATATTCTTCCGCCTACTACCAAAGCACCCGTTTGCTAGAAATTGCACCACACAAACCAGCACCGTTTCTTTTCTTTCTTTTCTCCCACACTACCACGATCCTTTCGTGAGGCCTCGGCAAGAAAAGCCCGCTCTCTTCCTGCTACACCAACCGTTTAGGAAAAAGGTAAACATGTTTAAAAAAAATGTACAGCATACTAAAGGAGAATCTTGGTCAGCACTTTTATCGGGTCCCGTTTTATATTTGCCGTACGACCCTTTCGAATCCCTCTTCTCTTTTCCAAAGCCTGCTCCGAGTGCCAATGTGGAAGAAAACCTCACTCTTTCATTTTGTCCATACCTAGCATCCCCCGCACACAGGCTTTCCCGGTTTCTTGGCCTACCGAGAAGGAAACGAAAGGATCACGAAGAAATTCTCCATTAAATGCCCTCAGGTGCCGATAGTCATTAGAAGAGTATTTTCCTCCGGTTTTCCTTCCATTGATTTTCCAAAACACTTCTCGCCATTTCCACTGGTACAAGTTCAGGACGCTTATCGATCCAACCTTTTGCATTATGTACGGAGTACCTTATTGCGAAAAAGCGAAGAAAAGCAACCCGAAGTAAAAAACATCAGACAAGATAGCAATTGAGAAAGGTAGCGAAAATTAAAAGGACACTGAATCACTTTCTGGAAGAGCTTGAGAGCAAAGAAGAATGAATGAAGCTTCCTCCGCACACATTCTGGAACGAAACGACGAAAAAAAGAACAGGTTTCTCTCGGAGTGGGGTGAGGGTTTCGCAGACAATATGAAAATGATATTTTCCCCTTTTTTTCGTACAGCAGTGAAAAACGAAGAAAGCGGTAAGTGCACCAAGCCACAATTATCCTGTTATGTCACTGATAACACATTCACAAGCTGAACGGCAAGCACACACTGCGAATGGGTGCACATGTCCTGGCTGGGAACTATCATCAAGGAACTTCCGGTAAGCGATGAGATGAGATGAGCCGGGATGAGATGAACCGGGATGAGATGAGACTGGTTTAGTTAAGATGAGAGCAGCCGCATGTTTTATTCTCATGCTGCACTGTCGTTGACGCGAAACGCTGGGGGGGAAGGGAATTTGCACTCGTAGGAAAGAGAGGACTGCCCAGCATTCGATAATGTAACACATTGTTCGATTGTGCACGATTGTCTTTATGAGTGGGCGACGAATACCGCTACCTTTCCAACCTGCGATGAGGAAATACTTCTGTCCGCGCTGTTATCACTTTCTGTGCTCGAACAGAAAACCTCGGAACACAAGAGAGCGAGAGCTCGAAAGGGTGGAGCGAGGCTTCACACGGCGTTGCGCGAATCGTGGTCCGATACAGACTGATTGTTGTACCGTCGTTTTATAGGGACTTTGAATCCCCGGCAACGTTTTCCTCTCTAGATTGGTCTGACTGAAGGGGTGCCGCCTATTCCGAACTCACACCCAACAGGTCCGAACCCAACACCTTTGCCGGGAAGCCCCGATGATCTGCATTCGCTGTGATCCGAGGTTTATGCCGTCGTCAATGTGCAACATACCGTAGAGAAATCAATATTTAATTAAGCTTTGTATGACCACCACAAACTATTTTCTTACAATCATCAGATGTGGTTGCACAAGCTTAGAAACAAAAACTGGATCAGCTTAAGGAGCCGGACCTGCATGCTCGGAATAGATGGGTTCAAGATCCTGGAACGCACTTCATTTAGTTCCTCTGTTCCGTTCCTATCTTTCGTTTTGCACCAGTGATTGAGTATTGTAAACGTAATCAAATCAAATAGCTATATAATTTCAGTAATTTCCTTTTTGGTAGGGTTCTAAGCGCATAAAACCAGAAACATGATGAAAGGACCAGCCTTCCTCTTCCCCCTATCACCAACTCCACTCGGATAGCTGATAATTTACTTGCCGCACGAATATGGCAAATAAAACGCCCACTTTACCTTCTTGCGAGCCTTGGAGCGACCGGCAAAATGTGCTTCTCCCGATTTGAAGTGCAAAAAGATAAAAATGTCGTCAGGAAGGCTTGTTGTCTAAGAACAAATAAGATGAATAAGGAATTTGCTATATCATTATACAAATGGTAGTTACTCAGTTCTTTTCCATTGTACTAAAATTTGGCAAAATGGCATGACAAATGGTTAAAACTCGTATATAAAATTGAAATCGTTTCTGCAATCGCCGTAGGAAACTAGCGGTTCTCGAAGTGGTTTTCGGCTCCTCGGAATATGATATCACGCCGCGATGACGCTGGTTATTCCCGTCTTTTCATTAATTTCCTCTCTTCTTGCATTCCATTCGTTTTCCCGAACTTCTTTCCTCTTCTTTCTTTTCCCATTCAAAACACCACGCGTTCGGTCGGCACTATCTCGCTCTATCCTTATGCCGTAAATGTTTGCACCAGCCGGCTCACTCACGTGCTAGCGGTATACGCGAGCGAGTGCGCGGATTCGGCTTTTTTAGTATGCGAAAACTGTGACTTCATTAGACATGAGCAAACAAAACCGTTCGTAACGTTTTCTCTTTGGAGAAAGCACACATTCGCAGCACATATACTCGCGCACCGCACGTACGCATGCACTCACTTTCTAAGGTGTTTTTTCAATCACTTTTCTTCGGCATAAGCACACGCCGCACACAGCACACCCCACAAACACTTCCTTCGAAATAACAAATTATACCTAACTGTAAGCACTTACAAACTACCCACTAGAGTTGCGAATAGCGGCTGTAAAAATGGAACGAGCGAAGGATGCAATTTGCCGCAAACCTCACTACCTGATCAAACCACGTTGAAAGCGGTAACTTTGGGAGCAGAGAGCAGAGCACGGGATTAAAATGCAATCGCGATAAAACCGACCAAGACGACCAGGACGCGATCCGTTTTTTTTTTGCTGACCTGCACTGCTACCTAGTAGAGTTGTACGTTTCGCAATGCACCCACCGGGATAGGCTCGTTCCCAGCTAAAGACTGCGATGAATCCAGTTCCAAGAAATTCCGATGAACATTTTTCTCAAATCGCAATTTAAAACTCCCCTTTCGCAAATACGACACCACCAACGTACTCAAGAGGCTAATGAAGACCCCGTAGACTCACAACCTCTATAATGTAGTAAAAAAAAACCCTCCAATAAACAACAAAGAAACAAGGATGGAAAAACCTTAGGGAGACACATTTTGAATGGTCCTTGGTTACCGAATCCTAGACCTTATAACCTGATCAATTCTTGTGCTATCCTTCGGGTCTTTTTAATACAGGCACACTTTATTTAACTCTTTCAAAATACTTCCTAAGAATAAACGTGGTTTACATAATTTAAAGGTACAATTTCTCAACAACATTCAATAAATATACAGAGCCTATAATATTAGATTATCCTTGCAGATCTTGACACTATAGTACATCTACTTTAGACAGATTTCTCGACAGAATAATATTATGAACATCGCTGAAAACGGTCCGCACGTTTTGGGTGTCGGTAGCAACCGTATAGTGAAAGTAACAGGAACGCTTCCGTCCAATCAGGTGTGATGTTCTTCTTGGTGGTTCGTTTGTAATATCCTGAATAAATGGTGTGAAAAATTACAACATTTTAGTACTGATATTGCACACATTACAGCAAAAAAAGTACGCAATATTGCTCAGCAGTAGGTGTGATGAATGCTATAATCAATTGAAGTGACGGTACTTTATCGTTATCAACGGCGAGACGAGTGTGCGCCAAGAAGCATATGTTATTGGGGTTATTGGATGGGTGAAGATATGATAAAAACATCCCCAACCCCTCCCATCAACTTACCACCAATTTTGACCTGATAAAGGATCGCGTGCGGACCAGCTCATCGTACAGCTGATCCTTATCAGCGAACGCAATGTAATCGTCGTACTCGGGAAAGTAGGTCCTTATCGATTTTCCCGCCAACAGCTTTCGCTCCAGCACGTCCTGCTTGTTCAGGAACACAATCACACCGGTTTCGGCCAGAAAGCGATTGTGCCAAACGCCCCGGAACAGCTCGAATCCCTCGGCGAGCCGGTTCTGTTTCGGGTCCTCGCGCAGCGTCTGATCGAAGCCGGCGCAGGAGATCAGGAACAGTACCGCGTGCACACCTTCGAACGCTTGCATCCACTTGCTCCGGTGGTGCCGCTGGCCGCCGACGTCGAACATGCGAAACTCCTGCACACCGCCGCCCATCGAGATGGGCATCCGCACGTTAAAGCGGGTCTCCTGAATGCCGGTCGTCGTTTTACGGCAGTTCAGAATGTCACTGTTCGTCGGTATGTAGCCCGGCATTGAGATCTTTTCCACGCGGTCCAGAAAGCTATAAGTAAACCGACCGCAATAATGAATCGAAAGCTTCACACAAGAGACGCCCTGGGACTTACTATTTCACACTGTCTATAAGATGAAATTCGTTCGAGCGCTTGTAGCACCGTTTGACGCCCGAGTCGGCCCAGAGCAGACGAACGCACTGGACGTACTCGGGCGAGAGATTCCAGGGCGCTTGGTGGCCCATCCGCAGGATAAACTCCGCACAGCGCTGATTGGTGACGGAATCGAACTCGAGATCCAGCAAAACCACCTGCCGGACCAGCTCGTAGATCGATTCGTGTATGTTCTCATAAATGTCCGCTAGTTTCTCCAGCCGTTCGCTGAAAATAAAAGGGAAATGCAATCGTCCCTCGTTAGTCCCGGTGGCTGTAGAGCCTTACAAGGGTACAACTTACTCGAAACTGTAGCTATTTTGTATGTGCAAAATTTTCATCTGCTTGATGATGGTTGTCTTGCCCGACTCGCCCGCACCGAGCAGCAGGATCTTCACCGGATCGCGGATCGACTTGCGCATCTGCACCAGCTCCTTGGAGGATTGCTTCTTCCTCGCCTGCAGCTCGTGCGATGGCCGGCGGAAGCAATCGATGAGCAGCATGATGATCCTTGCCCTGCCGGTAGCTGCCGGCTGTGGATGGGTCCTTTGCTCTCCTGTTCGATCCGGCTGCCGGTAACCGAATGAACGCTACCGTCGCGGGAACGCCTGAATAAAAATAGCAGCAATCGTCAGGCAGGAGACGAAGTTAGAGCGAGCGAAACGTTTTTTCGTCCGAGAACGGTGGAGTTTTTAATTTGTGTAATTAACTTTTGGCTACCCTCGCGCTTTCACGACCCCCTTCTAGACATGTCGTTTTTGGCGGTCGAGATTGTCGATGATTGGTTATCGCTGGACCCGTGGGTCCCGATAGCACAGTATCGTGGTTAGTCGATCTTTCCTTTATTCTACTCCTCCCGTGCTACGCGTGGAATGAGAGGAAGTGACATTATGGGGCAAATATTCATATTAGCACCAGCAGACGGACCACATCCGACATGAAACGACGACGCCACGATACAAGATACCCGATATACCAGACACTGCCGGCGTACTTTCCGAGTGGTCCGAACTATGAATGGAAGGATATCTGCCATGTTTGCCAACGAACGACGGTGTTTATGATCGTGTTCCCGTGCGTCCCCGTGAGCCGGGAGATAGTTACGCCGCGCCATGTGCAATGCACGTAAATTATGGGTGTAGTTTTATCGTTTGCACTGCACTTAAAATCACGTGAAGAATTCGTGCTCCCTCGAACTGCGGGCGTTCAGAACTAGAGTGCAATTGCACTCGGCGCTTCCTGTGGTTCATTGCGCTTGGTTCGTTTGAAAGCAAAAGGTTGCAAAACGGTCATTCTAATAGTGATTAATCTTTTTGTTTAACAATTTAGTCAGCATGGTTGAAAGGTGTTGAAAGCGTAATATAAAATTGCAAAACAAAGTATCATATTGGAAACGATGATTCAAATTCATTTCTATGAATCTGAAGGATGACCGCATATAAGGCCGCATATATATAACCGCAGTTTTGTATCGGGGCCATTTTATCTGTTAATATCTGTCAGAAAAACTCCACAATTCATAACTGTGGAGTCGGAAGAAAGATAATTTTAATAGCTTCAAAAAAGGCGTCTCTTGCCATCAGGAAATAGCGAATTGATTTTCGTTCGATGACCTGCGCCTGAAGGTTTCTTCTGCATCCTGCATGATGATGTACCACACGCAAGTTCCTAACATGTGCTACCGATGTCTGTAACAGCTCTTATCAATGCTAATTAAACGCGCCCGATGTGCGGGAAGCCATCGCCAAACACAGCAATTGTATCGGCTGTTGAACAGATGTTAACTCCGGCCGCAAACCGACGGGCAAAAGGTGAACTGGACAAATATGTGCAGCTCTACGGCTGACACCGGGGTTTATCGTATCCAAACAGAGCGATTCTTTTTACCTCTTTATCTATCTTCATTCTACCGGTAGTTGCGCTGGGAGTTGCAGGGACAGATTCCAACTCGTATGATGGCTTCGATTTATCGAACCGTATTTCCGCACAGGTTATCATCCATCAAGTGGAGTAGCAATTTGCCTGCACTTACAACGGGAAAACTTGTCGGAAAACATCAGCGACCAATGGACGGCCAAAGGGATCCGGCACAGAGAGGGCGGATTCAGTCAACACTCTTCAGGGCGGATGGGGGACGTGGCAATGTGCAAGGTAGTAAACATGCTTGTGACTACATTAAATCCACTTGTCGCATATTAAAAGAAAAAAATTATTTGCACCATATCGCATGGGTGACGTCATCCGGGGGACATTTTTCATTCATAAATTTTTCAAAAACACTTGCCGGAAGCAAGCCTGGGTATCGGGTCGTGGCACGTTGACGTGCGGGCGGTCCAATATAATAAGAGATCGCCGTTTTAAAGCAGCCATTCTTTAAATTCTCCATTCTCAACCACATGTGTTTGCGGGGAAAACAATCGCGCCCGTTATTTCCTTGAGAACATGCGCTCAGGCCCTTCGCGGCCTACATGTTAAGCGTGGCACTAATTTCAAAGCAAGTAAATTTAAACTCACCAACACATCGCAGATACTCGGTCCACTTCAAAGATGTAATCAATTACTTCCCTGTCCCCAATGCTATGAGGAAATGCGCGGAAAATCGATAAGGCAACCGATTTCTAGGAAGTCCTAATCGAATCCCCGTCCCGTGAGCTACAAGTTCATCTTGATAACGATGCCAAAGCTGTTCATGGGTCAACTACTACAGGACAAATTCTGATCCCCCGCGATGATTCAAATGGACTACGAGACTCAAGGGATTACGTTATCGGTTAGTGAGAAACAAAAGCACTCTTACCCAGCATTCGTGATTTTTGTGTTTTACCTTCGAGTGGCAACAATCATGTTTGCAGAGTTAGAAAGCTTAGAGAAAAAAGTAAGATAATTGGAACGTGTTGTTCCGTGTCGAGGATTCGAGATAAAATTGTTAGAAATACGAACCGAACTCGAACCGAACTTTGAAAACGTTATGTGGTAACTAAAAAAAGGATAGCTTACCTGTAAAGACTGACTAGCGCGCTTGATCTGCCTCTAACACTCGTGAATGATTCTTGCTGGTCCGAAATAGAGCACAATTTTATCTTCTTTCGAGTCACGGATGCAATCACGAATCTCGTGCCGGTATCGTTCGATTCATCACGTACACACAGCTTGGTCGAGGTCGATTTCTTTCACTGTCATTCAACGGAGATCCAGATCCGATAGTCACTATCAGCTTGCTGCAGAATAAGGTTTCCTGCATCTACACAAATCTTTATCGTTCACAGGAGCGAACCGAGCGCTAAACTATAGTTTGCCCAAAGGACGAACAAACGCTTTCACTTTGCACCGGAACATGAACACCGAAATCAACGCCAGCAATGTTTGCCACAATTCGAACCACTCGAACTCGTAACGCCCGTTTGTGTGGTGCTTGTGCCGGCTCCACGCCGTTACTGTTACTGCGAGAGAGTCAGCGCATGGTGGTGCACTATAAAGAAGGCCAGCCCCCGCGTACCGACGAGGCCGAAGGGAAAGTACACTTGGGGCACTATCGGTATCATCCTTCTTCATCGGTGATAGTAGTATCAGGTGGCCATCGGTGGGGGCAATATGCTCACTAACACCATCTGACAATGGTGGGCAACCCCCATTTGCTGTTGAAAACATACTCATCTTCTAGTGTGAGGTTGAAGGTACGTGTTTTTGGTGCTCCGTCTTAGACCAGCCTCCATTCGAGCCTCTGGAGCCGCGATAGGATCCTTTGAGAATAGAATTCTTTTGCACCCCCATGCTTTCAACGTTAAATATCGATCTGAACGTTTATTGTTCTACTTTCTTCGATAGACGGTTTTTGCCAGCGTGTAATACCTGTGCTCTGGTCACGCCTGATTGGTTGTTTTATAGATAAGTGCTGGAGGATCGCAAAGGGCAAGTTGTGTCCACCTCCCACTCGGCTATTAAAGGCCATGATTAAATATCGCAAAGTAAGCAACTGCTTAAAAGAGCTCATAGCATTAAAAAACCACAACAAAAATCCCCGTTCAACTTACCAACGAAGAACTTACATGAATCATTTTGTTTGCACGTTTGGTGTAGGTCCAATCATTTGAAAGAAATTTTGATTTGCATGAACCATTTTTCTCCTACCTAATCCATACACTTAATGGTCCATCGTGTCCGCAGGGGTGGTTATTACTTGTAGCTACAAATATGTTCTCCGACTTTCTTATATTATTACATGATAAAATATTAACCCGATTCCACAATGCTATCAACTTAATTGCTGATATTCGCCAATATCTAGACCACCGTCCAGTGATGGACCAAAGTGGATAGTGTCCGGTTAAGGGCTTCGGGGCAATGATACAATATTTGTGCGCTTTAGCACTTGAATTAATTGTACGGTCCAATATTGATTCGGACCGTTGGTTTATCGGTTTACTGTCCATACCCTCGGCGCGCGTTTCTTCCGGGATAACGAGCAGGATACCGAGCTCTCGATCAAACGGGGTCACGAAAAGAATAAGCACACTATTCTACATCAGGTGTTTTCGCTTAGCAGAAAAAAAAAATTGAAATTGTTAAGTACCTTTTCGGATAGGGTTTTAAAACGGAAATTGATAGAAAAAAAATTATTTGTACTTGCGGAATCTTTACTCTTTCCTCATTGTAAGATAGTTGATAATATGAACTTATGCAATTGAATACTTTCTTCCTCCCGCATGCATACACAGCTTCCGAACCACGGCACCACAAGGCACAAAGCACGATGGAATTAATGTTACTACAGAACTTTTTGAAGTTTAATGATCCGCAAGAAAAGCAAAACTAGTGGATATGCCTTCGCACTGTGTTGCTTCGTCGGAGCTTTGTATGTTAGTATTTTAGGTGTAAAAAATCCCTATCTTTCAGTATTCATGCTTTGCCACAACCCCGCACCACTAACGAACACTCCGAACGCGTTCACTTTAGAAGTGACCATTTCAGTTGCTCTTTTGCCGACTGTAGAACCTGCAAGAAGAGAAATTTTTAATAAACGATTCCCCGCGCGGATTTTATTAGAACACTGGTGGGTTGGGCGTGCAAAAATGACCGTGCTTTCGTTAAGTATTGCTTCAAATTGTTTTTTGTTCGTTTCTTCAGGCACTGTGATGCAGTATTAATACTTGGTGCAGTACCATTTCCGCCTAGTCGGTAAGGAACTTGCCGGACCGCTTTTACCAAAACAGTCCGTGAATGGCATTAGTTACCTGTGCCACCGTTTGTTCGCCGATCGGAATGTCATCGTTTCGAAGATCTACTCGTTTCATCACAGACGCCGGATCTGCATCCAGAATGACGCTGAAATAAGTCAAAACAGAACCACACGATCGTCAGTTAGCAAAGGGCTTGCGCTTCGCGTGGCCATCAACGGTACACACCCTCCGTCGCAAATCTCGTCGAATGCCAGCATCACAATGTCGAGATTTTCCAACACCGCTCGCTTCTCGAAGTTCTTTTTCAGTATCATCGTGATCGTGTCATACAGACAGTTCAGCACCGACAGCAGTATCAGCTCGTTCTCGTGCGTACTGCCCATCACGTAGAAAAACAGATCCACGTTGCTCTTGTACACGCAGGTCAACCCGTCCAGCATGATTATCTCCGCGTCCGCTCGGTGTGTTTTCTGGAACAGATTTTTCTCGTACGCCTTCTGCTCCTTGACGGTGGGAAACACATTTTTATCGTAGTACTTGGCCAGTATTCGGTTGCCATCGTAGTCCAGTATGCACATTCCCTTGATGGTGTACAGCGTTGGTTCCTATCGATGCAAACATGGGTGATGACACACAACGATATAAAGATAGAGAATAATAATTAGCACGGGTCTCGCTCGTACAGCGTATTAATAGAATATAACCTACCATTAGTGCGTCCATGATGGTCAAGGTGTGATACTGTTTGATGTCTCACTATTTCAATTACTTTGTGGTAAAAATTCAGACAAAAACACAGCAAAATGTACACGATTCCACCGCCTCAAATCATTTGACGTGGATAACGCTAAATGTCATAACAACGAACAACTGTCAGTTGCCAGGCACACCTTCTTCCAAATCAGATCAGTTGTATTTCTACAGGGTGTCACAAAAGTTTTAACCAGTTCAGTCGACCGAGACCGAGAATTTGAGGTGAACCGATTTTGCTCCCACCGAACCGGTTTACACTTGAATCCCCGAACCGGGCAACGAAGGCGGTATTTTTGAGAACAAATCCGGTTCAATTTTAAATCAAATATTTTTTTTTCATGTGACCGCCTCGCCATTCTATGGTCATAGATCATCGGGTAATTTTGCGACTTCGTTCAGTTCAAATGTGGTTTAATAGTTTCGTCGAAAAAACAACAGTTTAAAAAAATAAATAAATGTTTTTCCGCATTTTTCTACTTCCTCAAATAAATGATTTTTCCGCATTTTTCGATCCAGAAAATTTGCAGCGTTTGCATTTTTTGTTGTTGCAGATTGTTGAATTGTGCTTTGAACGTGTATTTATTAAATTAATTTTTTATACAAAAACTAAGGAAGTTTGATTGGATGAAATGAAAATAATTTATTATGAAACAAGATGGGTTTTAAAACATACACAACGATACACCTGAACTCATCGTGGAAACCTATCTTTGTTTGCGGTTCAAACCACACCGTTTGCACGAATAGTTTACCGGCGGCCAAATGGTCATCGGTTTACGGTGTTCTTCCTGTCCAGCGGAGCTTTCCTGTGCCGATGTGGCCTGCCCGGAACCGTAGAAATGATCAACTGGTTCGTTCAAGTCGGCGCGATGCGTCGCCACCAGGACGGGTTTCCGTTGCGTATAGTATTGCCTGGCAGCAGGTTGCGTGGTCGGCGGGAATAGCGGTAACGAGGGTTTCTGGGCATATGATCTGGCCAACGGTATAGGCAGTGCGTACGGCACAATATCACAGTCTTCCTCGGTGCTCTCGTACGACGTATTTTCGTTCAGCTTCGGAGCGTACGTTGGAGCCTGCGTTTGTTGTTTTCCTCGGCATGCGCACAATGGCGGAAAGAGCGCGGGTTTCTCCGTCGTTGACTCTTTGCATGCACAGGATCCGGAAGATTTCGGTTCATTTGTTACCGTCCGTAGGTATACCGGTATCATCGGGGGCTTCTTTGAATCGAATCTACTTGCGGACAGATCGTTCTTAAGGCCTTGCTGTTTCGGTAGGGAATAGTCGAAGTCTTCCTCCGATTTCATTCCCTCGAGGGATACCACTTCGAAGTCAATGTACTCGCCAGAAAGTGGGCGCCTCTGAATTGGATTCTTACGCGGACAGTTAGCCTTTTGAATGCAACGACCGTTATGACGCACGAAGCCTTCTTTACAGACACAGCTGGGCTCCGGAATGCAAGTCTTCGGTGCCGGTACGCCGCTACAGTCGTGGTCACATGTCGCCTCACAGTAAGGCCTGCAGTATGTAAGATCCTCGTGCTGGCTGCATGTTCTCTGCATATTCTGGACGGATTTTGTTAGCGGTACCGGTCGGTACAAGGCATAAGATCCGTAGGATAGGCTTGGATTCGCTTTGGATCAAATTACGAGGAAAAGAATAAAGGATCCGGACTAGACGATCAACATCTTACGTTTACTTACGATTTGTGTACGGTGCAGGGCACGCTTCCTTCCGGATACATGAACCCCGATGTCGCACGTATCCTTGCCGGCAGACGCAGGATGGCTTCGAACCAGCATTCGGAGTCCGACGACAGATTGCATGGGAGCAATCATCCAGGCAGGTCGGCTCACAGCACGGTTCCGTCGGATTAAGCACCTCATACGGCGAACAGATATCTCCCGCTGGCAAAACAAAAACGCAACATGGTCAGACAACCCTAGGAAGTTCCGGTCGACGCCCAGGATGTAAAAGTAAAGCTCACCCTTCTTCAGGTCTCCATTGTGCGCCGTGGTGATAGATGATGCCCCACTGGAGCCCAGCACCAGCGGCACGATCCAGCCGACCAAGGCGAGAGCAACACTCGTCCAAACTTGCATCGTGTATCCAATGACCGGGGATGATTTTGGCGAACCGTTACCCAACGATTCCGGTGGTCCTATAGCTTGAGCCACCAGTGGGTCAGTGCGCTTTATAAGTGGTATAGGCTGCGCGTGTCTACACCGCGCGGATGCGATAGCGGCAATGGGCGATAGAATTCCGTCACGTTTCGGGCACAACACACTTTCGGCCGATACAGCATCGCCTGAGTGCCGTAGTGCCGCTGAGGCTGGTGATAGGTAGCCAAGGTTTTCTAAGGGCGATAAGTTTCAAATGGCCCATTGGGAACCTACCTAGAAGCAGCCGACCAGCATTTGTTGAACACTTTTTGTATGATTTACGGAACTTCTCCATTTTTTACGGGTGTTTGAGTACATTGACTAAGCCCAACAGCCGCACGTGAAGTAACGTGATCGTCGTGGGCTTTGTTATTAAAAAGGCCTTCTGTGTATCCGCTTTCTCCAGCCGTGGAAGGTGGCTTGCCAAACAAAAACAGTCCGTCCGTCGACAAAATAACCAGCAAAAAAGCAGTATGATCGGGTTAACATGTGCATAAAGAAACTGAGCAAATGACTGTATACCAAGGAAGTTAAAAAAAATAAACATTTTAATTATATCAAAAATGCACCATCGTACCCAATACAAACAATTACCAATTTCTATGGGTAGATACGTATTCCGGATTTCTAACGTACAGTTGGCGACTCTTGTCGAAACCAGATATTCGGTGTTTTTCAATACTATCACTAGATTACCGATACAATTATATTTATATTCTAAAAACGTCCATTCTTTACGGCACATTATATCATGTAGTTTATTAACATTTTTTTTAAACTTGCAGCGTTCATATAAAGATTGTTTAAAAGGTTTAGATGAAAAGACAAGCAAAACGCTCCTTCAGTACATTTTACAACTCAAAGCTCAATTATTGTTTTCTTTAGCATCGAGGAGCTGCACAAATGAGGTCGGCTTACCTATACATTTACTACAAACAAGTGGGTGACACAAACTTTAAAGTTACTTCAAAAGTTTACTCACTCCAGAAATTGTCTGCCCAGATTGAACTATACGAAACAACCACAGCGCCAGTCCAGTACTCATAAATGTTCCTGAGATATGTTTGGTCTTGTTTTATGTGAATGTGACCGAGCGATGTGAATCTGTAAGCCAAAGGACTGAGTAGATGGAACCCGACCCTAGTCGACTAAAATGTCGAAACTGAAGGAACTTCAACTGGCTCAAATAAGAAAAAAAAACCAATATAATTTGTTTGTTTGATTCAATTTATTAGATCCTTTTACTGCATGTTTCTACAGATGACGTATTGTTTCAAACGCAAACTACACGATACGGGTTTCTTCAGTAGCTGGTTCCGAGAACGACCACCTCGCGGTTGCAAGCACAGGACGCTTTCTTCGGCACGTACAGACGGTAGCGGGAGGCGGAGCGGGGGCAGCTAGTCGGCTCGACACAGTGACCCTGATAGCGCACCAAGCCCGGTCGGCACGCGCACGTCGGTTCCTCCACCAGCAGCAGCGGACAGGAAACGCCGGAGCAGTTGTTATCGCACGTCGGCTCGCAGCAGGGCTTCGCGTAGACTAGCTCCTCGCACGGGGAGCAGGTCGCTGTGGGAGAGCACATTGGAGCAAAAGGAATCATTTCAGAGCAGGGTTCGGGAGCGAATGGCTTAAGATCTGCTGTTATTACGCGGGGCGGGAGTTTCGCAGGGAGGCGTGGTGGTTTCACACGGTGGTGTCGTCGTGGTCTCGTACGGTGGAGGCGTGGTTTCGCAGGGGGCAGGATGGTAAGGCTGAGCAGGATGGCCACAGCTGCAAGGGGTTTTTCCGCAGCCGCACGATGGTACTGAAGGATGCACGGGTGCAGGAGGATACACGGGTGCAGGAGGATATACGGGGGCCGGTGAATAGACAGATGCAGGAGAATATACGGGGGCAGGCGGGTATACGGGGGCAGGATGATAGACTGGCTTAGGATACGTGCAGGGTGGCGTCGTGGTTTCGTACGGTTGAGGAGTGGTTTCGCAGGGAGGTTGATAGTAGGGCTGAGGAGGATGGCCGCAGCTGCAAGGGGTTTGCTCACAGCCGCACGACGGTGCTGGTGGATACACGGGGACCGGTTTTGGATAAGCACACGGTGGTGCCGGAGTTTCGTAAGACGGATGGCTAGTTTTATACGGGTATTCCGGGGCAGACGGGTATTTCGGGGCAGACGGGTATTCCGGGGCAGACGGGTATTCCGGGGCAGACGGGTACTCCGGGACAGACGGGTACTCCGGGACAGACGGATACACATATTGAGGCTGATCACAATGGCACGGTGTCTCCTCGCAACGGTAGCATACGGGGGCCGGTGTAGTTGTGCAAGGAGGAGTGGTCGTTTCATAAGGTGCCGGAGTGGTCGGGCAGCAGGTCTTCGGCACGCACTTGCCTTCGAAGCGGACGTATCCTTCCACGCAAACGCAGGTCGGCTGGTACACTAGGAGCTGCTTGCAGACGACATCCATGCAGTCGCAGTCACACGTCGGCTCACAGCATGGTGGTGACGGCTGCAACATCTCGTTGGCGGGACACTGAACTGTGAAGGAAACGATAGTAAAAACAGATCACGGATGCTTGTCCTTTCAATGGCACTACTTACAGTACTGCGGGCTAGCAGCGATCGCAGATCCTGCGACGAGCAGGATCGTTAGAACGATCATCGAATTCATGATGGCTGAGTCTTACTCGTCGATGAGACACTCTCTCTCTCTGCAAACAACCTACACTGGGCGCCACAGAGCCAAATGATACTGTCCTGTAGTGTCCTCCATTAATTTATACCATTTCACCGGGCACTTCCCGGGTAGCTGTGTGAAGGTTCTGCCGGGTCCGCCGATAACTCGCCACTGAATGCCTGCACGATTCTGTCGGTCAGCGGTAAAAAACTGCTTTGCCTACTATCTGCGAACACCCGGCACACCATCCACAGGAGATCCACCTGTTCCCGTTCGATCGTTGTGCGTGAGGGCAGCGCTGGGTGTGTTTGATACTGCCCCACAATCGGACAACATGCCACCCTTAGGCTTACCGCTAGGAACAAGGTACTTTTACCCCCTCCATCTATCAAGCACCCACTTTTCCTGGTTAATCTCCCAAATTCCTTGGCATACATGTGAGGCACGAGGAAATAGTATCGGGCAGCGGTCCACTGCGACAGGCATCAATCGTGTCTACAACGCATGGCCATTATCTAGCTGCGTTACTCAATGAACATTTGGTTACAATGTGAGGCTTTCACGCCAACAAACCCTGTAGACACCACACAAGGAAAGTGGCTGAATGTAAAACAGGATACGGTGTAGCGTACGTGCCGATCCACTTCAGGGGATGGAAACAACGTTAAAAAACGCGTAGCCAATAATCATCAGCAAAAAAAAAAAAGCGAACTGTACAGGAAGAATGATCCTCTGCCGGGTTTCTGGGCGATTTTTTGTTTTCAGGATTGAAAGTCTAAGTCTGAGGCTTGTGTTACTACTAAATGGAAGCTTTTTATTATTAAGGTAGTGTGAATTTTCGCGCAGCCATTTTTAACTGAAGGAATAATTATATTATACAAGATATTCATAATATAGATAAATTGCAACGAAGCAATATTACTCCCTGAGATTCCATGCACTTGAAAACGGGTTCAGTGGTTGGACTAGTTCACCGGAGATCCTTAGAAATCATCCTTCTATAAGAGCAGTTTTACTGTTACATAATTGTCCTTGCAAATCCAATTGATTATGATAAGATAAGAGTTATAATACATACTGACCTAAAAATATGACGATCATATGAGATCCGACCCCAGTAGATCAGGTTCCTCAAACATTAACATTCTAACGCAAAACGATGAAATCTTCTAATCGATAAAATCCAAAATTCTTATAAAAGAAGTGAAGTAAAAAATGAACCTTTTGTTACATCGATTCTAATACGCAGACGTTCTGATTTAAAAAAAAACCAATCATTTTATATTTTTCAATCGTACACGGCATTAGATGCACATAAATGCTACAGGTAAACAGTTAAAGCTAACGCTAAGCGACATTCAGGACTTCGGGGTTGCACTGCAAACATTGCGCCTCCACTGGAACGTAGAGACGATATCGGGAGGCGCTTCGCGGGCAGGCGGATGGCTCTATGCAGTGGCCCTGATAGCGCACCAAACCCGGTCGGCACGCGCACCTCGGTTCCTCCACCAGTATGAGGGGACAGACGGCATCGGAGCAATCGTATTCGCAGGATGGCTCACAGCAGGGCTGCTCGAAGACCAACTGTTCGCAGGCGGCGCACGTACCTGCAAAGGAAGAGTGCAAAGAAAGATACCGACACGCCGTGAAACTTCCGTACTTCGTGGCGGCTACGCTTTAAAAGTTTTGAGAATTACTTGGTGATGTTGGGTATGGTGTGGTGGTGGTTGTCGTTGGACAAACCGTGCTCGTGGACGTTCGGCAGGGCGTTGAAGTCGTCGGGCACGGCTTTGGGGTCGTCATGTAACCGGCCGGTGCCATAGTCTGATACGGCGGTGGTGTAGAATCAAATGGACACGGTGTAGGCCGGTGTAGGGGTACTCTTGCAGTGTATCGGTATGGAGGAATCGTTTGATACGAAGGTGGTGGCGGTGGAGGTACGTAGGACGGAGTCGTGAATGGTGGAGGCGTATAGCCGCAGGGTTTCGGGGTGTACATTGGGGGAGGTTTCGTGGTGTAAGGCACCGGTGTAGTGGGACAAGGAGTAGTTGATGGACAGGGAGTTGAGGTAGTGGTGGGACACGGAGGAGTAGTCGTCGCACAGGGTGTTGTAGTTGTTTCACAGGGCACTGAAGCTGTTGTCGTCTCGTAAGGAGTTGCCGGAGTAGTGGTTTCACACGGTGGCGGCTTGGCCGACGGGCAACTGGTCTTTGGTATACACTGCCCATCGTGTCGGACAAAACCATCCAGGCACACGCAGGTTGGCTGGTACACCAACATTTTCGGACACACGACGCGCGAGCAATCGGTTTCGCACGTCGCCTCGCAGCACGGTGGGGTCGTGTGGAGTACCTCATACTCCGAGCAGTAATCTGGCGAAGATCAGACATCTGTAAGCGGGCTTGTGCAATACACATACGCATGGTTTTATCCACCATCTTCTGCTAGGCACTTACCACACGGAACCGGATAAACCATTGGAAAGCTTACGGCGGCCGTTGCACCGACGAAGGTCACAGCGATTAAAAATAACATCGTGTGCATGTTGCAAAAAGCGCCTTTCACTGCCTTTTACCCCAGATCGAACCCAATCGCTCGCGCCTACCCTCCTGTACGACCTTGTTCGTTTGCTAATTCCGAGCTAAAAATGATCCTTTCCTCCAAGGCTACTAACATTTTATACCTTTTTCTGTCTGCTCCGGGAAGATCAAGAGATTCCATTTATTTACTTTCACAAGCACGATCCTGCTTGAAACGTTCGAGGACACACAAGCGAAAACGAAAGAACCCTATCGCCCGCACTTTTTCGGGCGGGTCGAAGGCATGCTCCAACACGCCGTAAGGTAACGCCAAACGTGCGGCAGAGGTTGATAGAGATGTTGGCTGCACACGCCGAGTCATCACGGGGCGTGGGTTTTTGTTAGCTCTATCTATGCAGCAAACGAATTGGTGAGGAGGGTGGCCTTTCTCTGCAATCAAGTGTTTATCTGAGGCAGCCGCCACAGCGCACCTCTTCGTGACGCTTTCATTTTGCACCTTTATCGATATGCCCTAACTATAAACAGCATGTGGTGAAGGACAATAACATCTCGCCGAAAATGAAACACTAGTTTTAAACGTTGTTAATGTGTCTGTGTTTTTCTTTGTTGTAATCTATGTCAGTAAACCAAAACTTACTTTTATCGTCATGTAATTGGAACGGACTAAGCTCACCACAAATCCTATTGTAAACGCATTCGGCGAGAGTAAAACATTGTAGCGCAAACATTTAAAAATCTAAACTAAAGATTGGTAAGGCGAAAGTTTGTAGTTCCGAGTTTAGGCTTTATTCTATCGGTTTCTGATTTATTTCCCATTCAACATTTTGCTCACTCCATTCAACAACTATTGACAATTCTTTTTGAAATTTTCCTTCGAACATTTGTTTGTATATCCTACTAGAGGGAGTACACACTTTCGAAGAGGACATGGTACGCAACTATACGTTGGTTGTGCCAGCGGCTAACAAACTTGTGGGTAAAGCACATCCTGGTAGGGCGGTTACGTGGCTCTATATACTAAGGCGCAGAGTGGTGTGTTGATATATTGATCTTGCTCCGTTCTCCGGAGGGTAGAAACCGGGATCACTAATTATTCCGTGCTAAAGTGTACTGGAAGCACCTTTCTACAGTAAAATGGTT
Source organism: Anopheles atroparvus (assembly GCA_914969975.1). Lineage (NCBI taxonomy): Eukaryota > Metazoa > Arthropoda > Insecta > Diptera > Culicidae > Anopheles > Anopheles atroparvus. The sequence goes on along the minus strand of CAJZCY010000002.1, from coordinate 32,378,526 downwards.
CGGTTTGTTCGTTCTCATCACCCCCGAATCGTTCGTCCCGAATGGTTTCGTCCTGGAGGGGAAATTGATTACGGTATTATTTATGTAATTGTTTTTTTTATTTATTTTTCTAACATATCATGATTATTCGCTTAACTGTAGTGTGTATACATTCTTTTTTTGTTGCATCCCACCATTAATGGGATTCGCACTTTCGCCACAATTTATTGGCATTTGACTATACAACGGCGAGAAAAAAAAACTCAATCTACTATTTAGGCACGAATCGTTTATAGAAAAGGGAGGTTAGCCCATATTGCTCGATACAAAATACGGCATAACCATCGGTAAACGCCTAAATGACGTTACGATACACCACACCACGCAACCGTACGTAACTCCGGAACGCTACGTATATAAAAAAAACTGTGGTATTTCTAAATACAAATATTACAGGATTTTGTTCTGCACCCTCGGAGGGAAGCAGATGACTGTGCTTCCGGTTCCTTAACATCAGCCCTCTTCTTGAAAGATGAATGCGTTCTGTGTTCCGTTACTCCCAGTACAATGTTTCGTGTTACACACTATCTACGATTATTGTTCGAAATTAGCACATTTTCACATAGCTTTTCGCGAATCTGCGCGACAGCACCACCTTGGCGTAAACTATCCTTTTCCGCTGCCTAACGTTACGTATCTTCCTCCATGTCATCGCCAAAGGACGATGTGTACCGTATAAATTGTATTTCTTGTGGCAATGTTATTTTTTCCGTACGCTATCTGATGTATTTTGTATTACTTTTCTTCCTGCTCTTCTTCCCCACTCACACTCTTCCTCTTCGTTTCGCCAACCAAACCTGGCGATTGGCTGGCTGCTACCGTATTTCATAGAGTTGGTAATAGTAATAGCAATAAAAATAATAATATTATTAATAAAGGCCACTAAAAACAGATAACAAAAAAGAAATTAAATTAAAATCAACGGCAACGCGCGCGTGATTGGGGGGGATGATGTTGGGCGTATTGGTTGGTCACTACGAAACGCTCTTTTACCTTGCACTGCTAGCTACCGGATGTGCGGATACGTTGAAGAACCTACTTGTGTTGTTTTTTTTTAGTATTCGTGAAGTTTCCGACACTATTCAAGCACACCTTTACGCTCCTGTTTTCCAGCAAGCACCTAAAATCTGTCATGTGCAGGAAGTGTGCAGCACTGCAGAAAGATTAGTACATACTTTGTTCGTTTTTTACGTGAACCACATTTCACCATGAGTGGCACGGTACGGCAAAAACTATTACTGTGAAAGAATTGGTAGGGTGCGAGGGGGTTCTTCCGTGATTGATTATTTTTTCCGCCAACACAACAACGACCCTTTTCCCGATTAGATTGATGATGATCGCCCGGTAACATCCCCCTGACACGGCCGGTTCGAACCGGTGTTAGTTTAGATTTTCATCAGCTCGACGTAGTTCGCTGGTAACATGCCGGTGAGGCCGGTGCGTTCGACGCGCCCCGTCATCCAGCCGGCATCGATCGAATTGACCTCGATGATCAGATCGCCCTCGCTGAAGCCAACCTCGTCGCTATCCTGGGCCTCGTAGTCGTACAGGGCTCGGTAGACGCGCTGCAAAGAAAGTTGAGAGAAGTGGAAACAATTATTATCACTAAGCGCTGGTGCTAACTCGAGGTATTCGGAAGAAAGACTTATTTTTACACAGGAGAATGTTACTTTCCATCACATCACATCACGAATATTTTCTATCTTAACCAAGCGATTCCACAAAAAGAAAACGTTAACAAAACACTTAATAAATGTTAAACCTCCTTTAATTACAAGCAACTTGCACTTCGTGTAAAATAGAAATGGCGAAACAAACTTGAGATCCAACATAACTTTAAATTTGACTAGTTTCCAGTGAACCGGCACAAGCGAATCAAGCGCTCGGGTCACTAGTTTAGCCAGTGTGGATGTCACGGCGTATCGATGTCCAACGGCACGTTGCAGGCGACATCGTAGTTCGCAGTTATTAGTCTGTTTTTGGAGACCGTTGGATAATAGTTTCGTGCAGAACCGCAGCGCTCGCTGAGAACTGGCGGAGATAGTAGCATTTCGGCTTAAAAGAAAGAACAACAACGTAACTCCATGGTAGGCACGCGCGGATTACGGTAAGCCACAGCTGCGTGACATTATCTATGTTTTCGCACATGATCCATGCGTGCCGCTTTGATGCAACATCACCGCGATGGACAGAGGGACGACCCTACGACCCAGGTCGGGGGCCTGCCCTTAGCAGAAAAAAGATAATCTCAAGCTAAAACAGGTAGGATTCTTGGAAGGTAAAAACACTTGCGATGCGTACTTGAGCCGCTTCCCATTTCACTTTCTATCGCGCGTCCGATCGTACGGCCAATTTCTTTGGGAATCTACGGTTCCGCTCGGGGATTCCGGACCGTCTTGTCCTGTTGGTTCCTATAAAACGTTACGTGCACACTGGTCGGTGATCATAGTTGAACGGAGTGCGGTACCGTTCGGTGTACCATCATCATTCAGCAACAAATAGGGATAGTTTTTACACTGAAGCATCATAGTGGTATTTGCTGACATGATGAAAACCCCGACGAGTTTTGGGGAATGGAACGGCATGTTTCCGGTGTTCCCGGTGCTGCTGCTTCTGACAGTGCTGCAGATGATGGTGCCTTGTTCCTTGGCCAGCCATTACAATGACGACATGCGAATTGGATCACAGTATGTATACGGTAAGTACGATCCATTCCGTTACGTGCTTGTCCAGCTAAAGTGCCTGTTCCAATAAATAATCGTACTGTCTTCCTACTTCTGGCAGAGTTGGTGTGCCTCGAAAATGAAGTGCTCCAGGAAACCATGCCCTGCTGTGAGCCGACGTGCGACCACGACTGCTCCAACGTCAAATGTGCTGAGGTTTATGTCCGCCAGCCAACGTGCGTCTGCAAGCCAGGTTACGTGCGCCACAAGGGTAAATGCATTCCGAAGAGCAACTGTCCCCCAAAGCCACCAACTCCACGTAAGTATCACTGTGACGAACGACGGATCAACGAATTTTGGTTTACTAACGATCCTCTGATTACCACTCAGCGACATGCGGGGATAACGAGGAGCTGCTACCGTCACCACCGTGCTGCGAACCAACGTGTACCGACGACTGTTCCGATTGTGCCTGCCGAGCGCGGTACGTCGATCAGCCGACGTGCGTGTGCAAGAAGGGCTATCGGCGCCACAACGGCAAGTGCATCCGGGTCGACCAATGCCCCTCGTGCGGTCCGTACGCAACCCTCGCTTCCTGCGCACCGTGCTGCGAGCCTACGTGCGAGAACGACTGCAGCAATGTGCTGTGCATTGCCGCCTGTCAGGGCGATCCGGTTTGCGTATGCCAGCAGGGATACGTGAAGCACAATGGGACCTGCGTCAAGCGGGAACTTTGTCCCCCGAAGTCTTTCCAGCTGAAGCAGTACTGCCGGTGCCGCGGAAGAAAGAAGCAGCCCACTGTTGCCCCTACCGTGCCGGTGGTTTACCAGTATCCCCCCACGGGGGCTCCACCGACTATTCCGCCACTATGCGATTACTGTAAGCTACCAGAACCGTCCAAACCTGTCTACTATCAACACCCGCCGACCTATCCCCCAGCCACATACGGACCACCGGCGACGTATTCCCCCCCTACTGCACCTCCGCCAACCTGTGCTCCTCCTAGTCCACCCCCTCCGCCAGTCTACTATACACGCCCAGTCTACACAATGCCGACCGCACCCCCACCCTGTCCATACGCACCGACGACGCCAAAACCATACTACCAGCAGCATCAACAGCATAAGCAGCAGCAGCTGCCGTCGTCCTATCAGGACCAACCGTACTACGCCATTCCTGCCCTCCAGCGGTGCGCCTGTGGTGCCAGTACTCCGACGGCCTGCCCGTCCTGTGCCGGAGGCTACGGCCAACCGGTGCGCCAGTACAACATGCCACCGATTTCGTACAACGTCGTAACACCGGCGTCCTGCACGGCCACCGCACCGCCGCCAACGGCACCACCAGCTACGTCATGCCCGAACGTACCGCAGATGGTGTACAATGTGCCCCATCCCGCTCCCTATCAACCACAGTCATACTACGGTCAGCCGCATCAGGATCAACCGTACGTAAAGCAACCTGCGACGTCCGCTCCCAAGCCGATCGATGTAACGTATATCGCGCTGCCCGTCGGCACAACCACGCCGGCACCGACCATGATGTGTTTCGGAGGGGTATAATAAGTTTCCTCCGCCGGAGGCTTTCTCGTGGTGCAACTAAACACCAAACGATTAATTTATAGAGGGCTCGAAGATCGCATAGTACCCCCAACTTATCAAACTTTTGAGACAAATGACCGTGGTGCCCTTTGACATCTCCAGCAAGTTCTGGGCCGATGTAGGACCAGCGAATTCTAGGCTTTCTTTAAAAAAAAAACCTTACGGTAGACTAATGGCTAAGTAACTTATTTATATTGGGTGAATCACCCTTCCCATTCCTTTTCTTAAGGCGTTAAAACAAATAAACACAATCAAAATGAATCTCTAAGGTCCCTCGTTCCACTCATCCTTTGATTCTACATTGAGCGGGTTGCGTAGCTCAGATGGTGTAGTCATAAGATCTCGGCCTGTGCTTCTTAGGTTAAAATTAAACCAAGACAAAATCGAAAAAAAATCGAACTATCGTTCCTTGAAAGCGAGATGCTGACGAAACATCTAATAATCCCCATAAATGAGGCAGATAACGTCACGACAACATGACGTAAACCAGGAATTAAAAACTAATATAGATTTGGAAGGGAATCTTACCACTTTGCTCATCGATTTGCCGGTCGCGTTCGAAGCAGGAGCGGCGTACTGCTGCGGAGGTTGGATGTACTGCGGCTGCTGCTGCTGTTGTTGCTGTTGCTGCTGTTGCTGCTGCTGCTGCTGCGATTGTCGATGTTGCTGCTGCTGTTGCTGCTGGTGATACAATTGCTGTTGCTGCTGCTGGTACAAGGCGGCCTGGTTTTGCTCCGCCACCGAGCCATAGTAACCGTTGACCGGATCAATATCGTTCACGGAGCCGATCCGTCGATTGTTGTTTGATGCCACTGCAAGCAAAAGGTGATCGAAAAGTAAACGAATGATTAGCACAATTCAGCGGGACGATAAGAAGTCGTGCAATGGTCAGCTCTATACATTTTGGTTAACTCTGCCAACGTAGAATCGATGAAATTTTGAATACATAACCCTCGGTGGTAAAATTTCAATTCAAGGGCATCTAATCGCGACAAGCTGTGTTGCTTATTAGTTATATTTTTATAATTGTATGGTGTTTGTATATGCAGTACATAAACTGTATTACATTGTAGTGCCTGTTGTTCATGCTGGCCTACATTTGTAACGCAAAGGAAGTGCATCATGTTTCACAATAATCAACACCCTGCCATCCATCATTCGGTTTGGTGGGAATGAAGTGGCAAAGTTGACAAAAAAAAAAAGATTGCATATGCAGCACACGTATTTATGTGTACACATAAGATCCTCTTCTAGAGGTAGAAAACATTCCATTGATTGCCGGCCGACCACATGTCGTCGTCGATGTCGTCGTCGATCCAGCCATCTTTCTTCTACGGGTCACAATGGTGTAACAAGTGCAAACAAACGCGCCCTAAATGTGTATATAGTGTTTTCTTTTTTACATTTATGAAATCATCTCGGCCGTTATGGCATCCGGCACAAACGCGAGCGGAGGTCAAAAAACGGTTGCCATCCATCACACGCGGGGTGTTGTTTCCGAGCGTTTATTTCTCACGACGTCGTTCGCATAACGGTGGACAGAGCAAAAAAAATCCCATGACCAACCGCTGGCTGATATGACGATAAGATAAGGATCGGTCGTTTTCTCGACAACGGCCGCCACTTTGAAGACGGCTGACGATATTGCAAAACAAATATACAAATTACACACCGAACACCACCGGCTGCAAACATAAAGATATTTCTGCCCGGGTCTTGGTGGCCAAGGGAGAGCCGGAGGAAGCAAAAAAAAACTCCACCGAAACCAAACGCGGAATGCAACGATAAAACTGTAAAACAGCACCATCTTCGTTTAGATGGAAATGAAATGCTGTGGTTACTATAGAGGAAAATAAAACAGGACACACGCACGCACACGGATGCGAACTGACGATGACACATTCCACCATGTTGCAATCGTGCAGTGCATATAATTAAGATAAAACGGCCAAGGAAATGAAAGTAGCACTTTGTCAAAAAATCCGACCAAAAGACGGCGACGCGGCACTGGGACGAAGGGAGGAAAATGGAACATACCGAGAGATGAATTTACACCAAAGATCGACAGTGCCGAACCGTGCGATTGGGAAACAGCAAACAAAAGGGAGAAGGAGAAGGGAAAAGACGCAAGCATGATCCGAAAGCGAAAGAATTTATTCCCGTGTTCATCACCATAGATCGTGTGCGAATTGCGTGAGTTGAATATTGCTTTTGGCATAAAAAAAACCGCTTTCCGTCCTCCACCGTACACAAAACTAACTGCCATTTGGCAATTCATCTTAAGGCGGCGATTCCAATCGTCGCGGGGGGAAAGGAAACCATTTAAATCTATATTCTCTACACAATTTGGTCAGCAACAGATGGTTTCTAATGCAGGACAAACGTTAAAGTGCACCCGTGCAACATGATAAAGCGCCCCCGATCGATGAACCGCTTTCCACAAAAGCACATAGCACAACACACACCAATAAAAATGCTTGTGAAAGACAGCAAAAGTGTGATGAAACGGGAGGGAAATACATCTAGCTGATCTGGCGCCCAACACTCTACTCTAATTGACACCCCACCGGTGGATGAAGAGCGAACACTCCGTCCGTCATATGTATACTTACTGGTACCGGAGCTGTAGATCAGCGTCGCACTCTGGCGGTTCGGCTGCGGCACGTTTCGCGGCCCATCGGTGAGCGGATCGTAGTCGGCAATTTTCCCAATGCCTGCGCCGGTCGCAGCGGTGGCGGGACCTCCACCGTTCAAATTACCATTGTTGTATTGGTACAGGTGTTGCTGCTGCTGAGCGTGCATGGCCGCCGCCGTCGCTGCCGTCGCCGCTGTGGATCCGCCGTATTGGCTATTACTGCTGGAAGAGTAGCGTTGTGTCTGACCAGCCGATCCGTACGGATCGACCATCCCGCCAGCCTGCTGCTGCTGATGATGATGATTGTGAGCTTGCGCGTGATGATGCTGATGTTGCTGATGGTGTTGCTGTTGCTGCTGCTGATGGTGGTATTGCGCAGCGCCTGCAGAGCCTGCTGATCCACCATTAGCGCGTTCCATCACACCACCGTTGCCGTGAAGTTGTTGCTGATGTTGCTGATGTTGCTGATGGTGATGCTGCTGCTGCTGACTGTGGTGGTAGTGATGGTTGTTGTTGCCCATGTTGTGCGCCCCAGCGGCACTAGTTCCATTGTTGTTCACCTGGTTAGCGTTCGGGTTCGGGCGGGCATAGTTGTCGTACGGATCGTAGTATTTCTGCGTGGCTGCACCTCCACCTCCACCACCGGACGGTGTGGCCGAGTTCTGCAGCACCGAATGGCGCACGTGCTCCGCACCATTGTTACTAGCACTGTGCTGGTGGTGGTACGCCGCCGCAGCAGCAGCAGAAGAAGCACCAGCGGCTGCTCCCGGATAGCTTGCCGTCTGCTGATAGGAAGACACTCCAGAGGAGGCCTTGTTGTTGTTGTTCAGTTGCTGCTGCTGTTGCTGATGGTACTGTTGCTGCTGCTGCTGCTGCTGCAGTGATGCGTGGTAGTTGTTTGCCTGGTTGTGTTTGGTAATGTTCGCGGTCGAGATGATCTGCGCCTGCTGCGAGGTCGCGTTGCTGGTGGGTCCCACCGCCATGCCGCCATTGTTGTTGACCTGCTGCTGCTGATGCTGCTGCTGCTGCTGCTGCTGTTGCTGTTGTGCCGGCGGAGCCACGACGGGCGGTGGCGGCGGAGGCTGATAGTGGGGTAACGATTCCGCAGCCAGCTGCTCCGAAAAGTACTCCGACTCTAGGTCGTTGTTATCTGTGCGTGTGTGTAGCGATGCAGCGTTAAGCAGGGACGACCCGATAGCATGATACACCGGGGTGGAGATTCATTGCAATTGCGTCGCCATCATTGTCGACAGAAAGCGATGTGCGGTTGGGTGTTGGGTGATTTATGTTGCGGCGGCAGTGATTTTGGTGACAAAATACAGGCAGCAGAGCGTGACAGAGGGCAGGTCCAGCATCGAAATGGTGCAGGTCCAGCAGCGTAAGGTCAATCGCCAAAGGCGTGTGTGTTTTTTGTGTGAGCGACCAGCGAGTGCGTGCGTGATGGACATTCGATCGATGATTTTTGCATGATGACGGTGGCACGCAGGTCACATACAATCGAACGATAGGAGCGGGTGTACAACAAACAACAACAACAACAACACAAACATGGCATATGTGGGGCAACACATGAAGTCGAGCAGGTGGTTGTGTGGGTGGGCACGAGCGCGCATGATGAAAGTAAAAGCAAAAGAAAAGCGTAATAAGTAAAATATACATTTGAGAAACAAAAGAAAGGTTAGAGAGATAGCATGTGCGAATCTGACGATTCTTAATCATCGCTTAAACATTTACAACATACATCAACATTTCTACAACGTTTTGCGGGAGAAAAGTAGATGAAAATACACAATATAGTATTACCTAAAAGGCTCCCAAACTAACCACACTAGCATTATTACCATAAACTTGACGAAACATAAATACTTCGGTTTGATTCTGTTTCCCCATTTGGGGCCGATGCTTTCTTATGGTTTACGGATTGTCTCTAATTAAGCAAAAGGAAAAGTACTTACCAGCCCAAAAAACGTACCCCACCGCAAACAAACCACAAAAAAAACGAATGTTAACCAAATAAATCGCTTCCCAAAGCAAGGCGATAGACTCTCAAGTTTCTTGGGAGATGATCGAGAGGTTCTGCCTGGAAGGCGCATTCCAAGACGTTTTTCAAACAATAGCATAAGGTCACATTCTTCTGCTGGCCAAAAATGCTTCTTCCCTGTTCTACTGGCTGAGGTCAAGTAATTTTATTATTTATGTGCTTCGACAGTAAATCTTCCCTGCCACGATGGCCGTTCGCTTGGATGGTAAAGTGAATTTTCTGGTGTGAAAATTAGGCCTCTTGAAGTTGCGTTTCGTGGGAAATGAACTTTTCTTTGCTTCCTCTTTGCAACTGCCTGTTCTTTCTGCAGGTCCTACACTCTTTTTTCGGGGCTAAATAATTTATGGAATAAATTAAGAACAATTACCGAAAAAAATCTTCAGGCTGTGCACACTTTTCAGAAGGCGGTCGGTCATTGGCAGCACCCACATTTACGGTCCCACCCGCACTCACACGTGGTTGGAAAGTTGGCAAAGTAAACGGAAGAAAAGAACTACCGACCTGCGCGTGATGAGACAATACACATTAACATCTTCGAGTTTCTGTCCTAATGATACGTTTTTTTCCTTTTCTAATCTTACTCTTTGAGAACGGCAGGTATCAACCAGGAACTATTGTTGTACCGTTGGAGGCTCCTTATTTTCCCACCCAAATCCACAAACAACCTTGGACGAAAACAATCACCACTAGCAACGCTACGGCCACGGAATAGCAAGTTGCAATTTGAAGAGCTAAATTTATGGTAGCTCATAAAAATGCGTTTACTGTTTCCCTGTCCTCCCCCGAGCCGTACGCCTAGGTTTGGCTTTCCTCTGACTTATCATTAACAAATTCTGTCCACTCGGTTCGGGTGTTATGGCCAAATTGGCAAGATTACCTTTCCTGCCGAATCGGAATCGGCTCGCCAACAAATCTAACCTTCGTGCGAGTCAACGTCGCTGCCAATTTTCCGGGTCACATTATTTGGCTTCGGTTACCTTTTTTGTTCCTTACCCAGTCTCGTTTGGGAGACTTTGTAGTACGAACATGGAGAAAAACTAAGTTGCCTTCTAAAGCTAAATTTTATTATGCGAGTTTGAGGGGTGCAAAACTTTGCAGTAATCATAAAGTACAGCTAAACAACGTACCGTATCCACAACCGGTCACAAGCAACCTTGCGCACAGGTAACAGCTTCTTAAATGGAAGAACGAAGCTCGACAACGAACGTCGTTGCGGAAAAGTTAAAGCGAAGTTCAAACGCCAACAAACTCTAAGGGTCACCGAACAACGGAAAGAACGTTCGGGGTGTGGCTACATTTCCACCCTTTTCCACTGGCACGACTGCATCCTGCTTGAAGGTTCCCTTGTTCCCCAGAGTGTCATTGCCGGTGAATGCACTTTGCTTCGTCGTACGCGCGCATTTGCGGTTCCATTCGCTATTTTTCAAAAGGAAAACCTACGAAACAAATGTGCGAGCAATCCGATGAAGGACAAGAAAAATGCAACCAAATGGCAATGCCGCTTTTGCAAAGGAAAGTTTGGCTCCATTTCGAATCCACTCCACGGGTTACAATCATTTCGTACTTCGTGTTGTCACAACTACGCTGCCGGTTGACGGTGGTTTCAGTGCGCTGTTCTAAGTTTTTGCTTCCTGAGGAACAACAACTTTACACGCCACCCTTTTTCAAATTCGACAATTGCACACTTGACGCCTGGGAAGCTAGATGCAGAGCAAATGATAACCTCCGGCATGCCTCCACTGCGCGCGGAGGGAAAGAAAAAATAAATAGACAGAAGAAGAAAAAAACTCTAAAAGGAAAATCAACGGAGCGTAAAGCAAGACGGCGACGTCGACAACTGGGAAGGTTTGTCACAGTGGGAAGAGCTCCACTTGGGTGAGTTTCGAGACTTCCGAGGGCTGCTAACCCCTTTCCTGATGTCGTGTCAACGCCATGGGAAAGCACGGGCAACCGTTAGTAGTGTGTCGTAACTTTTCCAAACAATTAGCTCAATGCGTGTTAGACTAACATTAAATTTATACGAACGCCAAGAAAGGTTCACTTTCGGATCAAGGTCGACCAGGCAGTTTATTAAATTAAAAAGGAATTAAATAAAACACCGGCTACACGGAAACATTCACACAGAAACTATCCGTTCAATCATCTCGTGATGTGCTCTCAATTCAAATGCCATGGGAACACAACACCAATCATCTTCAAAAATCATCGTGACCCAACGGAGCAGAGCAGAGTTAGTTCGGTTTGAGCGGAGACAATCGACATTCGACAATTACGACAGCCTATGGACACATCCGGCAGGGCGATCTATGTTTCCGCGTGTTTTCAAACCGTTTATTCATCGCTTTGCTCGCCGATGTTACAACTTCCCTTCACTACGATCGATTTCAAAATCAAAATCTCCGTATCGCCGCCCGCCGCTTTAATTTTGTTCGAATTTGTTCGAAACACACGATTTAGCCATTGGCCAACGAAGCACGCTGCGTTACTTTAAGTTATTGTGACGCCTAACAAAACTGCTGTCCAATTTGTCTATTTCTTCTGCCGCTAAACACACATCCGCACATGGAAGGGAAATGTAGACAAAACGAGAGTTTGCGTTACAAAAATCTTGACCTGCTGATTGTTTCTTGGCCCTTCTTCGAAGGCCGGCATAAGCTGACGTAGGTCCCTTGATGCAGAGCATGTTTACATCACTTCCGACCACCAGTTAAATTGCGTTAGACCATCGGATTTGTTGCACCATAGCGCGCGCAGGGGTTTGTTTATACTCCGGTTTTGTTGTAACATCCGCACATCAGTTGAGACGTCTTGAATGTCTGCAATTAGCTCAGCTGATCTCAGTGGCGGGAAACCGGATGTTTCTGAACACATATGTTTGGTGTAACGCATCGGCACAACAGGGAATATAGTCTAGTTCTAGCTTTAGGTATCATCGAATGCCAGCGCTGGATGCCAATTGCTTACGAAATTACTCTGAAAATGACTCATATTTTAACTATCCTTGATCAAAAATACATTCTGTTGAAAGTGAAAGTTTACGTTCAATCCTTACAGGATTTTGTCCGTATTTCCCTGCTGTTTTCTCGCACCGCCAGTGCATCGAAAATTAATCTCACGAAACACACACAAATATAAACGCAAAAAAGAAGAGACATCCCACTAAGAAAGCACCCAAATCTCCCAAGAAGTACCAGCCAAACCCGGAAAGAAAAGATACTAACAAAGAAAACCTTTAAGGCATACAAAAGAAGAAACAAAAAAAAACAAAGGTAGAAAAAAGGAAGATCGTGGCGCCCTCGCGTCCTCGATGTCTCGGCCTTTTACTCACCTTTACTGTCGATTATTTCCGTGCACTCCCGCTGCCGCTCCATGGCCGCCTTCTTCTGCAGATCGCCATGGTACGCGACGTTGGAGATGTTTTTCGTGTTCTGCTTGATTCGCAACGTTTCCGGATCATCGGCGACCTTTTTTTTTTTTTAGATAGAGGTAGAGGGCGATGGTGAGATTTTTTGAGCGAACGTTTTTCCGTCGATTTCCGTCGATGGTGACCGGCAGTGTCGAGCGAGAGTTTGGTGCCGAACGGACACAGCAGGATAGACGATTGATAATGGAGAGAAAAGAAAAGAACGTCAAATATCAGTACATGTACACGTGCCTAAAATGGTGGAGCGCACCGTCGATGGGTGCCAAAATATTGAGTGAAAGAAGGGAAACATTGATCGCGGGCAGCATGAAAGATCACGAGAGGTTGGCACGAACTTGGCCGTCCGGAGGGCTCGTGTGGTCAAGCAGGGGGCAGCGCGCGTGTGCTACATTGAATTAATTGAAGTGAGCAATCCGGTAAGCAGACAATCATGTCCTACATATCAGACCGGTAAGTCGGGGGCCAAACGACGGGGGATGGCGATTTGGCATGAGATGGTGCATTGATGATGTTGATGAGGACGGAGATTTCTTTTTCCCGTTTTCCTTTCCCTCCACAGCTGCTCCCACTCGCCGACCGGCTTCCTTTACGCCGAACGAACGTACACAATCTCCTTAGCGAGCTGAATGAAGAGGAAAGACACCCCCGGACGCACCATGCGGCCCGCGCGAAGCAGCAGCGCCGAAAGTAATGGCGCGCAATTAAGGTGAAAAAAACATGACCGTTATAGCACCCTCCAGCACCAGACCCCCCGTGAAACGACGCGCAACAAAGCATGTATCCGAACGCTAGGTGAACCATCACGGAGTAAGGAGCAAAATGATTCATTTCCATTTGGTGGATTTTAAATTTCGAAATGGTAACGCGAGAGTACGAGCCACAGCGCGTTGGCAGTGAAAGTACTTATATATGTACAGGCATTTGGGCGATGGTGTTCTGGGAAAGTGTTGATATCGAAGGTGAAAATAATGAGTCAAACGTTTTATTTGTTTTTCATATGGCAAGAAGCTACTGTACAAGAGATGGGACCCTGAAAAAAAGGCTTTCCAATAACATAAAACAAAAGACTTGAGGCGACAACAAGCGACAAACCGCATCGAAATCGCGCATTCCCTAATAGAACTTTACACGTTCCGCATGCAATGCGTTCTCGATCACCGCGTTTGACACGGTCATATGCGTCCTTACCTGCGTTACTTTTCCTTTCAGCTTCTCGAAATCGGCGTGGTATTTGACGTTCGATTGAATTTTGGTATTTTCGGCGATGCGCTTGAACTCCGGCGTTTCCGCGATCGTCGTAGCTTTGGCTTTAGGAATATGTCTGTGGAAGAAGAGGGGAAAAAACGGTGCTGAATGTAGATTTATTCTTTTATTGCACTAAAGCAAGGCTAGATGAAGCCAACGGAGAACATTGAAAAAAAAACCTCTGCAAATCGGTTGAGGTAAATACAGCAACACACAAGCTGCTCGCTGGCTCTATTTGAAATTTGTTTGGTTCCCAAACATGCATCGAATCATAGGGACGCACCTTAATCGTATCCACATCGCGTGCAGCCCGAGACAAGCAGAGCGAGGGAGAATCGAAGAACAGAACCAAATGCACAGGCGGCTGTTTGCGTCGGCATGCAATCGGGCACGCACAAGCGCAAGCCTCCGTCTGCCTTTGATGCTTATATGGCGGCGCAACATGCCTGCCGGTGCCTTATAAGTGCGCCGGGTTGCATTTTCTGCCGCTCCAATCAACGGCAATCACGGACAGCTAATAATGATCTCCGTCGGCGTCCGTTGTCGTCACCGTCGCCATCGTCATCGTCATCATCACCATCTTTTGCTTGGTTTGATCGATCACGAAGGTGACGGTGCATCGCGTAAACGATGTCACAGCGGTGGAGGTGGCGGCGGCAGCCATATCGCCGACGTAACCGTGCCGCCGCGCACTTGATTAAGTTACAATTATAAACCAATCACGCAGCGACCCTTGTGGAAGATTCGCCCCGTCATGCGACCGGTCAGCGGCAGAGAGCACCAGCTTTTTGACTGCAGCACCCTTTTGCAAGCACAAACGTTTTGCCGGCCAGGTTACGAATTTAAACTACCGGACACACACACACCAGGCTGTCCACATTAGAGCAAAGACAAGTGACGAGGAAGGAGGAAATAAAAAGTGGTGCATTACTCTTCGTTTCGGGCATGCTGCACTCCGGTATACAATCCTGCACAAGCTGCTCTTGTGGAGAATTTGATGCATCTGTCCAGTTGGCGACCGGGTGGATAGCAGAATTAATTCAATCTTCGTGAGGCGTGTGCCCATATTAGGTCTTGGATTTCTCCCGGAGTCAGGAAGACAACTCTTGGAAATACGATGGACCATCTACTGAACCGAACGAAAGGGGCGTCCGTTAATTTTGGATTGCGAACGTTTGGTTGTATTTGAGCAAAACCGTCTAAAAACTGGTTCTCAAAGAAGGGAATGATGTTAGTTGTATGTTCCGGTGTTGGCAATGCAGAAGTATTTCATAATCAAAAGAAATAGACAATTTAAACTTGGGTTTAAAAATCCATCGCATCTCTACCAGCCTATGTTGAGCTACGTGGAGGTATTTCTTACTTAAAACATTATATTACACCCAATAAAGTAAACATAATAAAAACACGAGATAAACTTTTCCACATCAATCGATGAAACGGCATTCAACAATTCTAAAACCAGTTTTGTTCTACGTTTTCTGTACCTTTTATATGCTCAATTACTAAAGTGCATATTTAAATTTCGTCCACCACTCCACAAGAAGGTAACGAATGTCTCTTGAACACGGCTGCAGTGTACGCCAACGCCCCTAGACGGCTGCTGCATTGAGCATGGGACGTCAATGGCAGACTGGTGATTGTTCGTCCGTCGCTGAATGGATCTCCATTCATCACGAGCGTTCATAAAACTCATCCGGCCGCGGGTCGGCGGGGATGGCTGGATTAAATGTAGACCAGAGCAAGCGCCAGAATTGCAGCATCGCAGCAGCGCATCACTTCCGCTCCCAATATCCATGCTGACGCCTCGCTGCAACAAAGTCGCGCTAGCGTACGCAAAAGCAGTTCCAACTGTTCGGTGACGAACTTCCTCCAGTTGCCTAAACTGGAAGGCGTCGACCCGTTACAATTAAGATATGAACGGATTTCCGGCGCTTTTGCCGGCATTCATTCTGCGACTAATTTATCATCAACGCTTTCAGTGGAGTTGATTCGCGGAGGATCGGAAGCGCTCTACCTACGAGAAAGTGTGCGCGATACAGCGAAAATCGTGGAAGTGGCCCGTTTTCCATGCATTAGGCTGTTCTTCCTCTGAGATAATTGAAGAATTCATTCAAGAATTAAACTTGCGGAGGCGAATGGGAGTTAGAAAACGACAGCAAATCGCAACGGCCCAAAAGAAATTAGCATATAGCGTGCAGGACTCGTAAGACTGATTTTTTTCCCTTTTCCCCCTATTCTGCAGCCGATTCCGAGCCACTCTAAACATTTCCACCGGTGTGCGCGGTTGGATTCCGTTAGAAGATTCTCGTTTGTTCGTTGTATTTTTCCCTTTTTTTTTCTCGTCCACACGCGAAGCTCCTTTATCACAGCGGCACAATCGGAAAAATGTACAGACATTACAGAACGATCGACCGACCGTCCCGAGATGTAGCGAGAATAGCGCAAACGAGCAAACAACAACGCGAACGAATGCACTTTCATGTGCGGCGTCATGCAATGTTTGCAGCGACACTAAACGTTCCCATTCGTTCTTGCAATTTTTCCGTATTCTTTTTCCGTTCCTCTTTCTATGGTGCAAAATGCAATAGCATCACAGAGAACAAGACGTGCGAGGCGCAACAGAAAGAATCTATTTTTCATATTTTATCCGTCGCTTGCAGAGCATTCTCTTTTCATTTTCTTCCCGCACCACACAACAACCCCCTACGATGATGGGGATGGATGATGTGCCCTACTCGGTCCGATGTTGCCAGAAGAGGGCAGGCCGGCCGGCCGACGTTTCAAAAATGTGTTCATTCATTCGAAAAGCACACGCACTTGCGCACACATACCGATACCACACGCCGGACGAAATGGGATGGGATGAGAGTACCACAGAAAAAAAAAAGAACGTGGAGATTTACTGATGCATGGAGCTGCATGCCATCGACCAGACGGGCTTCCAGGAGGCGTCCAGACAGACAGACAGACAGACGACCGACCAGGCCCCAAGACGCCAGAAGAGCAGAAATGGAGGTGGCAGGAAATGAGAAATATGTACCCAGTTTTGGTGGAAAACTCACACATGCCAGCGCATATTGGCATTTTCACAATTTATCAAATAAGTTTCATTCATCCAATCAACAGTGTTTGGCCAATTGCTGCCAGCCAATAGTGGACATTCTTTCGGGAGTTGTTGCGTTATTGTAGCAATTTTTGCATTAAAACCCCCTTTCTACGGTGTCGTAATTATTCGCGCACCACTGTAAGCAAAAATGAATGGCATGGGAAGGAACGAAAGGCGAGCCATCCTAGGCAAGCTCGAAACGAAATAGAACGCTCGAACGAAACAATCGAGATGAACGAAGTTGTTATTTTGTCCATTCGGCGAATTGAAATAAATTGAATAATGATGCTGGGCAGGGTTTTTGTTTCACTTTCCTAATGGTAAACTGTACGACGAACAATCATCATGCATCGGGAACGATAAAATCCCGCTGTGGACGCCCGTAAGGGCAAGGAGTGCATCGATCCACTTGGAGTAAAGTGCGAGAAGATCATAAATTAAGCCAACGCAAAGATTCTTTCTGGTGCAGCGCGTTTCATGCGTATGTGTACATGCGAAAGAGTAGAAAAACCCCCGTGTGGGAGTTATGGACAGGGGCGGAGTGTTGGAATGCAATAAATAATAAATGAAAGTCAGCGTAGACGGATGCACACCATAGTCACGGCGGGAAAGGGTTCGGAAGATAGATGCAGGAATGGAAACTCCACGGCAGGAAAGAAAACGCCGGAAGCGAACGCCGGGCATGAGGTTAAAACGGATGAACCATTTCAACGCTACGCCACTTTTGCCAGCGAAGCATTTAGCGCAAATCAATTTTACGACCCCACCATCATCATCATCCTGAGCTGAATGTTCACATCCATTGCAGACACTCGGTTACTGTTACACTTTTCTCGGTTACTGTTACCGGCTGCCTGCCTGCCCACCACTGGGGATTGATTAAGTCCAAATTTTTTGTTAGATAAGCTACTTCGGATAAACTGCTGATGATCATGACGTGTGGTTGATAACGGGAAGCGACGAGGATTTTTTTTAACCTTCCATTAAGCGAAAGATGCCCATAAACACAAGTCAGTCAGGTTGAAAGTGTGTAGGCGTAGGCGTGGTCATGAAGTTAAAATCAGGTGGCCATCCAAAGGTAACGACTTCAATCATTCCGCTTTCTTTTACGTCGGTTCTGCAGTCACTCCCAGTAGCGGTTTCTAGACGATTTTTCATTAAAGTAAACCATTAAACCGAACCTCAAAGATTTTTGTTTGTGTGTTCAACACAAGTGTTTGACCAAAGCTCAAATTTCGAACCTTAAATGTGAACATCACCAAGTCGAATTGATGGGAAACAACAGCGATTACAATAGATTTTCACACCAAACCAAGCTACACTGTTGAACTGTTTCCACTTTTGCATCTTTTGTACCGCGTTTGGCGTTTCTTTCCCAGCGCATTCGACGTTCGATGCCGGTAACAGTGACCCAGTAACCTGTGGCCTTTGCCAATTATCAGCATGCAATGGGTGGCAACAGCTTCCGCTGTTTGCGGTTAGCTCAGCCTGAGTGTGGTCGTCATCTTTGCCGATTGGGCCGAGCGGGAAAATGGAAACGAAACAAATTGAAAAAAAAAATCGACGATGACGAATGCAACAGACCTGTTAGTTGTTGTAGAGAGCTACAGAACTAGCACGATGGTTCCTGCATTATTTCTCCGCATATCCCAACAGCGACAATGTAGTCCAGGAACGGACTCTTTTTTTTTCGAGTTTGTAAAAACGTAAAAGGTTCCTGGGGAAAGCTGCACTAGAGAAGCTATGAGTGGCTAGTAATTTGTGCAAACCGAGCCATCTATCAACGTTCGCCTGCAAGCTACGCTGGTGGTAAAGGAAAAGCCCCGCCATAGAACAGCAAACGCGCCATGCATACGATAGTACGGGAAGATTGCGAAATCGATAGAACGGACCACTAGCTGCCGTAGGATGGAGGACAAACTAGACTCGGCATCGAAAATCAACACTTGCACGTGCCTTGGTCGGGAAAGTAGACCCATAGGCAGCGCTTGTATTATGCCTTTAGGCCAGCGTTAAGCAAAAGGGGGAAAGGTGAAGTGACGATCGATAAATGGTACACGGCCTTATAAGTGCATTACTTTGCACCGGAACCTCCACTGGATAGCCACAAGGGAATACACACACACACACACACACACAACACGGTGGTCGGTATCGGCGACCACAGGTGCAGACTACAAATTGCATGAGCAGACCGCAACGAAAAAGCCATACGTGACGAGTTTTCGTCGCTCTCAAGCGCCGACGAAGGATGCGGGACTGCGAAAGTGTGTCAAATAGGCATAGCTAATCTAATGGTGGATAATGCTTTGTGGGATAATCTGGGCCCAGTTCCAACGAATAGCCCGCCCGCAGGCGATAGATGATGTCCGGTGCGATAAATGTCCGTGCCCGCGCTCGATGTGTTGACCATTTTTGGACAACATTTGCCCGCGGAACCAACCATTTGGCTTTTGGCTTTGGCTGTGAAGTTTGTGTGATCTAGCGCGCGTGACTCGTATCGTACGGGCCGGTGTGAATCTGGAAGGGATTAAGCAAAACAAATTGCCCGCCCGCAGTACCTATTGGCAATGGCTTAATTTGTACCAATAAATCGTAACATACTTGTCTGTACGTTCCTTCTGCACGTGTCGGGTCTGATCAATAACAACAATATCTGGAATGGCCACACGCCCCGTTCAAACGGTGTTTTGCCTTTTGTCTACTTTATCATTACTTGCAACATTCTTGCCCTGTGGAGTGACCAAGTTGAAGGAATCGATGCGACTAACCTCATTATGGCAAGAGTTTCGCAAAGTGCACCACCAGTGCCCCAGAAGAATACTGGCCTATATTCTTCTGTCAGTGGCTTCTCATGCGGCAGGAAACTAACTTCAATAGCATCAGATGGCTTCCGGGCGAAAGGAGAATAATCGGTTACTCCAGGTAGGAAATATAAAGATATGTGCCATTGCTGCAAGATTCTTGTAGTTGAAAGTTGTTGTGAAGGTGCTCAGTTTTCTTCTAGCTCAGAAACTATAGGTCTAAATCGAATGATTCGTCGGGCATGCAGTATCTTCAAACTTACTTTTGAAATACCTACAGGCATTGTTTCAATCACAAAATAACATCATTACACTAAAACCGAAATAACACACACACATAATCACTAGTAATTAAAATTCTTTACACGATGGCTTCCGCTCCAGTATAGTCCAATTTCTAACGCTAATGTAAGCATTATATTATGCTTACTTTATGGCCAACTATGGGAACAGAAACCCGTTGGAATGTGTTACATTCCTTTGCGAGCAGAGCTTCAGTGAGGGTAAGTGTTTTCGTGCCCTGCTGGGAAAGAGTGCGCACTTCCACGCGGACACGGTGGAAAACGAATGAAGAAATCCGTGAAAATGGGAAGTCTTCCCAAGGTGAAAAGCCAACACCGCACGGCCCGTTCGAAAGGGTTGCCGATAAAACCAACGATCGTGATCTAGCGGGTACTTTCCCGAAGTTGGAATGCAAGCGCCAAGAGATCTCTCCCGTCTGAGCTACCCTGCGCGGTAGATACTCGTCGGATTCTCTTGAGCTCTTTTTTATTTTTATCCGCCACTACTGGGCAGTGGGTGGAAGCAACGGAAGGTTTTTATTTCTTTTCTTCTGCCGTTCTCCCCCCTATGAGCTCCCGCGAACCCTTTTATGGCGTTCCGCACGTTCGGTGCGTGCCTAATTCAGTCCTGTTCCGATTGTCGATCAGCAGCTAAAGTAAGCACCTTAAAATGCGAGCGCGAATGAATGCCGCACATTGGATGGAGGCTGGCAGGGAAAACCAGGAGTTTTCCCTCGCACTCGCATCGGAAAAGAGTCCACTTCGACGGTTGTTTATGCGCGCAGCTATTAAGACTGGCACAGCCTGCAGTCGGCTAAAAACAACAAATTGGAACCTTCATTCTTGTGTACCGAATGGTGAGCGAGCTATAGGATAAACGAATAGGACGTGTGGGATGGACCTGGGCGCATAAAAATGGTTGCCTATTCTCAAGTCTCTACTGCAAGCGGCTCTTGGACTGGAGGGTTTAAAAGTCTTATACCTCCCTCCGGTAGCCTGGGTCTATTGGTATTGCAAAGTGCATAAATGGCTTTTTCGAGTAGCTTTGTGCCGGAAGAAGCAATTCTATATTTCACGCCTCATACAAAGTGCTACAATGCGTGCCGTTCAGGCCCAGCTCTAATGAAGCGTTCCTGCTACGTACTTCCTGGTATTATAACACCAACGCGCGTAGACTACATTAGCACGGCCAAGGCATAGGAGTCCCCCACACGCCACAAGCTTATGTGCTGTGGTGCGGAGAGAGAGTCTGATTGCTCCGTCTACAACCGGGGAGGTTACTCCATCGTCGGATAAACGTGACCGAACCGGAGTTGACGGACTAATCCCACTCGTACTGGACCAGAAGACTCGAGTTCTCCTGCGCACCAATAAGGTGCAGAGCTGTAAACACACATAAATCTTCATGAAGTTGAAGTTTCAAACACAAGACTTCGGAGGACCCAACAATCGTCCGCTCAGAGTAGTGGGGATTGTGGGACACGCACACGGCGGAAGGGTGGTTCGGGTTAGCAATTAATGACATTTTCAGAGTCTTCCTACGACGCACGGTGCTGCAACTCATCGCGGACAGCTAAATTTGGATGTAATTAGATTCAATTAAAATTACTAGCGCCCAGTGAAGGAAACGATCCGATGTACCACTGGACGCAGTTTTGAAGTGCGGCCATTCGGGGCAGGGGAAGATGATTCCGATGTCGGAAGGTTATGGGACGCGCGACACGCGACACGATCATCATTCGGGCGAACACGCGCTAAAACATTGCCATTGCCCTCTCCCGAAGACATTCGTGTGCCGCACTAAGGGCAATGATACTGACGGCATGTGACACGGACCACGATCCAGTTTGACAGGTTCCGAAGACGCGCTAGAAGGGGCGTGAAAAGTTCAACGGACTAAGTTCGGGCGGCAGCTCCAGGCCATTCAAATGCCATCAATTTAAGAAATTAAACGCATGCCACCGCCATCATCGCCACACACGCCAGTCGTCGATTAGAATCGACTCTCGCCAGTGCAAGGTTCGTTCGCCCGGCACCGTAAGGTCAGGACCTTCAAAAGCGGTCAGCAGTCCATCTTCGGTAGCCCCTTTATCCACTGTACATTTGGGTTCGACGCAATGCAGCAATGGCGGCCCAGTCCATGCGTATGCCTCCATAATCTCCATTTAAAATCAAAATCAACCCATTACAACACGGCGAACAACGTAACGTGTCGGAACAAGAATCATTTCCCGGGATGGTTTCTATGCGAGTGGAGGGAATGCCAGCATAAGTCGACGTCCGAAAACAACTACGACTGTCCTTCGGAACCAGAGTTGGACCGAGTCCAAATTGGGAGGTCAACTTGGTTGCTCATCTGCATCGTGTACGCTAAGAACAAAACATCAGCAAACACGATGTAATGAGGGTATGTTAACAGTGCGGTCTCTAGCCACCGACGGACCAAGCCAACCGTGCCAAGAAGAAAAAAGAGGCGTACAACGTGATTTCGTTGCAGTGATAAAAACGTCCGCAGATTCAGTCTGATGTGTGTTGGCTTCCGTTTTAGTGTAGATATATTATCCAGGAATTTTCAACATGAGCAAGCAGTTTTCGCAAATCCTCCATCCTTCTCGCAAACTATTGCCATCTCCGCGTTCCGTCGTAATTTATCGAATTACTGAATTTTGTCAATTCAGTCCATCGATCGTGCTGATGGGATTCGATTTGCCTGTCGCTAGCGAATTACCCGGGGGAAATCGACATTTTCCGAAGCCACGGAACGTACCCTTACCGTCGGTTCACAATCGGCCGGACTACTTGCTACAGATATCTTTCCCCATTCGTTCCATTTTGCGCCGCCAAAATCCCTCCACAGTCGCAGTCCGTGATGCCGCTGTGATTATTAAATAATCATGTACCAGTCAAGCAGGAGGATTGCATTTTGCACTGGATTGCCTGTCTGTCTCGCCATTTCGTCTCAGCCGCCCTTCCGCTCGTTTCCTTCCGCTCGCGCTCATGGCTTTCAAGATCCGATTTCGCGAGTGCACAAATGTAGCCGGTCCGATGCAAAATAGACTGACGGCAGAGGGTACGAGTGCATGCAACCATCACCACAGCAAAACCCAACCAGCGGGTTGCAGTGCGGGAAAGTGCATCGAACTTTGTGCCGGTGGGACGGCAGGCAGGCGCAACAACTTCTCGTCCCTGCAGTCTCCAGTTTCGTTTCGCTCCACCGAAAGTATCTCGGTCGGTTCCGCCGGCATTCACTTAGCTCATCGTCCGGACCGGATATGCACGCGAACGTCGCGCTAACGTCTGGCAGGACCGAGGCTGGTCCTATGCTAAAGGGGGCCTGCTGAAACGGAAGCGGTTGGGTGCATCTATTCGCCAAAAAATCGTGCCCAAACATGGATTATGCTACTGAGTGGAACGGGAGGATAAAAGAAGAAAAACGAAGATTCTATTTTTCAACGCCCCCCGTTGGTTGTTTCTCGTGAGTCACTTGGCGGCACCCGTCGCAAACCCGCGTTCGTTTCCCCATTCTCCCATTAGTACTTTGGAGCACTCCGGAAAATAACAGACTTCAGGCGCGATAAAGCGAGCGTTAGCGAGGGAAAAAGATGGAATAAAGGTACCGCAAACAGGCAAGCAAGGGCCAGCGAGAGCGAGGCGGCTTTATTTATGGGAATGAAACGGATTTTTGTTTATACTTTGCGGCCGCGGCTCTCCTGTGCCGTTACTCGTTGCCACCAAGCTCTTGTGTCTCTGGCATGACGGAGAGGAAAAACAGAAACCCTCGCCCCTCGCCGAAAAGGGGTTTTGAAGAAAAACAAACACTCACTTTGCGGAAAATGGCTTCGGGCTGTGTTTTACACGCCGGTCACAAGCTTTATCTCATCCATGCTCGGCGCCGCAGCATTCCGGCGCACGTTCTGCAACGCGTAAACACACATCCACTGTGCGGTGGAGAGTGCGTGCCTTGTTGTCTATAGCGATTCGCGTATCCGGTCCCAAACGAGTTAGTAATCGAACGAAAAAAATCCAGCAAAATAAGCAAAGCATTTTATTTTTAGCATAATGACGCCTCCCGCAATGATCGCATGTTGCTTTACAAACGAAAAAGCGCAAACCGGATGCTCACCAAAACGCATACAATAACACCTTTCGTTGTAAACAATGAAACAATTTTACTTGAAACCTTATGTTTGCTATCTTCAAAACTCTCCACCATCAAACGGATTGACTCATCAAACAGTCTTGCCCGCCTGTGGTCGGTGCATAAATTAAAAAGTTCAACACTTTCAACAGTCCAAAACTTATGCGTTATTCACGACGTTTGGTATCGGACAAGAAGACATTGCCCCATTGCCCGGTTTGTGCTAGGAGAGAACCTGTCCATCAGCTGTCACCTCCACCATGATGAGGAGAGACTTTTGATTGCTTACATTGTGTCACCTCTTATCACCGGCCGTGTGCAATGATGAATCACCGCGGGGCTTCACGGTTACGTGTGTATTTTAAAACTCCCGAGGCCAATATGTTGTCGGCATAAAATCGGCCAGTAGAAAGACCACCCAACCGAGCCGTTGGCTAATTGGCGAAACAATCGCCCGTTTTTGTCACTTTCGAGCGGGGCTCTGGCTTCTAAGACCATTTGGAAAAAATAAACCATTTAACACACACGATTGCTCCACCACCGCAAAGTGTGCATCGTAAAGTGGTGTGCATCGCCGTTGTGGTCGACCCGTTGTGTGGTTGTGACCGAGATGCGCCGTTCGATACCGAGTACCACGCGCTTGCGTTGGTCGGCCAGGAAGACGGCGGCGACTTCGACTTCGGGGATGTTTATTTGTTTGTCCACCTTGGTCTGGGGCTCGTTGGACGCTGTTTGTTGCCGTCGAATGTCATAACCGAACGCGCACATGAGTACACACAGCAAACACCCGCCGCCCATCCGTGTGTGTTGCTGTCGCGCTTAATGGAATCAATCAGCTAGGTCAGTTAAAAGTTCAGCAGCTGATAAAGGTGGAGCCGAGAAAAATGGGCATGGAAGGAGATAGCAAATGGGCTGATTGCTGAAACGTGCCGGGCTTCGCGAGGCTCGGAATATTTTCAAACTACCGTCGTTGTTGACGAATTGAACACGATCCGTCCATTTGGACGCCGAGAAGCGCCGTGGGGAGTCGCGTCGCGTTTAATCAGATGTGTGAGAGTGTTATCTACGGCGTGTGTTGCAAAACATACTCAAAATGCTCGCAAATTACAAATAGAATTTTGGAGTTGAAATCCGTATGCAGCAAAGTTAAACCGGTAACGCAAATGTATTGTCCTGTGGAGTAATCAATCAACTAAATGATTTTATCATTCCTACACATCACATCTGCAAGCTAAAGAAACATGGAAAGTAATGAAGTTAAATTTATTGTGTAAAAAAACATCATCATCTATTTTGTACCACCGGCATCCATTCGTTGGTTCAATCATCTTGAACGACCCCCCCAGGTCCGTTTTAGATGGATCGTAATTGAACAACTCGGGAAGTACTTTCACTTTAATAAGTGCCCGGCCAACACGGTGTCGTTGACGGAATCTTTAGGAAGGCAGCAGGCTGGTCTAGTTACACTTCCGCGCGGGTAAAGGGGCATTCAAAGGGGCTTGAGGCTGTCCGCGGCGTGGGGCACACTTACACCCTTTATCCGGCGGAGACACTTTCGCCGTAGTCCGAGGAGAGGTCTTGTCGGTGCAACTCCACCGAATTCGACACACCGACCCCCCGCCGAAGGACCCGACCACCCCTCGCCGGTGAAATTATTGCATAAGAAATCATGAACGTACGCACTGAATCAATCGCGCCGTAGAGAGACGCTCATAAAAAGGGCAGCACCTGGAAAAATATTGTTCCAATCCGTCACCACTCGCGTGCAACCACCTCTTAGTTCAATATGACGCCGACAAACCACGACGGCAGGACGACGATCGGCTCCCTTCCATGCCGGCCGGGTTGCCTTTAGCAAGGGAGCCGCCGCGTAAAGACGTTTTCTTTGGCGTGCAAACAAGAGCGGCCTTTTACAGCACCGTACCTCCTTGCAAGTTCAGCTGCTCTGGATACTGAACATTCGTTTTCCTATCGTCAACACTGAGTAGGTAAGAAAAGGAACACGAAATTCCACCCGCGGGCCCAATTCGAGGGAGTTCCAAAGTTCAACCGATTTTCTATAGCGTTTTCTTCCGGCGACGGTCGACCTTCGGGGGAAAGCGACGGCGGTAACACGAGACACGTGCCGCGCGGTGCAATCTTGCCGCACTTTCGGTTTAATAGAAAATTGTTTTCACCGATCAATCGGACCGTCCTCAATTCCCGTGAAGAGAACCGAAGGTGGCAGTGGGGGTGGGTTAGGGGCGCGATAGTGTCCAGTAACTGAAAGAAGGTGAAAATTGATACCTCCTTCTCGGGAGACGGCACGATCAGCTCCGGGCAAGCATGGGGCCGCCGCCGGTCGATATTGAGCTGGCATTTAACAGTTCGAGCCGTGCCACTGGCGGAACGTCCGGCTTCTTGTGAATGTCGCCTAGTTTGTCTTTCTTCGACATGATGCCAGTCAGTATATCACTGCCATTAAGATCGCCTAAATAAGGTGCTGTTTTTTTATATCCTGCTTTTTTTTTTGCTTCAAATCAATGAACGATTTTAAAATATACGACAAACCCAGTATTAATGTATGATTGGTTCAAGAAATGTTAGCTAAGAAGCAAACCAGGTAAATATACAGATATCGACATGTACGTGATTATTAAGTGGAAACCTTATCCTTTCCATATCACCCGACGGCACTTAAGTCGATTACGATTGCCGCCTTCCGCTATTGACAAACGTAACCACCAACCGCCGTGGCCGTTGAAGTCGTGTTGAAGGCAAACATTATTTTGTCCTCCGTGACCGTCACGTCAAATCTGGTCGCAAAAGCCACTGTGTAGCGAGAGAGCCGAGAGATCAACTGAAAAATGAGCCATTTGAAATTTGAATCAGGGCGGGGGAACACCTTTAACCTTTTCAAAATTGGGACAACAAAAATGAAAAGAATTAATTGCGGCAACAATTGGACTACGAGCATTCAAGGGACAGAAGGATGAATCGAATGTTGTTATCATTTTGAAACAAAGTTTCACATTAACTTTATGTGCATTTTCTTGCCTGGAATCGATTAAGCATGTGATAAATAGAGATAATCACAGGTAATCAAAGTCAACATAATTTAGAGGGAAACGAAAATAACACTGTAAAGCGTTTAATTAAACGATTGCGGTGGTAATTACCCATGCGGAATCGTTGCCTGGAAGAAGTAATAAATTTTAGCGATACTTGGAAGAAAGCATACTTATTTCTCCCTTGAGCCGAATGATTCGTTTCAAAAAGGGTCATAACTTGTTGTAACGCTTTCTTAGAAAACCACGAGTCCCTTTAATCATTCCCTTTATCCGCCCGGTAAGCCGATATTTCTTACTCGCCTGCTTGGTCGCGATCGTGACCTGAAACACCTCCGTACAAGGCGTTGGGACCCGCGCTTACTTTCCAGCCTAGCAGCAGTTTTGGACAACTAATACACGAATTCGACAAATAAGACACACACTAGGGCTCAACATCTGGCGAATCAGATCAGAGTGTATTTTTGTTGTCGAAATAGCGGCAAGGAAACATTTTTCTCCCATTTTTCAACCTCTCCTCCGCCGTCTGTGTCCAGTGTGTATGTTGTGGCGCGGTTTATAATTTATCTCCCCCCGGAGTATTGGAATGACCTTTTGCCGCGAAAGTTTCCCATTTCTTGCGGCGCCAGCGTGTATCGGTAACCATTACGGACCGTTTATCAAATGCCAACAGCGGCTGGAGATTTAAACTCGATGGCTGCTCTCGCTTTCGATCCTACCTCGTTTTGCCTCAAATGGCTGATAAATCCGATCTCTCAAACGTCGCCAATCGGTACGCCGAGTGGCGGTGGCCTTTGCAAGATAAAAAATATCTTTCCACAAACTGCAGGAAGTCGTCAAGTTTGGGCGTTAGGTTCACTTCACGTAAGTGATCATAGAGACCAGGCCGTTGAACTTTACACCTTTAAAATCAATTGCCGCATTTGCAACTGCCTCTAATGAGAGACGGTGAATAAGTCGAAGCTCATATATCATGTTCGACACGGGAGATTCTTTATTTCTGACCAACAAGCAATAGTTTTCCACATTTGTTAATAAGTTAAGAAGGTTCCGCCTTTTTTCATTAAGCTTAGAAGCCCGCTCATGTATTACCAACCCATAATCTTGTTTTATGCTTACAATAGCGATGACGACTTGTAGTTCGGTAGATGCACGAAAAGCTAAATCAGACGACGCGAAGACACTATTTAAGCAAACACCTATCATGATGGTAATGTTTAACCTGTCGTTGCGCAGCACCATGGTTCAATTTATAAAATCTACGATTTTAACTACAAACAAGCAGAAGAACAGAAGGTCGAATGTGCAGTCGAGGTGGATACTTTTTTCTACTGCAGTCAACCTATTCTGAGCCAACGTAGTAAAAAAAAAAAAATGAAATAAAAGAAAATATGGAAGACCCTGACCTACATTACTTGACGAACCTTTTTGCAAACTCATGCGGGACTGAGTGTGTGAGGTGCGGAGTCAGGTGGCACAACAATGCCACCGAATTATTAGTCCATGTGAAGGCAGGCAGCGGTGGCTTATTTTGGGTTGGGTTTCGTTGACGTAAGGTCGCAGAGGAATCGTTAGAAATATTTTTTTTAAACCGGTGACTCCTGTCAACACTCTCCCCACACATGCATGTTGGCCACCGGTTTTCAGTGATAAAAACTGGCACATTTCGAAAAGAAAACCTTTTGTATATTTAATTTTCCAGATTCACAAACCTGAATTCAATAACAACGGGTTTCCATCCATTGCAACTGCAAATAAAGCGTTCTCATCCCGAGAACTTCAACTTCATTTAGCTCATGTTTTGACGTCCTGAGCATCGGTCGCTATTCTAAGAAGAAGGAGTTGCATAAAGATCCCATCATCCCGCCCTGCGCTTAAATCAGCCCATCGGCCAACAGCGTCGCCACAATTTTGCATATCAAGTTGCAGCACACTCCCGTAAGTGCTCCCACGGAATGCAAAAAAAAAACCTGGACAACAACACGACCCTCGTCATCATCATCATCGTTGGGTACACAAACCGTCACCAAGGAGGTTGAGATGGAGAAAGAACAAGATGATCCAACCCTTGGTGACCATGGGAGATTAAGACCATGAGCCGTCGTACAACGACGGCATGTCCGTTCCCGGGTGAACTTTTCATTCCTTGGAGCGAATTCGAAGCGCTGAGATTGCAGTAACGTCCGGCCTCTTCAACATCGGCGAATGGCTGTTTGTAAACCTACACCAGTTCGAAAATAAAATCGAACAAAGACTGCAGACTTCAGCAGGGGCCTGGAAAAGATGGCATAACCATTTCCATCTCATCCTCCGACGAGGCAACCGTTCTTCACTGACCCGCGCGGAGTGCAGTCTACTTTCCCGGGGGTTAATCCAGCCCGTCCCCATCGTCAGTTGGTACCGCACACCGGCTTTTGAGGATAGATATTGCCGCTTCAAGGAATGCCGCTCCGTCACGGATCGACGATAAAGACTAGGCGCGCGCGCACGCTCGATATCAATAGCGCAGCACACTCAGGAAAAAAAAACAGCTTCTCCTCCTCCACCTCCTTTGCGCTCTTTTTTGCCGGGTCGTGGACATATTCCAGACCTGAAACCAGCGCGCATGGCCAGCGATTATTGCTGCCGAACGCGGCGGCCAGATTTCGTATCGGGTTTCATACTCACCGGGCCTGATAGGAGTGAGATTAACTCGAAACAAAACAGTCCGGGCATGACCAACGGACGGTCTCGTCGCTTTCTGTAGCGCCTAGCAGGCGGACCATCGAGATATGAGGCAAGACGGATTACATTCTCAAGTATGATTTAATCTGCAGTCGACTTTCGTCTCCCCGCAACGTTGTGCTTCCCGAGGCGCCTCACTTGGACGACAAAATGAGTACAAAACTATAAATACCTATAACTCCGTTCATTCTGATTCAGTATGGTTTAGACAGAAAGACCCAGAACCAGAAGTCACCACAATCGCGCACATGTGCTATTATTAATCCAATTTCATGCCGCTCCAAGAAGCCGTCCAAGAAGCAAGACCAACAGCCCGAAATAAAACCTTGAACCCTCTAGAAACGAGAAGGCCCAATCATAGTCGACTTGGCGCGCACCGACGTGTGTCCAAGCGTCGCAGCGCCATGGCGTACTAAGTGGTTTATGCTGAATTTGAATTCCCATATACGTTCCTCCAGGGAACCCTTCTTCACGCCAACGGAGCTCCGGTGCATACTGGCCCCACAACCATCGTTGCCTCACGCCGGGGAAGGCAATTTCGTGACGAACGTGTGACCCTCAGACTTTGCTCCTCCGCTTCCCATCGGCTGAAATGTTTATAAATAGAGGTCCGAAGAGGCACCAGCGCGACTTCGGGTCCCAAAACACACAAAAACAAACAACAAACCCTGAAACCCGCAAAAAAACAACAACGGGCGTGAGCCTTAAATGCGGAGGAGCTGGGATGGAGGGGAGAGTAAGACGAGCCACTCCAACGGGGACATCCTTGCATTGAAATGGAGGACTACGTTGAACAAAAAAATAAAATAAAACAGTGCATCAGCAATATCAGCAAGTCAAGGGCATCTGGCAAGCACGCGTACGGGGTGGTGCTTTTGGGCCAACCATTTAGCCCCACGCACGCACACCCGCGGTCAGTGAGCGTACAACAACACAAGAGTAAAACTAAAACAACTCGGTAACAAAGAAAAATGCAAAAACCAAAACGCGGAGTAATACTTACGCTTCGCAGTACGGCAGTTTGTTGAAACCTTTGTACGTCTTCATGTTCAGCGTCATGCCACACTCGTGACATTTGAAGCACGTCTTATGCCAGGTCTGTGGAAAGAAAAGAAAGAGATAGTTTCGGTCAGCTTAAGAATTTATAGAATTTAAGAAACGCCTAGGACATTGAGTCCATAAAGTTTAAGTTGTAATAGCTAGTGAACCCCCACTGTAGTAACATAAACATGTTTCTCATATTCTCCAAATATTGGCTTTGTTTAATTGGGAAACCAAATATGCTATTTCAGCTAACCACAAACACCCCACTGGAGCAGAGATCAAAGAATGCATTGATCGATCGATTTGTGAAATAAATAAAATCAGTCAAAAGCTTTATTCTTCCATAAGAAAGGCGTAAGGATTCATCGCGTTACCACAGTCCGGCTTGGGGCAATGTTCGCGCGGAATGCAGCAGTTGTTGTGCATCACCAGCCCATACTCGCACACGCACGTCGGCGGTCCGGTGAATGATTCGGCACAGCGCACCAACCGGCAGTCGGTGGTGCAGGTGTCCACGCAGCAGGGCCGGAACGGACGCAGTGTGGCCCCGGGTGGACACCGCGGCGGACAGGGCGTCGTCGGTGGCGGTGGCTTCGGGGTGGACGGATGACACTTGGGGGGACACTCAGAGGGCAGGATGCAGCGGCCCTTGTGCAGCACGAACCCTTCGTTGCACACGCACGTCGGCGGACCGGTGCAGGCCGCGATGCAGAAGATCCGGCTACAGTCGTTGTCGCACGTCTTCTGGCAGCAAGGCGTGCAGGGGCTGTAGTGGGCGTTCGGGCCGCAGAACTTTGGTGGCTCGTCCGACGGGCAGTCCTCGGGCCGGACGCAACGTCCCTCGTGCCGCACGAACCCTTCGGCGCAGGTGCAGACCGGCGGACCGGTGGGTGGCTTGGCCGGGCAGAGCACGGCCGCACAGTTGCTCTTGCACGTCGGCTCGCAGCACACGGGCGAGGGGCGTGTCACCTCATTCGGGGGACACACCTCGAACGGGGACACGGTGGTCGTCGGTTCGTGGCGCGGCGGACAGGGACGCACCGGGCGGTACAGGTAGTTGGAGCCGTACGAGAAGTTCTGCGACTGCGAACCCATCGAGTACGGGGCAGGCGCGTGCACGGGGCGCGGATAGGAAGCGTGGCAGGGCCGCGGTGCGGGGAAACCCTCCTGCTTGGTCGTGGCGTGGAACGTGATGGGACAGGGCGGCTTCGGAGGTTCGGTGCACGGAGCCGGACAGGCGCTCTTCTCGATGCAGTGCCCGTTGTGGCGCACGAAGCCCGGCCTGCAGACGCACGTCTCGACCGGGATGCCGGTCGGCGTCGGCACGCAGTCGTTGTCGCAGGTCGGCTCACAAACCGGCGGACACCAGAGGAGCACCTCGTTCGGTGGACAACATTCTACAGCAGGAGTTGGGAGGAGAAGAAATGGAATGAAAACTTCGCCCACTTATGATCCCCAGATAATCCCTCTTTCCCTCTTCGATGATATCCTTACTTTGTCCTCGTTCGTTAAAGGCTGCCACGGTAGGATTTGACAGACAGGAGCCCAGTAGAAGCAGCACTAGTCCATGGACTAGGATAGGAAGTCGCTGTCGCTGGGTGTCCATTGCGAAAAGAGAACTGGTAGTACTCTGACCACTATCTCAGGAAAGTCATTTCACTTTATACCAAATCGGTGGCTAGACGGCGCCTATGAACCCTGCTACCTCACGCACGACCTGTTGCTTGGTTTTGTGGCGCTTTCTAGCACATCTCAAGCAATGTACACATGCTAGGCGTGTGCTCTCGCAAAACATTTCACTCGTTCGCGCGATAAGAGGAGTTGTTCACATAATTTCTTGTGGCCAACCGGAGGTTCGTGCCTGGTTGGTGCAACTACCTCCGACAAACGTTTACAACCGAGCATGCTCATGACGTGTAACGGGTCTGCTTAGAGTTTAACAAACAAAAAACCTCACCAACGTGGTCATCATATTATGCCATCCATGTGCAAAACTACCCTCCGGGAGTTCGGTGCGATAGTTCCGCGGCAACTTCCAGTGCGTTAGGGTCAAACATGTGCCTTCAGATTGCAACGCATCCTGCTGGTCTTAGCTACCATCGGGCATCAACAACCCCGATTGACTCATCACCCCCAAACACATCTATCATTCTGGTTTTTATTCATAGCAAGAAGCGACTAAGACCACGCGATATACTACGCAAAGTTAGGTTTTGACATCTCTTGTCAAATCAAATAGCACGATCCACCTTCAGCTTTATAGTGCTGCCAACATTCGCATAACGCATCGCTCGAAACCTTATTCCAGCAAAACCAAATTAACAAGACTCCACACTGCAGATCTCTGAATCCACCAGTCCGTTATCGTGCCGCGTAGCTTCAAACCCTTGATAGCCTATATCGTGCATGCCAGTGTTTTTGTGTTGTGTGCTCCGCATCGATTTGTGTCAGGAATGGTGGAAAAACTGTAGAATTGGGTCGAACACTTGGCAATCATTTGAGCTCCTTGGGATACGCCATCATGCACTTTTTTCAGAGCAAGTGGTAGAACGCAGTAGAACGGCTGTCAATCATTTCCAATAATGACAACGGAGTGCCGGCTTTCGATTAAACGTCATAAGCTTAAAAATAGTGCTGTCTTGGCTGGCAGAACTAAGGGCTACGTTCAGCTTAAGAACACGAGTCTTAGGAAGAAACTGGCCTTTGTCTAAGCCGAAACGAATCTCTACCAAAGTTATTTCCGTTGACGTGTACGTATGTAGCAAAGTTTGAACTGTATTAAGCGTGCTGCATATTTCCTAGTTCAATAAATAACTCGAAACAACAATCAAGGAAATCCAACAAAGTATGTTATAGGGCTCGTGAAAGGTGATTTTCCTTCCTAAGGAGGGACACTAAATATCTTAATCGGCTAGTACCCGTACCCGTTGATCATCGTTTCAGGAGGACACCGATATAGATATGGCTATTGCTAAAAGAGGCTTAACCTTCAGCCAAAACGCCTCGATTGATTACCGCGAGCGGGTAAGACATTTCTACACGCACTGGGAAGCAACAAAAACGCGCGTATGGTACGTTTGGTATACCGGCCACCTTCTTTGAACCAGCCAAAAGTTCGCACTAGGAAACAAATCTACACCAAAACCTTACGACTACATCCGGCTGATGGCCGGGGTTCGTCCGCCCGCCTCCTCTGTCCACGGCGCAACACATGGAAATGGAAAGTGAAATACGCGACAGCAAAGCGCGCGCATGATGTACGGCACAATTAAACGGCTTTTTACACGTCGCTTCCGGTCCGATCGGCACGCATGCACCATAACACACACTACCCCCGCCGCTGATATCAACGTAAAATATACCCTACCAGAAATGGTAAGTCGGCCGGGCAGGCAACGCGGTGGCAAGTGTGACACGGCGGGTGGTGTTGGCGTTGGGGATGAGTTTGATATCCGTTTACGTAATTGGCAGTAGGACCGCACGCAAAAGGAAGGGGATGCTCTCTACTCCAGCACCGTCCAAGAGGTCTGCCGCTGCAATATCTTAGATGCAAAACATTACAAAGTTGATGGCGAGCTCGTTATGTTTAGGACTCGCTTGACTATTGGAGGGTTTGATGACTGGATCTTGCACGATACATGGAATGATCGATGCATAAAGATGGTATAACAATCTGTCGATGGCATTGGAAGTACTCGACCAGGCTACATCCAGTTCCAGGGGACCGTCTCTACCGACGATGGTGGTGTTATTGCAGCTGATTGCAACAGTACAACTTTCACTGCCTATCGTGTCATTCCGCGCGAACATCACCAACCCAAGTCTTCACTCTCGAACAGGCTCAAAATCGTCACTTCGTTCGGAAAGCAGTCGAACCAAATCCTCCAAGTTACTGCGGAGTTGCAGGGGAAATTAGAAATCTGGAATGCTGCCCTCTCGTTGATGGATGGATTGGAATCACAATGCCTCTGTGGCCCATTGGCGACGATCTCGCGGTTATGCTGCGGCAAACGAATGGCGCCAACGTCGTGTCGTTGCGGTTAGGCCAAGTTGCCGATGTCGTCGGAAGATGCAAGGCGTCGACAAATTGCTGCCTTTCGGTTGGGGAGGGGCGGGAGGGGAGGGGGGAATCGATAGGGCTTGAAGGCTCTAGCCAACTCGAGCCCTAATAACCAAGCGAGTCTCAGGCATCCCGCACTGCCTGTTGCACTCACTCCCTAGCTCGGTACGGAGGGAAAGTGAATTGAGCCGGTTTTGAGCAGCCGAGACCGAGACATTGTCGACGCGAACAAAACGTTCGCATTCGAGCCCCCTTGGTCTTTCGTCTCCGTCTTTCTCGAAACTGTCTTGACGATTAAAACATTCCTGCCGTCGTGCAGGGGTCATATTGCATCCGGGTGGATTATTGCTCGTGGACCAGTGAGTGAGAGTGTGCGTTTGCGCAGTCAACCTCATGTAGGGTCAATGGTGAAAGTGTGCTTTCGCGGTTGATTAAAGACAACACACAGCTACTCCCCGTCGACGATGGCATCATGTGATGTAACCTGAGCCACCATAGTTCGCGATGCAAATGCGATTCGATGGGAGATATTTGATGGTGGCCGATTATATTTCCTGATTTAAAAAACATAATGATTTCAAACCCCGGAAGCCGTTTCAGTTTCCTTTTGTTGGGATTTCTTTTTTCCGCAACCGAAGCTCTAAATCTAAATAAATTCCCCATTCTTTTCCGACGTCTCAAGCAGGGGACATCGTTTAGTACTTCCGTCTCTAAAAATCCATCGTTGCCTTTGAACAAAAATCCGCGGAAGAGACATTTTGCCTCGGTGTCTATTACAATGAGAATGAAATTCGTTTTTAATTGTGAGAACCGCAGTCTACAACTCTGCCGGTAGCTATTGTCAACAGTTCAACGTAGATCCGGTTGAAGCAGATCCGGTTCATGTAAAGCAATGTCTCTTCCAAAAATTTGGATTGCTGGCGATTAAAATACTATTAACTTATGCATATTTTATAGTACGTACAACAAAAGTGCAGGTGACGGAAAATGACTGTTTGCAAGCCATACAGCTCTCATTAAATCTCCAGATGATTACCACATCCGCAACGAGAAATGACCATGTAGCTAAAAGCGATTCTGCGGTGGATCAATTAAGCCGCACCGATATTGAAGGGCATGGCAACGCCACGCGGTAACCACACCGGTCGGAAATTCGATCGACTCCAGACTCAACGTGAGCTGCATTTGGATTTCAATAAATAAAATAAAGGGGAAATTTGTTTTACAACTGACCCCAAGACCGGTTCTTCAGCAATTGTCAAATGCATACGAGTTCTGCTACATTTGGTGCCTCTCTCTCTCCCTGTCTCTTCGATTGCAGCTCAAGTGCAACCGCACCGCGGGAGGCGTAACCGACCAATCGATCGATTGTTGTAGCCCGTTTGGGGAGAGTTGGGTGGCGGTGGCCATTCCCGGCCTTCGCTCCCACACGCGGTTCCGTACGAGCAATCATGGGGAACCAGTCAGATCAGGCGCATCATCTGTTGCAATTCCCTCGCCGACACCGGGGGAGGAAAAAAAACGGCGATCCTCCCGTCCCCCTTCCGTCATCCTATCCTATCCAAGAGGCAGACATTTTCGCTCCATTGCACAAACTCACACACCCATTAGCGAGCCTGTTGGATGCGAGTCGTCGAGCCACGCGAGCACAAACACACGGATGAACTAGCTCTCGTCGGCGAGGGTGTGTGTTGATGCGACCTCATGCGCGTTCTGCTGATCCGCGTCTGCGAACTGCTCGGAACGTCCACTTAAAACCGGTCTCCAAGAAGGCTGTGCCGGATCCAAGCGATGCCGGGAGCACCGACACAGAAAAGCGTTCGCGACGGTGGAAGGCCGAACTAGTCGCAAACGCGCGCGTTGTGTAGGGTTTTTATTGGCGCTGCGGCAGAGGTTTACCTCCCCCTGCTGGAAACACTGGAGGACGGGGTGTGTGCTACAAGACGGCAGAGTCCGAGGAATCGCGAGTGTCCGTTCGCAGTGACCTTGGTTAAGTGGTGAGGAAAGTCGACGCAGCTAGCTTTAAACCCTACCAGTAACGTAAAGTACGTGAAATTAAAGGCAGTTTAAACAACATCTAAAGTTTCAAACAATTATAAAAACGGTCTAGATGGTTTTTTTCATTGCTCCAAATCTCTTGATGTCTTAAAGAAAAATCCCATCACCACGCATGATCATGTTTTAGTTGAATAAATACAAATTTCAATGCGTAACAGCTGCTTTCCAGCCTGGTTTTCTTACAAGAACAAACGGTAACATTTACACAAGCTAGATAAACATGAACACATATAAACACGCGCATCCGACTGACTAGAATGCAATGGGGGCATAATGCATTGCATTTGAATTGCGTAAGTCGCCCTTTTTAGTTCGCAGGGCAGTTGCCCGCGTTTATTATGCATGTCGCTTGCTGTTTAGATTAAGAAAACATACCCTTCCTCCGGTTGTGCGATTCTGTTCTATATGCAGTTCCAGTAGTGTCTGTTTGTTTTAAGCGTCCACCATTTACTGGTAAACCTTCGTCAAACAGGTTCCCCCGGTCCGAGTTAGTGACAGAACAGAACCAAACTGAAACGCCACACTCCTGAGCGTGAGTTATAATGATATGCTTCTCCAATCATAACCATCCCCTTTTGGTGGGATTCATGCGAAAATGACAAGAAAATATGATACGTAATCAATTAACAATGCACGCCTCATACCACCGCGGAGTAGCACCGCGACAGGGAAAGTGGGCGTAATTGTCGTTTAGAATTGCGCTTAACACATAATTGCTGGACTTCGGACGTCGCCAACAACATTGGCGCACATGCATGCCTCGCTCTTATGCAACCACGCAAGAAAAATGGGACAGAGATCTTGCCGAGCCGTCAGGCGGGATCGACAAGCGATGCGTGAAGGCGCGAGAGGAAGAAGCTCGTGATCGACCATCCCCCCCCGCATCCGTAACCCGTTGAGCAGCTTTCAGTTTCATGACGATCTGGTTTCGCTTCAACTTTTCCATTTCTGTCCGAGCCAGTCTTCTGCAGCCCCGCGAGTCCCGGGACGAACTAGGGAGCAACCAGTTTTCTTCCTCCTATCCCGCACTCCCGAGTAATATAATGACAAAAGGAAACCCTACATCGCAATGAGATTTTTTTAAATTAAATTACAGAATAAATTCTTTCTTCTTAATTTCTCACGATTTTTAGGTTAAGCGGAATTGATTCATGCACAACATTGCAATATCATTCACACCAGCGAATGTAAAGCTTTCTCTTTCAAACGAAAGCAACTTGAAATGGTTTCAGTTTTAGCGACCAACATTGGGCATGTAGCAACCTTGGCTTCCTTGGAACGTGACCGAAAACCCATGCGGTGGTGCAGATTAGGCCAACAATCGATCGAGAGTGACAGAGGAATTTAAAAAATTCACCGATAAAAATTCCACCGTGTCGCACCGACTCTCTGTCGCCACCTCACAACCACCGACATCATCATCATCGTCGTTGGTCATCAACTATCTGGAGGGGATGGCCAAACATTGTCACGTTCGGTTTGGGTTTCGTTTGGCCATCAGACACATCGGACGGTTACGCAGCGCCATTTACGCATATGTTATTCGTTGTTCGATCGATCGCGAGGCTGAAGGTTGCCAGCAGCCAATCTATGGACGCACAAAAAAAGCGAACAAACCGATTGACTTCCAGTTGGTCCAGCTATAGCAAACAGGTTTTCCCCTGCCTATTAGTCCGCTCGAGCTTTCTGGCTACCGGTTGAGGTTGTTTGTTGAGAAATTAGACAAACAAACACGAAACACATATGATACGAAGCTAACTAGAGATAATATTTTGTTTGCTGCACACATTTTAACAAAACATTATTTTTGATCAAGCATGTTTGAAGTTCTTAATTTTCAATTCTAAACACTATCAATTTCAGTGTTATAAAACTGCGAACAGACAGCTAGCAAATTATGACGGTTTATTCATTGGAACGAAGCCTACAAAACGCCATTCAAAGCGACCATGACATGGTCAAAGCTTCCAACGCCAGCCATGGAAGCCATTATTCGGGATTCACAAAACAAGATACAAACAACGAACGTACACTGTTAGCCGATGATGTCCCATAGAACCGCACCCGTAATTGGCAACATAGTGCAGCTGCATTCGCCTGCAAACCCCGACCCGCTCGGATGCTGCCAACACCCTCCGACGACCCTACCGGGAAAGGAAGGACCGTGACGTCCATACGCAATTAGCAATGTGTGTGCCACCGCCGCCATTCGTGTCCGCAGGCAGAGAGATGTATGTATGCACCAATAAATAAAAATAAACCAGCGCGAGCTGCAGCAGCTGGAACGGCTGGAAAATGGGCCTCCGCCTCCGGTCCGGCTCACCATCGCTAACAACATGAACCCATAGTGCACGCAAAGGGCGTCCCGGACGGGAGAGGGCGTGCTCGGAATGTTAACGGTGCTGTGTACAATGCACAACACACGTACGAACTACCTCATCCGAACAGCGGCTCGTTCCGTCACGTTGCGGTCAGTTGGGCCGGCGCGGCAAGCGCGTGAACGATCCGATTGATTGACCAGCCGAGGTGTGAGGGAGATGGCCAATGTGGCCAGCTGGAGCTGGTGGGTTCCACGCCGATCGGACGGACAAACAGACGACGACTAATTTATGTACGTTTCAAGGTGAAATGAGCAAGCAGGACAAATCTCAGCAAATGGGCGAGACGGAGGTAAATAAAAACGAGGGATAAGGGATGGATGGCTTGCATGATGGAAGAATGCCAATCATCTCGGCCGATGAGTTCACCTTATTTTCGGTTACCATTTAAGCTTTCCACCAATAAGTCGACCTCACATTCAGCAAGATCATTCTCATCAACACTGTAGGATGCAATAATTCGAACAACTTCTCGTAAAGGGTGGTGGTGGGCAGGGCGTAAAGACGAGAAAGATAGTCGAGTTCCGATGTAAGCCTACGTGATCTAACCAACCACGCGATATCTCAGCTCGCCTTCGGTGGACCTCTCTAGCTTCAGTATATGAGCGATGACGTGATCAAACCTCGGTCTGAACGTGAGCAAACGTGATCGACGGTTTATGAACGCGAGTCGACAAGCATTACATTCCCGCTGACGTCATCGTGCGGCTTAACCTGGTGGAATCTTGTAGAAGCGTACAGCTGTAGGCAGCGGCACCAACAGATGTGCCGAAATTGCACCGTTTTCAAGGTCGATTGAGACGAAATTGGCGTGGCAAATTTAAGCCGATCATCAATCGCCCTGCCCACCACCCGGTTGATTTGCTGGGCGATATGGGAGACTCTCCCTAGTGCCGGAAACTGAAAATAAGAGCTGCGTGGCAAATTGGTTTTAACCCGACAGCAGGAAATATTCGCCTCAAGCTCATCTTCTAAAAGCCATCACTTATCGATCCACGAACTTCGCAATAGGACATCTGGTTCGAACACAAGCTTTATTCTTGATCCATCTGTCTGTTCTCGCAATTGAAGAAAATTTCAGCAAACATTCAGCGAGCGAATGTTGTACGTTCTAAAATTCCTCGCTTGGAACCGCACACCAGTGACTGACACAATGTGGGCCGATGAATTAAGACCATCATCGTTATTCTTGGCTCAACCCCACCGAGCCAAATCAGGCCAGCGAGCCGGCTTCGGATGCTGATTTTATGACACACTGCAAAGGCACCCGCGTCAGCATCCGCAACAACTCGTCATCCGCCTCCCCGCCGTAGGGCAATTGCTGGAAATTGCTCATCCCGTCCCGTTGCTGATTGCATTTTATTGCTCGCATGATGAGAGGTTGATTCGTAGAATGTTCTTCCCCATGTGATTGGTTCTAGTAGGGGTTTGAAGAAGTGAAAAAAAAACTATACACACACCGTGTATAATGAAAACCACGCTTACAGGCAGCGCACAGTGAAGATTCCGGTCGTCGTTTAGCCCATAAAAGGAAGTCTTCATTGGAAGCAATAAGACCAAGTTTGTGCAAAAATTTACAACCCAAATCGCTACCAAATCTGTCCGAGAATGGGAAATCAGACTCACCTTATTTCCCTCGCAAAGCAAACGATGCGAAGGGGATTTTCGTCACCACTCAGGAATTCGTTTGTATGATTTGAAATGTTTTTCTGAACGCACTCTCCAAAGATGGAGAAGATAAAAAATTCAAATGTTTTTGGAGCAACTTTATTCGTAAAAAAATGGTTCGTCTTAAGGTTGACGAAGTCATTTAAATACCAGCAAAATGAATATGAGCATAACAGAATTTGTTAAAAAAAACACAGCATCACACCAACAGTGCAGCGTTGAATTTTGATGTTTTTTTCAGGCCTGTCCTTCCAATAACCTTCTTTCCTACCTTGCTGAGTGATCATTCCAGGGGATCGTACTGACATAGAAAAGCTAAAGAATGACAATTTAATTATGTATATTTAATATCTTTTTAAAAGGGTTCCCTTTCTACTTTACATAGGCGTGCTTTGCCCCTATTGAAGTGATGCATCCGTTTGCGGAATCAGTTTAGTCTAAAATATGCATCATTCATTTTGCTCAATTGCGCATGTATATGCAAGGCCTGAACACATCATACGCGACTAGGCAACACCGACTAACGCCATGGGAAATTCAATTTCCTTTGCACCACACACTCGCCCCAGATGCAGCAAATAACTGAGGTAATAGATTGATGCTGTTTCGCACCAGAAGAACTAACTACCCCGCTTTATGCGTCCGTAAATGATTTTCCTTCCGACGCCTTACAAACAAAACACACACCACCCAATGCCGTTCCCCTCTTCCAGCCCCCTTTTCCTTTGCCTCCCTGCAGCAACTGCATTCAATGGGAAACACATGTTTTCATAATTGTTTAATTGCGCAAAACAGTAAGACGAAAAAAAAAACAGAAACACCTACAACATTGCATGGGATTTTGCTAGAGGAAACGCCATTCGCTTCTCTGCGCAACAGTAAGCCACCGTCAACGTGCGGTTGGGCTCGGCTGTCCGGGCGGCAGTTTTGCACACTCCCACAAGGTTCCTCGGCCAAAATAAAGCATACGCATAAGAATGTGCTAAATTAAAAACGAAACAAAAAAAAATGATCTCAAGGTATTGTAAGGGCGTCGGGTTTCCCTCCTGCATTCCAAAGGTTTCCCCCACGCGCCTTGGTTCCGCGAAATGCCTGTACGCAAATCGGAAGGTAAAAAAATATGTGCCTTACGCAGTGGTTTCAGCTAATGTGGTGCAAGAAATACGACCACCAATGTTGTTGTCCCGCATTTGGCCCGGCAACTTTTGGGAAGGGTAAGCGGAAAACAGTTTGCTCCGGGTTCGAAGGTCGAACAATAAAAGTTTTATGGAAGAAAACAGCTTGGTTAATCAAAACAAAGTATTATTTCTATTGCCGGAGTCTAGACGAGAACTTGCAGGTTGTTTCGAGCCGTTGCCATACGCGGGGGGGCATTGCTATGCATCTTCTTCTTCGGTTCACGATTTGCGCTACCTTTGGACGAGTAGGTTCTGCTTATCTTATCAGCACCACCGTTACACCGGCCACAATAACTGTTTTCTCGGCAGCAAATCATTCATAATCATACCGTTGAGGATGGTTTTTTTGTGTTGTTGCTTGCTCTATTTTTATGTTAGTCACATGACAGCGCGTACGCATTAATCACATTTGCTGCTGATAGTGTCTCAAATGGTGTTTTGTTTTATCTGCTGTCTTATTGAAGCGGCGAACTGGTTTTACGACGTCCCGTGTACGTCTTGTACAACAAAGATTGAGCAACGATTTATGCGCACACTATCTCGATCCGTACCGTCGATCGGCCTTACGGAATCGGAAATCGCCATCGGTGCCATGTATCTAGCTCTTAATACTTCACTTCAAACAGGGTGGAGTGGTGGATTTCCTTTTCTCAACTAGATAATTGATTTTCCGCAACCATTCTCTGGTTATTTGCACGGTCATCAGCTGATGACGTCACGCTGGTAATGGCTGAGAAAAAAATAGATATATCTCCGCTCCCCGTTAGTTGAAGCGTTGAAATCGATCGAATCTTTGTGATCAGGGGTCTACAAAAAAAAACTACAAAAAAGTACAGTAAATGCATACGCCTCAACACAAATAAATCAACTTGGCTGTTCCCAGCAAACTTGCTGCACCAAGATCCGCGTCTTGGCATTCCGTCGTAGCCTTTAAAAGCCCTCGCAATGATCCGAGCTCATCGAAACGTACGAGCGAGAGGAGACACACACAAAAAAAAGCCCAAGAGCTGAACCCGTCCGTTGTTCAGATCCGCGAAGGTACGCGCAAGAGCACACCACACGCACACCACGCTCGGCAACACACAAAAACATCACGTTCAGAACGGGGCGAGGATCGAGTGATCGAAACGAACCCATGCACACCCACTCTTCCCTCTCGCGCCGTGTCTATAGGGCTCCTTCCGCGTCTCGCGTTGCGCCTCGATCGTTCGTCCAGCAGAGCTTGCTCCGTGTAGACTCCATTTTGAGA
This sequence comes from Anopheles atroparvus, assembly GCA_914969975.1. NCBI lineage: Eukaryota > Metazoa > Arthropoda > Insecta > Diptera > Culicidae > Anopheles > Anopheles atroparvus. The sequence continues at coordinate 32,335,143 of CAJZCY010000002.1, read as the reverse complement.
ACAAGGCGAATGTTTTCGCGTAGTGAAAAAGTGGATCTTTGATCGTACGGATGCGCGCAGCTGTCTGCAATCGAAATCTCCACCTCCCTGCTACGGTGGGTAGCGTAAATGTTAGCTTAAAACAAACGAGTCCTACCTTATCCAAACATTTCAGCTCCTCGATGGGATAGACCACCTTCTGGCACCGGGCGCAGGATTTGTTCATTTTGACAGATGAGATATGATCCTTCTCGCTGCGGTCGATACAAAACTAACGGCTTTCCGAGTGCTTTCTTTCTGTAAACTCCGTCGCCTGTATTCTGCTGCACGGTTCCACTTAGCTTTTCTTGCTGCTTTTTCCTTATGCCCGGATACAATTTTCCGGTGAGCTGTTGGATAAAGAAGGCAACGTTGTACACTTGCTCCGAGGAAAGCCTACTTCGATCGCGGTGTAAATTTCGTTGGACGCACAAATTACTTCACTGCTGAGGGTAAATGAAAACCTGAACCGCACTGGTGAAGCCACACGTTGAAACCTTCCCCTTTTTTTCCTATTTGCAGGGAACCACCACAAAATCTTCCACGAATCCACGGGAGGTGATCTTTTCCGAAATTTACCCTTCCGGAGCCCACATCTACTTTCACCGGGTACTTTGTGCGTATCGAAGACGATTTTATTTTTCTTTTTCGACAGCCCTTACGGATCACCACCACGGGAGAAGAAAAACTCACAACGCGAGGCACACTCTTCGGTGGTTAGCTCGGACACTTTTTACCGTGAAAATCGTGGTGGCGTGGTCACCGGAGAGCCAAAGGCGCAGCAAGAGATCGACGCGACACGATCGCTTGCGCCGTGTTTCTGGTACGACGGGGCCGACACGCCACACACAAACGCGCGGGCGCACACTTCCACACGCACACACTCGTCTCCTCAAAAAACGCCTGTTGCTGCCTCCTTTGTCGATCTTCTGAACTTTTGGGCAAGTTTAATGAAAAACACGCAAAAAGGGAAAATCACATTCGTTGGAAGATGCGACAGCAACGGGTGCACAGGATTTTTCGAACAGGAAAAACAAAGGCGATGTGATACGTAGCTGGATCAGCAGCTGTCTGCCCGGGCCGAAAGAAATAATATCTACCAACCGATGGAAAACAGAACAACGGAAAAGTATACCGATTACGGGCGAGCGAGCGACGTGCAGCGTACCTCCGACTTGTTCGATTATTCAAACACTTCTGAGTAGTGTTGCGAGCTGCACGAAGCACCTACCCGGATCGATCCGTTCCTAGGAAGGTGATGATCCGGAGTTTCCTCAACCCAGTCACAAAGATTCCCCACAGCTCATGAACCTAGCTGAACACATTCAAGTTGGACAAACTTTTTTGTCCGATACAATTTTTTCTCAACCAAAAACCATCCTTGGGAGAAAGGGTTGGCTAACAGTTTGACAACGGATTAATTTTCGATACCACTTTTGTCCAACCGTTTACCCACTCATATGTTCAGTCCTCAAATCAAGCACCCAGTAGGTTCCGGAACTTGTTCGTTGAATCCGCGCTTGAAAAACCCAAGCGGCCTGTCACAGTCTTATTCCCCCGGTCCGACTGAGTTATCCACCACTAGCTGTTGTTTATACTGTAGCTTAATCCCACGCATGTACGTGAAAAGTGTATTGATGATCTAGGTTCAGAATGGTTTGAAATGGAATATTTTCAAACTAGTTTCAAATGAAACTACCCCTGGTGATTGGATGATAGCATTCGCTCTACTGACGTTGAAGACTCTTTATGTTTCATCATTGGCTTCAAATATAACAACAGCTCCCGTGGTCGAGAGGGTGCATTCAAGTCTGTTAACACGAAAGATAAGCGATCGAATCTCATTAGAAAAATTAGTATGATGCAACTTTAAAGTTAAATAGTTAAATTTACTTGGATATATTTCAGTACTGCCGTGATGTAAAATCACTTAAAAATGCGAAATAATAAAAATTCTCACCACAAAACCTAAAGAAGATAACGCAAGAACCGGCACCAGCGCACCAGGAGCGCAGCGCCAAAGGAGGGGAGGACACACTCATCTTTTTCGATCCGCCACAAAAAATTTGACAGCGAGGGGGAATAGGTCCTCCAATCACCCGGTGATCAACCCACTATTGGGTCCTTAATCACCCGGTAATGTTCCAGTTGTTCATCAGGTGATTAACAGTTCCGTGGTTCCTTGGGAAGTGCACATCCGGAAACAAAAGTTCCACTTCAAAGTTGCTTTGCAAAAATATCCAATTTATGTTGTGGTTGATTCGATGGGATTCGAAATACACGTATCGCATTACCCCAGAAAATATTAAGTGCACAAGAAATCAGGTAATTTGTTTAAATTCAACTTAATTGATTCCAAATAACACCAGCATCGTTTGATCGGCTAATTTGCTCGGAACCCCATTCCTATGCATGATAAACAAAACAGGGTGTTCCATGTGTGAGCGGTTCCAAGTATTCCGGCTTCGCGGGAAGTGCAAAGATGTATTTCTTTATTTTTCTTTTCGATCGAAATAAGCAAATGCTGTGTTTTTCAATTACACAGACATTAAGTACGTTGAGCTGAACGAACGCTGGTAAACGTTTTGTCGCAAATATGATTGTACATTTATCGTATCGGGACAGGTTTTTTTTTACTTTCTTCTCTCGCAACCTGTTCTGCATAACATTTCTCAGTGGACTGAGACGCATTGTACAACATCCTAGCGATCCCATCCGACACCAACACATCGATAACGGTCACCGGGCAGGACGAACGGACAGGATCCGTACGCATACAGTGGGCCATCGATACGGCGATTCCTACGCGCATCGCACACAAACATACGACACTGTCGGGCGAGAACTGTCTTGTGGGAAATTTTCAACGAAAAATGGCAGCGAACAGAACGGTCTCGCAGCGCGTCGGGAGTGCTTAGAAAAGAAATTATCGTGACAAATCCGCCTCAGATCCGAGCTCAAAAGGTTGCAATCGTTGGTGCCAATTAGCATTCGTATACGTATGTTGAAAAGTTTACTATATTTCCTGTGCAAATATGAAAAAGAAGGAAAGTTTAACGGGACGTGAACATCCTCAAAAGTGTCCTCCCATAAGTGGTGCCTGTGTGAAAAGTCTCTTCCTTCGTGGAAAACTGTAGCCAACGAGATCGATTCCTGAGAATAGATTCGCGAAAATAAGGATTGCGAAGTTTTTCCATGCAATTCAACCCTCGTGCAGCACATTTACCCCCATTCAAACAGCACGATTTTCATCCAGAGTATGCTCGCTAGTGTCCCCAGCATTCCCCGACTCCTGCACTCTGTTTTCCCTTCCGGTTGGTGGAGGATGGGCTGGAAAAATCGATACACCGACGTGTACCGGCTACCAGTAGCAATATAACGTTACACCATCATCATCGCCGTCCGCCGTACCGGTCGTCATCATCATTCGCAGGGAAAAACTACCGTAGTAGTTTTTTTTAAATGAAAATAAATCTTCACATAACATTTTGAACCACATGGCCGATATCACCTGTGATCAGTCTGAACAATTTGCTCTAGGAAACGATCTATTAGAATACTCTGAAGGTTTTGTGTCAACTATAAAGCATGTGGGGTTATGATTATCCTCGATGGTGAAAATAGAACGATTAAATCATATCTCCTTCGTTTTTCATAATCAGTTGACGTTGGTCGGCCACATTTCCCCGATGACCACGATTACTGGCTGCCCTAGTGCGGTGTTATTTCTCTTCCGTTCGCGCTGCGGTATCTTCCGTTAAATCGATTCTCCACCAGACTGATCCCATGTGACCAACCGCGATGCCGTCTCGAACGATGCTAGTATTAGTCATAGTTTAACTTTTCTTATTCTTATCCGCCAGTTTGCGAAGGGCAGGGCGGCATTTAGTCATCGTGCAGTTTTCCCCTGCCGCTAGTGCACCGTTCGAGATACCCTGCCTACTATGTGCTCGTCGAATGTGGCGGACGTGATGCGAGTTTGCAAGCGAATTGGCATTTCCATGTGACGAGGTGATCCAAGTGATAGCAGCCCATTTTCATCGCACCATGACGTACTAAAAATCATTCAGAATTGATCCCAACAACTTAGTCTACCAAAAATATAGGAAAATGCAGACGATTCGCAAGAAGACCAGTCCATTGAAGTGTAAGTATATTACTCACATCTCTTATCTCTCATCACTTTTAAAACGCCAAAACCCGCGATGACTCGATAGTATGAACATTAAACGTTTTATCTTCTGTACTAGGGAAGTGAAAAAATAGCAATTATTCAAATAATGTTGTATTTACTATGTTCTGTAACAAAGCGTATGATTTCTGTATGTCCGCGATGAAATATTCGAGTTGAACACGTTACAAAATATTCGAAGCAAATTTTTGTTCAAGCTTTTCACATATCGAACCGAAAAGCAATATTTATGAAAATAATATCCCTATTTCGTCCACCGTTTATTTCGAATTCCGCAAATAAAACGGTTCAATTTCAAAACAACCGCGGTTCCGTCCTCGCAAAAGTGAACTGAAATGAACATTTCATAGTGTTGGGAAGATTTTTATGGAACCAGACGGAATTCATTCAAAAATGTAAATTTTTGTTAATATGGATCTTGTTTATTTTATTGAGAAAATACCGAACAAAATCGATCGCCATGTATCAATAATTTAATAGTTCGTATGTTTATACATTTTCCGATGAATTTTCTTAAGCTCAAGAAACACAGAACCGCTTTTTTTGCATTAAAAAATCCAGATTGCAGTCAGTATGTTTGCAAGTTTACTGAGATTTGCAAATTAAATGCAATTGTATTCTTATTAGGAATATATAAAGGCCTATACGAATGTTCATAACGAAAATCGTAATCAATCGTCATTGATGATTTTCGTTCATATTTGTCTGACATTAATGATGTTAAAGGAAGGTTGATTGTTGATGTTGAGTTAGTTCGCGGTCGACCGTCACCGCAGGCGGTAGGGAGCGTCGGTTCATTTGTGACGTTATTGGTCGTGCCCGATTCGAGGTGCAGTTCAAAGTGCGTGTTTAGATGCAGTCAATGATGAGTAATCGATGCTTGTTAGCGCGGCGAGTTTCGGGCTTTTCAATAGGGCAGTCGATGTGAGAATGCATTATCGCGAACTCTGTTCTACTCGTTCGTTGCTGCAAACGTCAATCGTCACTTTTGTCCTGCGGGGACAACTCCCGGGGCGGATGTCGTTATCCATCACGAGACCCGTGCGATAGCAGCAAACAGCCAACTACCGGGCAAGCGGGATTATCCTATCATACCACCCACCTGCCCCGGGGGCAACGTGATCGCAACCGTAACCGGTCGTTCCCGTCCCGAGGGAGTTCGTTTGTAAATTGCAAATTGCTTGGCCTACTGTTTACCCTACCCGCTGTTAAGGTTTCATTGCACCGACAGTGTGCGGCCTAGATTTAGTTGCGAGCATCGGCGTCGGCAGCGGCGCCGGTGGTGGATTATTTACACATCTTTGACGTCGCAGTCGCGACATGGTGGTATATTACTAACGAACAGCAAGGAGTGTGCGTTACTGTTTTACATCTGTTTGTTTGCTGCAGAAGCTGACAGAAACGCAGTGCTGCACCACGAGCAGTGAAGCAGGTTGCCCCTGAAGATGGTCGTTCGTTTGGTGGACGGGTTGAAAAAACTGAAATCAAGAAGGCCTCGCCAATCACAGTTGCTCGCGGGTGTTTACCTATAGCTCCAGGTCAAAGCAGTCTGGTTGCAGCGGTGCAAGCGGTTCCTGCTGGCAACGCACAGGAAGCGGCTGAAAATGAGAAACACACCACGTATGGCCGATCGGGGTATCCTCCGACGTAAGGAAGCCGATTTCCTGCTTTGCCGTGCGCAACCGTGTCCGTCCAAATCGATTCTAATTCAATCGCTTGTCGTGCTTTTTCTTCCAGATCGAAACGAACCCGGGCGGTTCTTCGGCGATGGAGTGAGCTTCAAGGCGAAGCTCATCGGAATCCTGGAGGTCGGCGAGGCCCGAGGTGACCGGATGTGCCAGGAAGCGTTGCAGGTATGGGGGTACCTTCAAACACGGATATGATGACAGAAAGCGTCAAGTGGCCAAGGAGGGAACAAAGGGCCCCTGGCGAGTATACGGGGCGGGATGGACGCATGTCAACATCGACCGCCCTCGATCGCTCGGCGGTCCGGTTCGCTATTTTTAGCAACCATCGCACGCCATCGCCAGCTGCAGCCGAAGGGGGGATATAGCATTATCCCGCGCTCTCGATTAAATAGGCCGCCGTGTTTGCCACAGGAATTAAGAAAAAACGACGGCCGCCGTTTTCAGTCGTCACCACAGTCAACCGCAGTTAATGCGTTCGTCAACGTATCATTTACTAAACAAGCTCACTGCAACGCCGCCGCATACACACAACAAATTGGTTTCAATTTGAAGAAAAAAAAAACCCAACACTTTATTATCTACCCAGAAGCATTCTCGCTGATCTCCAGTAGATAAAAGGAGCGTCCGTAAGTGCTCCCGATATCATGTGTCAGTCTAGGTTGCTTTAAATACGAACCAAATCCCCGCCTTACCTCGGCAACGGTCGAGCGAATTTACGAAGCAACGAAGCTACTTGCAAATCATCCTCCTCGGGCACGGCTGGACATTCGTGATTTGAAGCGAACCAGAGCGATTCACGCCGTGTCTACATCTACGACGCCGTAAAAGACGTAATCATCATCGTTGAGTATATTGAATTGCAAAAGGAAAGAGATGAAAAAAAAACAGAAGCAAACCATCCAGGCCGAGCAAGTGAAGAGCAGGCAAACAGCAAGACTGGGATGTGAATGAAGCGCATTGATGCACTGCCTACTGCGATTCCCCGTTCCGCCTGATTGACGAACCAACCGACGGACGTGTACGCGGTTTTTTTTTGTCTGCATTGTGACAGCATTGTAACGCACTGTTCGCTACGTTGCTCTGTGGCTGCTGAGGTTTGGTTTTTCAAGTATTCAATACCTCCACGTTTCTCTACATTTTACACCACGATTTGGCAATATCACATGTTGAATGTCGAAGGGCCGGACGTCAGCGTCCGGGGGTCGGGTGAAGTAATTTGCTTCACAACAATACAACCCCGTGCTTACTCTGCCGTTTGACCCTGGCGGCAGCCCGTGGGTATGATTTTCTAGCTCCGAACAAGCAGCAACTGTCCGTTGGGTGCGTTTATTGATTGGACACATGGATCGAACCATCGAACTGCGGAGCAATTGTTACACCATTGGTTGGTCAACGTTGGAACAACGGCACCAACATGTTTTTCCCACGCGAAGGGAGAAAAATGTTAAATATAGTTGACTGTCGAATGTTCCGGTCCTCATGCCTTCGTGATCTCTTCTCTTCCAAGGACCTGAAAATGGCAATCCGCGCTGCAGGAGAACACAAGCAGCGCATAACGATACACGTCACGATCGATGGCTTACGGTTGAGAGATGAAAAAACTGGGGTAAGCGAACGGGCTTAGCTAGCCCCTCCCCGATCTGTGGACATGACTAATTTTCCCGATTTTTTTACTCGTTCACGCAGGATTCTCTCTACCACCATCCCGTGCACAAAATATCGTTCATCGCCCAGGACATGACGGATTCGCGTGCATTTGGCTATATTTTTGGTTCCCCCGACAGCGGGCATCGGTTTTTCGGCATCAAAACCGACAAGGCCGCCAGCCAGGTGGTGCTGGCGATGCGCGACCTGTTCCAGGTCGTGTTCGAGCTGAAGAAGAAAGAGATTGAGCTGGCCCGGCAGCACATTCAGAGTAAGATAACGGCCCACGAACATCAGGCCGTGTCGGCTTCGCTGCTGGCGAAGGGCGGTAGCGCGACACTGGAGAGCGGTGGAAGCGCTGGCGGTAGCTACGGGAAGAGCCATTCCAACGACACGGGCAGCAGCGGCGGGTCGTTGGGGGCGCTGGGTGCTGCTGGGGCGTCGTCCCTGGGTGCGGGCCCCAGCAGCAGCTTGAAGATGGCGGTGGCGGGAAAGAGTGAAAAATCGCCCGAATCCGTCGCGGATCTCGTGGACCTCGAGCAGGAGCTGAGCTGCATCCAGCGCGGCATAACGCAGATGGACCGCATCACGCCCAGCGAGGGACCCGGCAAAAGCGTACTGGACGATGATCCGTTCGGCGATTCGTTTGCCAATATTCCACCGGTGAGATTGTACAAAAATAGTTTTTTTTTCGAAAAGCAGTACAAGTAATATTTCTCTTGTTTTCAGTCTTACAATCTTCTTCCACCACCCGAATCGAGCAAGCGGCATCAGAAACAGATTAATCGTTCGACAGAAAACTTGCCGGCGACCGAAACGAGCCCAGTCGTATCATCAACGCCACCGCCGATGGCTGCTCCTCCAATTCCTGCACCAACCAGCACCACCACGAACACCAGCAACAGCAATAGCAACAGCCACAATAATACGTCTGCTTCCGGACCACCGTCCGGCGGAGGCTCCGCAGCATCACAAGCGCATGCGACAAGCGCCGGCAGTAGCAACACGCAGCAGGCGCAGCATCCCACAACCGGTAGTAGCACGCTGAGTAACAGAAATTCGACACAGAACGATGATTGGTTAAACTCGCCGCCAAACACGTCCCGTTTCGATCCCGACCCTGTGCGATACTCCGACGAACCAAAGAATGTCGAAGAGGGCGGAAAGGTGCGTACGACAAGTTTTATATACGGATCCTTTTTTCATTTCAATAATGTTCGTTTGTTCTCCCTAGGCCCCACAACCATCTACCGCTGCTGCACAACCGTCGTCGTACACGGACGTGTTCACCGATCTGGATCCGCTTGGTACAGGCAAGATAAAGCCGTACATCGACAAGAAGTACTTCTTCCAGGAGCTCAAGAATCCGCCCAAGAAGGTGCTGAAGGACCTGTCCGGTCAGGACAGCACGTTCAATGCAAACTTTGCCTCCGACCAGGAACAACATTCATCGCCACATCTTTTGCAGCAAGCGGGTGCCTCGTTGAATACGAGCAACATCTCAACGCTGGCCAGTGGAAGCGGGGATCTGTTCAAGGCTAGCTTCGACGACGCACATTCGTCACAGGCGAGGGGAGGAGCCGCCGAACCGTTGGGAATGGATAATGAGGGTGGAGGCCCCATGAGTGGCGGAATGCCGCTGATGGAGTCGCTGGCTGGAAGTAACAAAACCGTCGACCCGTTCATGGAGGACGAAGATTTCTCCAAGCTTCAGCTCGATCCGTTTGAGGTGCACTTTTCGCGCAATGCTTCCCCACGCAATGCCGGTGTGCGCGATTCGGAGGGTGTAGGAAAGGCGTCCGATCCCGACGAACCTCCGGGTCAGAGGAACGCGCAAGAGGGCAAGGACGGGTCAGTGTACAACGGGCCGCTGCAGGTGAACCTTCCGCCCGAGTCGTGGGCTAGCTACATCAGCCAGAAGCGACTGGAGCGGCAATCTTCCGAAGCGAGTGCCGGTCAGAGCACGCTTCCGGGGCACCGGAATCGCCCGGCGGCCAGCAGCGTGTTCAAGCAGAACACCGTCGATGTGATCTCTAGTCTGAGCTCCAGCTCGAAGAAGATGAAACCGAACCTGTTCGGGCAGAAGTTCTCCAAGCGCGACTCGAACAGCATAAACATGCGCCGACTGCAGGAGAGCGACTCGCTGAGCGAAACGGAGACGGCACCGGAGCCACCGCCCCGTCCCGACTCCGGCTCGCACATCGAACCGCCGCCGCTGCCACCGAAGAAACAGTTCGCCGACATCGTCATCAGACCGTCACCTCGGGCGTCCCTCTCGAGCGGCGGTGGCAGCGGTGGTCACGGACCGCGGGAGCGCTACGACTACGTCGGCTCCAAGTACGACAGCAATCGTTCGCCGTCGGGCGGCGGATCATCGTCGGGAGCAGCCGGCGCACCCGGCGTCGACGCACCGCCGTTGCCACTGCCATCGCGTAAGGTCGGTCGAACCGCAGGCGAAACGATTGGCCCGGGGCGTCCGCAGAAGAAATCGAACGACGATGACGACTACCTGACGCCGATCGGCGGAAAGGCAGACATTCCGACGCTCCTGCCGCCCCCGCAGCGCAAGGACGCTTCGAAGTTGAACCGCTCGACGACGCGCAAGCAATCGGAGACGGATCCGCGCAATCTGGACGAGCCGACGCCACCGCCCACATCCAAGTCACCGACCGGGCACGGCCAGCAGCACGCGGCGTCCTCATTCCTGCCCGACATTACGCTCAGTCAATTACTCACGCTCGGCATCGACGAGCTGGCGGCGAAGCTGGCCGTGCCCGTGTCCAAGCTGAGCACGATGACGCTCGTCGAGCTGACCACGTACCTGTCGGAGTTTATCGAAAACAGCAAGTACCCCTCGGCGCCACCGTCGGCCGCGGCCGTTCCGCCACCGCCCTCGGCTGCCCCGTCGTGGGCCACCAGCAGCAGCATCAGCCAGGACAACACGACGAGCGGTCGGGACGGGGGCGGAAGCGTCAGCGAGTCGCCCGTCTTTAAGGTGAGCTTCGACGACGCGAACGAGGTCACGACGTTCGTGGCCAAGTTTGACGACAACTTTGGTGAGGAACACGGCCGTCCGAGGAGCAGGTCCGGCTTTGGCGGCGATGGAGGCGGCAGAGGTAGCTCGTCGTCGTTTGTGGCCAACTTTGATAATCTCAACCTCCAGCCGGCACCCCACGGCAGGCGTAGTATGGCGACGGAAGCACCGGTTGCACCTCCGGCCGACAAGTACGCCGTGTTCCGGGAAATCATTGAGCAGGAGATTGGCCCCACGGAGGCGACGATCGTCGATGTCGTCAATCCTGATGAGCAATCGGAACAACAGCGAACCGGGGTCGGATCAAACGATCCTTCCGCGTCGTTGGATCTGCAGCGCGAGGTCGCTTCGGAGATGAGTCGCCTTTCGCCGGCATTCGCTGGCGGGGAAGCGGGAGGGCTCGGTGGTTCTTCTCCGCTATCGCACGGTTCGTTTGTGAGCCCCCTGACCACCACCGTGCCAATCACGAAGCCAATTGACACGAAGATAACGGAGGCGATTTCGCACGCGAAGGACCGCTACGCCGCCCTCAGGGACATCATCCTGGTGGAGGACCTGTTCGAGAAGCCACCGACCGCACCGATCGCGCGCATGGAGTCTTCCTCGTTCGAAGATCGTGACGCCGGTGATGAGGACGCAAAGTTCGAGGCCAACTTCGACGATATGGTGGTTCCGCAGCACGCACCCAACACCCATTCGCCGGAGATTAACGTGTCCGATGCGGACTTCAACGATGAGGACCTGCCACCGGCGACACGGGCGTCCGCCGACACGGGAGGTTCGTTGCGCCACCACACGGCCACCCCGCGCGAAGACCTCGAGATTGACGAGCTGATGCAGCAGGCCGTTTCGAACCTATCGCTGCACAGCACCGGTCAACTTTCACCCGGACCGAACGTAGCCTCCTCAACCACCACGCCCGGTCCCATGCTGTCGCCGGGTGGTTTGGCGGTCAAAGGCAGCCCGCTGCTGCAGCACAGTTCCACCTCCCCCTACCGGCCGCCAACGTCCACCTCGACCACGCTGCTGAACGATATGGTCGCACCGAAGAGCAAATCGCCTAGCATAGGTGGCGGTGGCAGCACGGTGCAGTACGATACGCTGTCGCTCGGTGGGAAGGGAGGACTTAGTGACATGAGCACCTCGCCTATTCCGCTCGTTCCGAAAACGTCGGGCTCGGGCATGGCACGCAGCCCCATTCTGAAACCGTCGCCAATGTCCCGCGGGCATCACGAGGGCTCGAAGGGAAAGAAACCGACGCCTGCGCCACGGGGTCAAACATCGTCCAGCGAGAAGCGATCATCGGGCTCGATGAGCGATGGCGATGGGGAGTCCTCGCCGGAGGGCGACCACAATGAAGGTAAGAAATTGTGCAAGCCAAATTGTCCTTTTCATCTTCAACCTGCTGCACGGTACAAAAAACGAGATTCCTTATGGTGCGTCTCGATTCGGGAACAGAACTCGCTGCAATTGATATCTCTGTAGGTGCCGAACCTCTACCTACACTTTTTCCTGGCCTACTACATCACAGCCTAGCCGTCAACGACCTGTCGCGACACCTATTTTGACTATGAAACGTTTGTTAACATCTTTACCGACATTTTGCAGGTGGCAAATCGTCCCGCATGACTCCAACCAATGCCAGCGAAACGTGGGCCGTGTTCGATCAGCCAGAACCACCGCAACACGGTTTGAAGAGGCAGGATCTTCGCCATGATCCACGCAGCGACGGGGGAAGACGTAAGTTTAACGTGATATTGTTTTATTAAAACAAATGATGATATTTACGTTTTTCCTTTATTTTCAGGGAGCGATAAAAATGGTCCCGATTCGCCCTGCTCCTCGGACCCGAAAGACGAATGGACGAAGACGGATCTGCGCGAGTATGGCCGGCGATGGCCAACGAAGGGACACACCTCGTCGTCCTCTCGCGACGTCAGCCCGTGGGACGAGGAAGGGCCGGATTATCGCAAACCACGCGCGTCGATGCATAGCGGAGGCGATGGAGCACCATCGTCGATGCGCCATCATCATCCGACGTCCGGCGAACGGTATCATCATCCGCGCATGCCACCTCGCCGGATCAACTCGAACGACGAGGACTACGACGACGAATGCGTGAAAGACCGCGGTTTGCAGCGCCGGCGCATGAAGGGTGGCGTTGGGTCGCGCAGTCGCGATAACTTCGAGGACGAACACTGGTACCACGATCACCACGGTGGTCCGACGTGGTCCTCACCAACGGAGGACGACGACACCCGTATGCCACCATCACAGAGCGGCCAGGGACGGTCGTTCGATCGCAACGCGTACGAACGGAGCACGTACGGTCCACCGTACGAGAAGCGCGAACCGAAAAGCCTCCCACCGCCGGCCGGTTACGATCGGCGGGACTATAAGGCGGGCTACGACAAGCGCAAGTACTACCGGGAGCGAGAACCGTCCCGTGGTGGTAGCGGTGGTGGTGGTGGTGGCCGATCGAGCTACGATTACGATTCGTACGGTGGTGGTGATGGCGGCTATGGACGGCGGTCCGATTACGATGACGGCGGAGGCGGTGGTGGTGGTGGTTACGAACGCCCAAGTCGGGATTCACGCGCCGCCCGAGAGTACTTCTACGAGCGCGAGCGGAAAAGCTTCGACCGGGAGAGCAACGAATCGTACGATAGTCGCGAGCGGCGTAGCTTCGGAGGCAGCGGGGACCTGTACGGCAGCCTCGACAGTCGAGCGGAGTACCGCGAGCGCGACCGGTATCTGTCGCTGGACAAGAGTCGCTCGTTGCGTCGCGGCATGCGAAACGCCGGCAGTGCCCGGCTCGATCAGGAGCTGGATCAGGACTCGGAGGGTGATCTGATGGGTGGAATGGGAGGTGGCAGGGCGGGCGGTGGTGGCGGTGTGAACAGTTTGCATCGTTCTAGTCAAAACATCGGCCGTAGCAGCAAGCAGGCACAACAGCAGCAGCAACAGCAGCAGCAGCAACTGGCGCCACAGATGCTAGACGACGACGTGTGGGGCTTCTCGAAGGGAGCAGGTGGTCCGGGCGGAACGATGCCGTGGAAGCGGCCCTCGAGTGCGACCGAGCAGCAGGAACAGCGTCGGTACAACGAAGTTCGTCGTGGGGTCGGTCCCGGTGGAATGCACCCGGCAGGATCGGCTCTGGTCGGTTCGGACGGGGAAAAGGATCGTCGTTTCCGGAAGAAGAGTCGCTCACGCGGGGATAGGAAGGAGCTGGAGATGCGTACGTCAAATTACGCCACCATGCGCTATCCGTTGCGGCCGAAGGAGGATTACTTCGATTTCGATGCGGTGGAAGGTGGTGGTGGTGGTGTTGGTGGTGTTGGTGGTGGTGGGAGTCGCGGAGGTGCCGACGACGACGACGATGAGGACGAGGACGAGGACAGCGGACCGGTTTCGTCCGGTGGAAAGATGATGATGATGATGACGGATGACGGCTTGGACGACAGCCCGGCGTACTACGGACGTCGCGGACCAGCGATGTCGGGTGGAGCGGGTTACTATGGCAAATCGATCACACCTCGGCAGGAAGGACGCAGCCTGAACGATGCACTCATCGCGCAGGAAGCGAAAAAGATGTCCCGCTACGAGTACGAGGAGGAGGCGGCGCTCCGGCGGATGAAGAAAAGCAATAGTCGCGATCTTTACTTCGAAGGTGGCGCACCCGGCTACGGTAGCGTGACGCCGCCGAAGAGTGCACAAAAGCATCACCCACACGCCGGGGCATCGGCGCCACGGACCATGGACTTTGAGTTTGATGAGTTCGCCGGGTCACCGGGCGGCGGCGGTGCACCTTCAGCGCCAGCACTCGCCGGGGATGGCTTCGAGAGTGATTTCAATTCTCCCCCGGGCGGTGGTGCGGGAGGAGGAGGAGGAGGAGGAGGAGGCTCCATTGGCCCCAGTGGGAGGGAAGGACCGAAATCGTACCGTTTCTCCAGCGATTTCTCGAACGATAAAGAACGCACGGGGCACTATTCCGGGCACGACTCGGCAGGAGGGTACCATCGACCCGCGCAGGGACATCACTACAAAAGCCATCCCGATCCAATCGACTACGCGCACCCGCACCACTCCCAACCGCTGCAGCAATCGTCGGCAACATCGACGCCACCGTTGCCACCTTCAGCCGGACACCAACTCCCCCATCACCCGGTGCATCCACGCGAACAGCAACAGCCAAGCGGCTCGAAGCTGCGGTTCAACGAGAACGTCACCGTGTCCAAGTTTGACGCCGAAGCGACCACAATGTTCGAGGATGACTTCACCGGGCGCTCCGATACGGAGCACGAGCCCGACGAGCAGCAACAGCAATCGGTTGGTCACGGTTGGTCGGCAGCGAACATCGCCCAGCGCATCAGCCCAGCCGGACCGACGGCAAGCAATAATGGAAACAGCAACAAGAAGATATTAAAAACCTCTAGTCATCAGCAGGCAGCAGCAGCAGCAGCAGCAGCAGCGGGACAGTACCAGCAACAGCACCAGCAGCAACTTCACCAGGATAACATACGCAAATCGGACAGTATTAACATTTTCGCCAAAAAGGTCGACGATCCGTTCGAGGACGATGATTTCTTCGCCACCGGGAGCAACAGCAACGGTGGTGGTGGTGCTCCGAGGGGTGACCCATTCGGAGGTGCAGCAGGGCAGCATCACGATGGGCAGGGCGGCACCGCCACCACCGCCGCCGCTGCCGCCTCCTCTTCCGGAGGGTGGGACAAGAACTTTGCCAACTTTGACGACAACATCTGATTACTCGGTAGCCTGATGATCGACAGTAACTTCCTCAGTCGCCAGCTGAGCCGAAGTTTGAGTGCCCGGCAGCAGTACCAGTACTGCTGCCAACAGGACGAACATCAGCGCTACTCACTGGCCAAGGACATCCGGAAGCTGTACATGCGCATCAAGCACTGCAACCGGTACCAGGTGTTTGTCTAGGTGGTCTTGTCGAACGACGGCAGCAGGAGTGCCATCAGGGGCCACGGACTATTTTTATTTGGAACTTGGTCATGCAATTGGATGGGGGTGGGAAGGGAAGGCTAGTTTGTTGTTCCCGTGACGCTTCCTACCTGCTGAATTCAATCCTGTTCGTCCATTTGTTCCTGTTTTTTTTTTTGTTTTTTTTTTTTGTTATAGAACCTTATTCGTTTCGTCTTTACACACTGATGAGCTTTAATCATGTTTACTGTTCCACTTCATCTGTACGCGGCAAGTACACGGAACCGAGGGAAGGCACGAGTCAAAACGTAGTACTCTACTGACCGGTTCAGTAGATGGACAAGGTACCGCAAGCCGAGTTTTCTAGCGCCGTGCCGATCCTCCTCCCCGTCGCTATATGGAGCACGGTTGGTGGTTATAAAGTATGGTTTTTGTGCCCGTACCACATAATATTCATATCAATTTTACAACCTTACAAGCAGCTAGCTTTCTTATTAGTTAAATTATTATGACCTGGGCGACCAGTAGCGATTACAAGGGAACTTTATTAGTCAATAGTAATTATACTAACAATAATAATTGTAATGATAGTTATAACAACTCTGCGTATTCTGGAAAGCGCCATAGGGGAGGGCTACCGTTACGCATCTGCCGCCGTTGCTGTTGCTGCTACCCAGGTCCGTCGCCGGGAGAAGGGCTGATTGGTGATATCCGCAGGGACGACAAACGTTACAACACAAAAAAAAAAACAAAAGAAAATTGTGGTATTCTGTAAACACTCTGTGTCTGTTTAGCTCTTCCCCATCTTACCCTACACAATATTTAGGATGTAGTTTTTAAAAACAAAATGCAACAAAAATTTCCCCCATTTCCCCCCCCCCCCCCCCCCCTTAACCATAATCTTCTGGAGCAATGCAAGAATAACAAAAGGAATGACCATGCGATTCGAACTCTCTTCTCTTCCACTTCCAGCCATTAATCGTTACACGAAATTAACTGCGATATCGAAATCGCTTTTGAAGGCGGATTAAATTTAAATGCGAAA
Organism: Anopheles atroparvus; assembly: GCA_914969975.1. Lineage (NCBI taxonomy): Eukaryota > Metazoa > Arthropoda > Insecta > Diptera > Culicidae > Anopheles > Anopheles atroparvus. The sequence goes on along the minus strand of CAJZCY010000002.1, from coordinate 32,318,572 downwards.
ACTCAACCCTGACGGTATTATTAGAAGAGAGCTGTTAATTTTCTTCTCTTGGTAAAAGTTTGATAAATTACTATCCCATACGCATACACCACACATACACACACACACACATACCACCTACCTTACCTATACTCACGAGCACGTGGCTAGGACACAACTTTATGCGCAATATTAGGCATTAATTAAGCAGGAGGAGAAGACTTCCGACGACGTGGCAGCTAGAGAGCCCGTTCAGGCAGCATCATCGAGCAGAGAGTGAGGCGTTTCTTGGGGGGAAGTTTGGGGGACACAGGTCCCAATTGGTAGGCTTCCTTCCTCCTTTTGTCGCGTTTAGCAGTGGGTTACGGGATTAAGTATTGTGACGGTTAGGTTTCGCGAGTGAAAGTGTTCTTGTTCCATTGCTTTAAATCTTCCCTATGTTTGGCATCGTTGAGTGATCAAAGCCGAGGGAGAGATGAAGAAAAGTGATCGGTACATTAGGTTAGCAATTTGTTGGATGTAATATTGTAATTCTCAATCGCATACGCATCCACCGGAGTGTGCATCATCATTGCTTCACGAGTCGAGTAGCTTCATTTGTGTATAATTAGTAGGGGGTCGAGAATGTGGTTTAAACGTAAAACAAATTTTTAGATTAATGATACCCTTATGCAGCTGAGAAAAGAAAAAAAAAACAATTGCACAGCAGACATGGTACGTGCACACACACGCGAAAGAGGGACAGGTTTTAGGTATTTAAAAAAAAAAGATAAGAACTGAAACCACAGGGACTCGTTAAGCCAGTGCAAGTCCCTGTTCGGTTTTTAGGTAAACGTGCGCGCAGGAGAGGGGTGTGTACGCTTTTGTGTAGAACTGTGTTGTGCTTATGATATTTTCGTTTTGTAAAATACTTGAAAAAAAAGTAATACGACAAAAGTCAAACTCACTCGACTTTTTCACTTTCTCAATCTTCACTTATTGATATTTGATATTGGCGGCCACCGTGAATCCGAACGCGGTGCGGCTCGGGCATACACATGAGGGCCGAGGTAGTATGGCGGAGACTCGAATGCAGAAGGCAGCGGACGGACGAGACTGAAAGCTGTACTTATGCTGCGCAGATTATCGCCCGCACTTTAATTGCCTACCAAACAACAACAACTATCCCACGAATCAACCGACAACACCAGAACAAATGAAATATTAACTCAGAAATAAGAACGAAAAAAAAAACTTGCTAGTGTAACATAGCAATGAGGAAGGAAGAACATGCAAATAATAAATAAATGAACAAACAAACAAACAAACCAACAAGCAAACAGGATACACTAAAGGAAACGGACAAACAATATGGAGGACAGACAAAAATGCTGCTCTAGGAGTCAGCTAAACTACGAACAAGTAATCGAGTAGAATGGAAACGTAAAACGACGAAAGGAAAGATGATGCAATTGTTGATATTAAAACCCCGACATCCCAACTAAAGGATAGATGAAACCAAACAACAACAAACACACAACTATTCGGTAAATAAAAGTCAAACTAGAAGATTTCATGTAGTGTCGACTATTTTTACTTCGTTTTTCTGGGAGGCAGCAAAAGTAGATGTTTTTTCTCTTGACTAGTATAGTAATGAGATTGTTGCATGTTTCCAGAAAATCAAACATAACCCCGGCGAAGAAGAATCTGAAATGCTTTGAAAGCCACAAAAAAAAACAAAACAACTGGTGAAAGGATGTTGAAAAGAATAGGCATCAAGAGAGAAACAATTGAATGGCTGACAGGAATAAGTAACATCCGAGAAGAGGGAACAAAAACAAACGGGAGAATGGAAAGGATACACAGCAACGGGGTCAAACGAATGCAAAAAAGTGAACCAAGAAACAAGCGCTCACATTATGTGACATCAATGAGCAAGAACGAACGCAAAAAGGGGGTTTGACGAAAGGAGAAGGTCAACGATGGCTACAAAAATACAAAGCAACTACTAAGAAGTAAAAATATATATCATTGAAAATTTCAAGAAAAAAAAATTGTATTTTACTTTCTCGCAAAATCACATGGATTGTGGAGAAATGAGCAATTTATTAAATATGTTGAAACATATAATTACTGAATTCATACATAAAAGTAAAGCAGAGCGAGTATGCTATGATGATGATATGAGTATTCTAAAAAAAAAGTAGACAGTCTCTAGATCTAAAATGCAAGATTCCCACAACCAAACAACCTAACATGATGCCAATGATGCCGTTGTCGACAAAGCAGGCATTGTGCGCACTATTAAACGTTCAGCGCCTTCACGCTTTCCCTCCACAGCCGCTCGGAGGTTTCGTCGTCGAACTTGAACTTGGACTTGGTTTGCTCGACGTTCGTCACGAAGTAGCCGGTGACCGGATTCTTTTCCTCCGTGTTAACATTGTCCGTGGCGCAGTGGATGATGTTTTGAGCTCCCTGGAGGAAGATGAAATTATGGTAAGTGGATTTTGAGGGTTTTTTTTTGTCTTCAAATATGGGCCTATTACCTGTCGAGCGGAGCGTAGAAACAGCAACACTACCGGTGAAAAAAGGATGTAGTGGTACCACCGGGGATTGTAGTCGCGGAAGAAGTCCGTGTGGCACAGGCCCGGACACAGCACGTGCACATTGTAGCCCTGCTTGTACAGCTCGCGGGCGTAGTAGAAGTTCATCAGCTTCGAGTTGTTGTAAAGATTGTTGAACCGGTCGCGGGGCCCGCGCTCAACCCACTTGCCCAAATTGTCAAAGTCGATCCGGGCCTTCTCGTGCATCTTGGACGAAACCACAACGACGCGGGCCGCGTTCGCGCGGATATTATCCTTCAGCAGGTCCACCAGCAGAAAGTGGCCGAGATGGTTCACGCCGAAGTGCACCTCGTAGTTTTCCTTCGTGTACTGGGGCGTCCGGATGGCCAGGCCGGCATTGTTGACGAGACAGTCGAACGACGGGAAGCGACTCTTGATTGCCTCGCTGAACTGGCGCACCGACGCGAACGAAGCCAGATCGAGCTCGAGCGGCACCAGCTCACCCTCTTGCGTGTGCTGCCGGATGCGTCGGATCGCTTCGCCGGCCCGCTCCATACTGCGGCAACCCATTATGACCGTGGCTTGGCGGGCGGCTAGTGCCTGGGCCGTTTCAAAACCCAGGCCCGTGTTCGCGCCGGTTATGATGAAGACCTTGCCGCGCAGGGTCGCGTTGTTGCGCACCCAGCCCCACTTCCATTCGCGCAGCTTGCGGATGACGTACAGGCTGGCGCCGACACCGACCGGCACCAGGAGGTAGAGCAATGAGGCGGACATGACAGCGAATTAGTTGAGCTGTTGGGTTAGAACCATTTAAAGGAAAAAGATAATCAAGCCCGTAGTTGACCATGATTTAGAAAATCAAACGCATGATATTGTTCAAATATTTTAAATTTTGAAAATATGATAGAGATGTGTTTTTGCTTTCTTTGATAAATATTTCCCATTATTTGAAAAAGGATAATTGAGGGTATTTTAACGTTTCAAGCTAATTTGCGAAGCATTTTTTCGGATTGTTCTATGATATCAAAACGATCGTTGTAAAGTAGTAAAATTGGAATATTTATTACAATGTATTCTCTTTCCTTCTCATAAATTCCTATGTACTAATCTGAGTGTAAACATGGTCGGAAAGTGGTAACAAAATCATGCATGGAAGCCATCTCATCCCAACACCGGTAAGAGAAGATTGCATTTTTTTCGATTGTCAATGGCCTTATATCTACTTCGACTTTTTCGTCTCGTCCTCCACCTCATCGTTCGACTCCTGTTGCTCCGGCTTGCGGTCATCATCGTCCTTGGCGTCCTCGTAGCCCCGCAGCGCGTACAGGAAAATGATCACGTTCACCACCAACACGGCCGCCACCACCGAACCGACCGTGTTGGGAAACCCGTCGACATGCAGGAAGTGCGCCAGGGCGTACCGCGTTCCGTAAAAGGCTGCAAACGGGAGCGTAAACATCGCGACACTGTACAGCAACAGCCAGCCGGTGGCGGACGACTCACGCCGGGCGGCTACCGGATCGTCGTCCTGCGGTTTGGTTGCCATTTCATCCATTCGGTACGGCTACTACGGACGGAACAAGCCCGGCACCATTTACACCGACACACCGACACTTTGCACTGTAAGATGATGATATGGTTTACAATATACCTCCCAAAATCGTTCATTAATACGTTGCTGTACCCCCAAAAGGAAGTTGCGCGTTTTACCATAATATGAGTATTAAACAAAAACGCCATTCTGAATCAATGTCTTAAATCGAAGCAAAAGCTTAGCTTTAACAATGTAGGAAAAACAACAACCACCAACCAGTCCAAATATTGTTAAAAAAGCTTAACCCATAATGTTAAGAAATTCTACAAGATTAAACATCCCTTTAAAAAAGTTCGAAAACGAATCCACAACCGAACGCCATGCCATCACCATCGAAAGAACACCCCTTGTCCCGGGTTGTGCTGAGCACGTTTGTTAGGGAAGGCCATTCATTCCGAATGACTTTAAACGCGGCTAATGCTCTAATTGCTTTTCTTCCCGCTATCTCGCCCCTTCGATGGCTTTCACACTTTCGTTCCATAATCGGACGGACGTTTCCTCGTCGAAGTGAAACTTTGACCGCCGTATCTTCACGTTCGACACGAAGTATCCCTTGGCCGGATTACGCTCCTGCGTGGTCTCACTCTCCGTCGCCGCGTATACGATATTCTGGGCGCCCTGGGAAGGAATGGAATGGGCATATCAAAGAAGGGTACAGGGTTGGAGGAACGTCGGTGCAATTCGGTACCTGTTCCGCGGACCGGAGCATCAGCCACACGATCGGCGAGAACACCAGATAGTGGTACCATTTGGGTTCGTAGTGGCGGAAGAAATCCGTATGGCACAGGCCCGGACACAGCACGTGCACGTTGAACCCCCGTTTGTACAGTTCGCGGGCGTAGTAGAAGTTCATCAGCTTCGAGTTGTTGTACAGCCGATTCAGCCGGCTGCTGTACGCCACCCAGCGGCCCAGGTTGGCGAAATCAATCTCCGCCTCGATCTCGTGCATCCGCGACGACACGACGACGACGCGCGTCCGCTGCTCCAGCAGCCGCTCCTTCAGCAGATCGACCAGCAGAAACTGCCCGAGGTGGTTCACGCCGAAGTGCACCTCGAAGTGTTCCTGCGTGTACTCGGGCACGCGGACCGCCAGCCCGGCATTGTTCACCAGACAGTACAGGGACGGGATGGTACGCTGGACCTCGCCGGCAAACTTTCTGATCGATCGAAACGAGCCCAGATCGAGCTCCATCGGCACGAGCGCGCCCCCACGTTGTGCGCCCAATTCCTCCCGGATCTGTGCGATGGCCGCGTTAGCTTTGGCCATGTTCCGGCACGCCATCACGACGGTCGCCTGGCGTCGGACGAGCGCTTTGGTCGCTTCGTAGCCAAGACCGGTGTTCGCACCGGTGATGATGAACGTTTTCCCCTGGAGGGAATCGGTCGATCTTACCCAGCCCCATTTGCGCAGTTTGTACAGCCGGAGGAGAACGATCGAGCCGACAAGACTGGTGGCTGCGGCGGTACCGGCGGTGAACAGTGTCACCTCCGCGGGGATGAGAGGCATTACTGGGTGTTGTGTTGGCGTTTGGTTTTTTTTTTTCGGTTGTGGTGGATTCGTTCGTTCGTTGGCTTTCTAAAGGAAGAGGAAAATTCACAGGAAACATGTTTTTTCGCTCTCTTTCTAAACGCAGGACGATGATCCACTTATCTTATCGTATTGTAAGAGTAAGAACGTCTTCTCATTTACTTTTCAAACTGAAAGGACTTTGTAAGATTTGTTTGAAATCGATTTGTAATGTTATAGAATTGTTTTTTGACTGGTTTATTATAGATCTGTTTAACCCTATGCAACCTGTGTAAGGTCAAACTCAGTTAGAGCTTATAATGTTGCGCACCGCCCGGTCGAAGCTTTGTGAAGTCAACGGTTCGCCGGGCGTGTAGAACGGATTGCACACGGCGTCCGTGTAGAGGTTGTGCAGACTGCGGAACATCGCACGCACCTCGTTCTCCCGGAAGGACACATTGCTCGCGTCGATCACGATCAGAAACTTGATCTTGGTGTTCGTCACGTAGCCGTAGATCTTGTGCTGCTCGGTCGAGATGAGCGACCCGAGGTACAGCTCGCGACCGTCAGCCGTCGGCTTCTGGTTCGTGGCGCACCGCTCGTCGATCACGTCCAGCGAAGCGTGGACCTGGTACTGCAGCGCGATCTCCTTATCCACGTTCGCCGTCGCGATGTACAGCGGTGCATTGTCCTTGCCGACGATCGCGACACAGGCGCACATCTGTGGGCGAAAAGGTCCAATGTTGCAACCCGCGGGACGTGAGCAAGGTGCGCCAGGAGCAGAAAGAGAAGGGAAAACGTATTCCATTGTTTAATAACCCATCGCAACAAGAAGGGCAAATGCTCTAACAATCCATCCACAAAGCAAAAGACAAAAGGCAAAATTAAAAACTTATGAAACTAGAATGGAACGGGTGTACATCTCCATAACAGAAGAGGAAGGGTGCAGCCCCCATATCATATGCTTCGTTGATTTTGACTACGTGGTAAGCATCCGGAGAGACGATCCCTTATTGGATGCAAGCAACCAAACTTTCTCGACCAATTTTCGATCGCACCGTGTATGCAAATTTATCTTCATTTTCTACCGATTTAGCGCTTAATTATTCACAAAATTAAAAGGTCAACAAAACCACCAGGTGACGCCCAATTGTGTTGTGAAATGGAATGGACGGACGGCAAACAATCATCTAGCCTACCAACTTATCCTACTTTGCCTTTTCTACGTACCTTTGTTAACAGTTGGTTGGTGGTGGCTCAGTAATTCAGTGTTTAAAAAGGTAGTTTCAAAACACTTTAACAACAGAAAACGGTCCGTAAGTTATGCTGCTTTGTGAAACCCTGCGTATGTCACCATTGCACCCTTGTTTACGTTTTGCGCTGAGTTTGACATTTGCTGCAAAAGTTTGAGTCACGTCAACTGTGGTAATCTCAGCTTCCCCGTGCCATTTTTAATGAATATCTACTGTGGTTTTACAAGAAGTAACGTATTTTTAGTTGTAGATTGGAGATTTATTTATTTTTGCCGGAAATGCTCTTTGACAAACGTTTCGCCTACCAGTATAGGAAAGACTAAGCTTGCTTCTGCGTACACTTTCACCGGTGTAGCATCCTTTTTGATTTTCCCCCAAGAGACGGCTTCATCCGGTCGGGCACCGCTGTCGCTCCCGTCGAACTCGGACGCTGTGTTGATGAACACAGAAAAATCGGCTCCGTTACGCATCAGGTTTGCGTTGCAAATATGGTGCTTTACAACGCCACCACCAACGATGATGATGCCCGACTGTACCGCCTTCACTGCCATCGTGTTTAACCGACGCAAATCCGATACAATGTCCACCACCAGGCCCGGGTTCCGGAACGAGTGAAAGTACATCATATCCCCGAGGCTTCCGTCGGTCAGGGCGGGACTGAATACCGGTATGTGGTTCTTTGCCGCCCAGTAGTAAATCGACGATTCATCGTTGATTCTCTCACCCAGTCTAGCGATCACCTTCGATGGTGTCCACAGGGTGCCTTTGCTCTTTTGCTCCTCCAACATTTCATCCAGAATCGGAGTGACCCAGTTCTCGAACTTGCAGTAGTTATCGTTCGGCACCAGCAGGTTGCCTATTCGATTGATGCCAAGTTCTCGCAGTTCCCTTCCGGCCAGCTCGAACGATCCCAGGTACGTAGGTGCTAAACATTTGATCAAATCCTCTTCCACTCCGCCCGCTGTCGTTACGATACAATCCACCATCCGGTGCTGCACTAGGAACCGAATGGTTTCCCGCACTCCCGCCGATACCATGTTCGAGGTGTACCCGAGAAAGACGGTACAGCTCGTTCGTCGCTTTATGAACTCGTCCTCCTCGTAAACGTCCTGCTTTTCCTCCGGCAGCGGAACCTGGCGAGCCACGATCTACCATGGAAGAGGTGAAGATAAGTGCCTCAGATGAGTTGCAGCTGTGATTAACATACCATTTTGTTGACTTCTTCTATCGCTTTGCCCAGGTTGGTTGCCTGGAATCCGCTGTGCACGTACGTGCCGAACAGTTTCTCGTAATTGTACCCATCGTTCCAATCGTACCCACGAATCGTGGGTGTGTCCTGCGGCAGTGTGGTACTTTCCTGCAATACCGCTTCCTTCGCAACTGCCGGTTCTAAAGATGGGTCCATATTTTAATGCTAATTCACTTTACCGGTGTGAAAACCTTGCACATGCAGCATGTGCGTTATCGCCGTCACGCTATAGTTTATTTACAACCGCAACCTGCTGTTCGTGTCGACCGGCTGTCAAACCAAACTTTGAGAGAGAGTGAGAGCGGAATGCTGAGAGAATGAGCTGATATCAGGTGAGGCAGTGTGAGTAGTTAGTCAGTGCACTAAAAGAAGGAAAACATATAGAAGTAATACAACTTTTAATGTTTCCAATTAACTTGCACTTTTCGCATGATGCGGCCTTTCGATTTACAAAGGTTTTTATCATCCTTTTCATTGAAATAGTTTAAATCACAGCATGATGAGATGCTCTCTCTCGCCAGTGAGAGAGCTGTCAAAGTCAGCTGTGCCGCTTCGAAGAACTTCTCGGCTAGCAGCAGCAAACAACAGCAGCTGTCATCTCGCCAGTTTAGTTTGTACCGTTCATCGTAGAACAACGCGTGGCGCGAGATAGTGTCGGTCGTCGGGTGCGGGTTCGAAGTGATATTCGCGGTTCCGGGTTCGATTCGGTGTGTGTTTCTCTATTAGTTTATCCGTGTGCTACACCATAAGTGGCCACCCTCGACACGTCCTGTACCATGTTGCAGTAGTTGCAGCGCGCAGCATCAACCAAGTTGCTCCGCCAGAAAGGTAAACAAAAGCGTGTCCGTGAGTCATGGGGCGAAAATCGAAGGGATTTGTGCCATCAAATCGGCTTTTATTCGCGCTGGGTCGGCAGAGGAATGGCCCGTTTCGTGGAATTAGAATTGGAACGGTGCTGAGTCGCGATTAGAGCACATCCATGTCTGAATTTATTGCACATCCAATTGATTTGTTACCAAGCTGGCACCCAAAGCATGCACGAAGGGGCACTCTACACACCAGCAAACATCAACTGCTGTATTCCAAACTATTTATCACTGGTCAACCCTACCGCCGCCACTGCCATCCAACGGTTGCTATGGCACGGACGATAGTGGACGTTTTGTTGTTAATGCAGTAACTTGCTGATAAAACGATCTTTTCTCACTGGCAAGACGAGTAATCGACCCGCAGGAAGCGCACGAACGCCGTACGGCGGTGGGCTAGCGGGGGAGAATTTGGAAGAAAATGTGTTCGTCAATGCACCACCCACCGCTACTGTTGCCACCGCCACCGCCGGCAATAATGCACCACCCCATTGTGCGGCGCGTGGTTGCGCTGGTGTTGCACGTGGAGGAGTCTTGGCTGCGGCGCGCATCATACTGCAGTACATAATGGAGACGAGGCCGAACGACGACGACGACGACGGCGGCGGCGGCGATTGACGGTCACTTGCGGGGCAAGGCCATGTGCTCCAATACATACTGACGGGGCACCCCATCAGGGCCATCCTTGTGTGTCAATCCCGGACTCCCCGACATGCCAGAGGTCCGCGATACCGTGCGGGGGCTCGTGCAGATGACGTGCTCGCAACAGCCTACTATACTTTTCTATTTGGTCGCGGAATGAACAGCAGCATCGAACGATTGAATGAACGCGACCGACAGCACAGGGGAAATGGCACGGAATTGAATAATGGCGCGTATTTGCGGCAAAACACGCTCGTCGGCTCGTCCAATTATACACAACTCCCCCAGCATGCCTGCGGCTCTGTGCTTGCGAGAACGAGATTTTCTGCGTTGGTTGGCTGGAGGAAACGTCTCCAAAAGAGTAAACAGGGGGATCGTTTTTCCTCCTCGTGGATTGGTGCCGAGAGCAAGCACCCGGGCGGCTGCATGATGCAGTGCCGTAGAACGAGTTCAACAATTCGCGTTCGTACTGCGTCTTCTCTTCCACGAGCCATTTTTTTTTTGTTTTTCTGTATTATATCCGCTATTGATTGCAAAACGATTCACCCGCCCCACTCTTGTAGTCACCTTCACCTCCGGCGAGATTTCTTCAGCATTTCATTATGCTCCGTCTGCCCATGCTCGGCCACCAACTGCGGCAAATGTTCTTGAACTTTGGTGGCCTTGAGAAACGCACGTTGCCGTTGCAATAACTCTGCCAGCCATCCCCCCATAACACGGCAGCGGTCGGCCCCCCCGTGCGAGTATTTCCTCGGGGCTCCGGTTTCGTTGTCTGCGGGGTAATTTTTTTTTTTTTATAATGATTTTCCTCTCCACTTACTCTCTCGGTTTGCATCCCCTCGTCCGTACGAGCCGTATGAATGTTACACGTGTCGGTCAGCTCCCAGGTCGACCGTGGGCCTCTATTTTGTGTTCAATTTAAAAGGAAGCATCATAAAAACATAACAGATCAAGAAAACTACTACAACACGATGGCTTGTGACTCCAATGTCTTCCAGTTGCCTTCCGGAAGTGCGCGTTTGGTTAATTAACATTGCTGTTAAATTATCCCATTTATTGTACGACGTGTCGTTAGCCCGGGCTTTTCGATGACACGAGGTGCAAACATTACTTAATTTTTTTAAAATGAGAATAAATGTTCTTGTCATGAAATTTGAATATCGTGTAGCCCATTTAGTGCAGATTTTTCTAAAAATACTTTTAACGTTTCGGGATAAACAAACTGTCCATCTGGACGATCACTGCCGTTTCTTGCGTCACGCCGTGCAGCATTTCATAAGGGCACGTGATTAATCAGGTGGTTCCCTAAAACGTTTGGAAATGGTGTGTACATTGTCTTCCCCGCTTCAACTGTGCTTCAATACAAGCGGATGATGACACCACGGGTTTTCAAATATGAGTAGCTTGTGTAAACGAAAGGTTTTCGAACTCTAGGTGACACCCAAATGAATTGACTTATGCAATCGAGCTTATCCAAACGAATCTGTCACAAAACGTTCAACATAAAAGCTTCAGAAGAGCAAATAGGATTTTATTTAAAAGGCGCGTTCGTTTGGTGCATGATAGATGCGTTCTATATTGAAATTTATTGCAATATGTTTGGCCGATTATTTATGAGGGTTTCGATAATAAACACAAGGACATTTAAGTGCGTTTTGGAGGCGCACAATAAGAACACGTTTCGTGCCGTTTGTGCTTTGCAAATAACCCTCTCGGTTCGTTAGCGCGAATACGAATGGGACCCCATGGGAATGAATTCTTTTTTAGTGGGATTTTTGCCTACACTCCCAAAAGGCTTCCAAACGCGTCGACCCTTAACCCGTGACACTCGAGCGCAACTGCACGCACGCACGCACGCCAATGGCACGTTTGAAACTTTCTATTTACCCGCGGGATTCATGTTCGATTGATGGACGCCACGGCACAGGGAACGGCATAGGGGGAGGGATGGAGAAGGGTGTTCGTGTACCGATACGTTCCCCCGCTCACTCCCCTTCCCGCCTCCCGTCACGGGTCCATTACGGTTTCATTGCATAACCACCCAATGTTGACCCATTGCGCCGTTGATGAACCTTGGGACAGTCTCGAATTGAATGAAGACACACGATACGGCACAAGTGGAATAAGGCCGCCAGACACACATACAGCCTCCCTTCTACACTACCCCAACCAAACCGGGGGGTGGGAGTGGGGGTGCATACTTTTGGGATGAAACCATGGTCAAGCAAACTAATTTGCACATGCCTGTGCGCTAGGATTTATGTATCCTTTCCGGCCGTTGGGAATGGAGGACACCGGGAAAGGCCGTGGCGGGGCGGACGCATGCGGATTAATTAAACGATTTACATTCGTGTGCCACGATAGAGGGAAAACTAAAAAAATCTTTAATACCATCTGATGGAACCTTTTATGCGCTATGCGATGATCTCTTCTGCTTTTCGGGTGTGTGTTGGTTTTTTCTTCCTTTTTCTCCGGTTTCTTTCGTGCGGTGATCGTACGATCTTTTCAGCATAACCGCAGCATAGACTGAACCACATTTGATTGGCCACTGGTGGCGGAAATTTGGCGGCCTCAACTGTCGCCTTCGAATGCGCGACGAGCGGGAGTGAGCGAGGAGTTGCGAACCAACCACGAGCATAAGAGATCCCCCTTGGAAAGGCATAGAAGAAGAAGAAGAAACTGAATATTGCGAGAAAGAAAAAGAAGTTCGCGGAACGGCATGGTCCATTGGAGCATGCTGGGGAGTGATGCTGTGTTTCTGTTTCTTTTTCGTTTTTTTCTTTACCTTGACTGTTGTTTTGTTTGCTCGGCTATAGACGGACTCCGTTCGACACGACGACGATGTTATATCTAAGTATGCGATGCGTAGTTTGTTTTTTGTAACCTTCTTTTTGTCGTCTCCCCTCCTCTTTCCTTTCAGCAGACCAGTTGCAGCAGCAAGCGGTGGACGGTGGACGACCGCGGTGCACCGAAAAGTGGCCGCATTTATGCCTGGCCAGTTGCGGACAGACATTCGGGCCGCTTGGAAGTGAGCGGACGCGCAGCATCGTTACGTTACGCACAGTTCCACCAGTTCCGGACAGTGACAAGTCGGGTTTGCCAAGGATCATCACATTTAGGAGGTTAGAAGAAAGTGCGACTCGACGGCGCGGTGTTGTGGAAGAAGCAAATCGTGACCCAGCTCGTAAGGGAGCACGTGCACGGGGTGACCATAAGCATTCCGGCGTTCCCTGCGGGACGATTATGGGCATCCGTGCTCTCAGGCCCAGTCTCAGCGTGTGAGAGCGTAGCGCCACGGTGAAAAAGAAATATACAAAATCAAACGTTCGTAGTACACTGTGCTAGGTTTAGCGAATAGGTGACATTTTACGCACGAATCTGCGAACAAGAAGTGTCTCCGCGTGCCTACGAATCATCCAAGCAATCCTCAGAACAGAAGATTGCAGGGCAACAGAGACAGAGAGACGGAGAAAAACGCAACCTGCTTCGATCGAGAGCGATCGTCAAAGGGAGGTTACAAAATGGTAATTTCGAAAATATGCTGCATCGGCGCCGGGTACGTCGGTGGGCCCACGTGCAGCGTAATGGCGCTCAAGTGTCCGGACATCAAGATAACGGTCGTCGACCGTAGCACCGAGCGGATAGCCCAGTGGAACTCGGATAAACTGCCCATCTATGAGGTAAGTGTGTACGCACGCCGTTGTAGCGAAAGGTGGTCCGATAAGGCAGCCCGATTTATTATTACGTATTTTGAAGAGATTGCGGTGCAATCTATGCCTATCAGGATTCATATTTGCTACTGCATTGTAGAAAAAGTTAGACATTATCAAAGTAGGCTCAGGCGGTAGGATAGATATAGAAGCAACCACCGCTGAGCTATCGGTTAACTGATTAATGAGTTGTTTGCCACTAATACCTGATGTTGTCTCTATAATTCATACATAAGCCAAATGTTTAGAACCTGGATCTTTTTTTGTTTAAATTGAAATTTTGTTGTTTTCTTTGAATTGCATAATTGAACAATCACCATACCATAATGAGCTGAGGAAAGTGGCGACGTATCGTTTTATTTGAGGAGTCCCAGGGATAGTGAACATGAATACAGTCAATTAAATTTTTCAATAACTTCGTTTTTGTATGTCTTGTGGTCCATTTAGCATCACAAAATTTTCAAATTCAAATTTTTAAGTTGAAGGCTGAGCTTCCGTATTTAAGGTGACCTATTTAAACTTTAACAACAAAAAAACGACTAGTGTTTTTCGCTATTTGCTTGTTTTATCCGGTTAGAGTTTGAGTAAAGACCATATTTGCTCTGCCAATCTAATGCCCTTCATTGATAGCAGTTATTGATTTATTTATTTTTAAATAAGGAAGAAACCATGGCTCCTAGTTTTAGCAAGGGAATGATCCCATGGTCTATCCATGAAAATTTATGTCCCGAAGCGTTTACTGTTTTTCAATAATAAAAATAACTTTCCAAGGCGTGTACGGTATGCCACACATGCAAAAATCATCACCTCGTGTGTCGATCTGATCGTATATCGGTTAAGGTCTTCTTCGCCAACGCCGCTGCTAGCACGTCTGATGTAACCTCAGGAGCGCGCCGTGTTGTCGGCGAATTGCCGTTATTTTTCGGATTTTTCTTTATTTTCGTCGCCTTCGGAATGTATTTCTTTCGCGCTAGATTGGACGGTTAAAAAACAATACCTCCCAGCAGAAGTGAACAAAATCGGCAAACATCCATCCACGTTTGTCGCAGCAGAACCGGTTTGCGATAACGTTACGCGCTAGCGAAGGCCGTTTTGGTGGGTCCAGTTTGCAATGAAAAGTATTTCAGCTGACCGAGACGATCCCGGTGCGAATCTGCGGATGCGGAAAAACGTGCGTAGGCTGACGTTAAACGCTGACGAAGCAAGCATTCGTGCTGGTTCAAAAACACGTGGACACGTTGGAGAAGTTTTTAAAATGTTGTCTATAATTAACAAGGAACATGGTAGAGGAACTGACTACAGTATCTGATCTATATCTTTGTTTTATTTGAAAAAAAAGAAGAGCATTTCAAGCCAAGGGAGTTTTGTTAATACCAAAAAAAGGTGGTAAATTCCATTATTCACTCTATACCGCTGGAGTTCCCTGTATTCCACTATTATGCACACATATTATTAATGAAACCCTATCATTCTTATCTTAAGTGGTTCTGTACTTCAGTCTTCGTGTGTGAAGCAACATTTCCTTTTCGAAACGAATTGCCCAGGATTTTCCAAACATGATTTATTTGCTCGATGGAAGTGATTTCCGAGCCGTTCCACTTGAAAGCAACTTCAGTGGAGCTATATGCGCTTGTTCACGGAACAAAACATTTAAGATCTCCATTATCTCACTGTCGAGAGCAACATAAGATGTGTATGCTTGGTTCACAGAAGATTTTTTTTTTTTAACGAACGGGACTGAGGAGGCAGGACGTTGCCAAATTTGACTTAGCAAAACGGGTCAAGAGCGCGTTCTTGTCCTAGTGCTTTATCTGCCCCCTAGAAGTGGGGAGAGTGAGGGCAAGATAGGGTTTAGAGAAGGCGGATACGATCTTATCGCAAAGGCCTGTTCCGTTGTGCCTCGTGACATTGTTTTTTTTTTCTGTCACGTCACAAGAACCACTGAACTTCTTCTGGAGAAAACGTCGTATTAAATGCCTTGCCGTTGTTTGATCTAATGAAACACTTTTTAATCACATCTTTTGAAGCCATCGGTTCGGTTTTAAATTGTAATTATTTTACAAAACTATGTTTCTTCAAAATGACGCCAAAAACCCCAGCCTTACATGGCGACAAGATGGTTTCTTTGAACAGGCAAGCTAATCTTTATTTCTCAGAATTTTATCCGGTCGTCATACTCTACCGGAAACGCGATGTGATTCCAGCGCATGATTTACGATGGCTCCGTGTTGCTGATACGACTGCATCCCGAAGGGTCCGCTTGAAATCAAAAGAATTTAAATTGCAGTCAATTAAATCTAGAAAACAAAAATTCATTAATTCATTCGCTCCTTTCGTTCAAGTGAAATTTAAAATTTTGGAAAACCTGTGCGCCACCAAATGGACAAACCGAAAATGTTCCTTCTACAATGTTGCCTGCAGAAATTACCGGGCCGCTTACTCTTACTGTTCCGCTCGAGAATTTGGCGAAAGTTGTCACTGTTTTCGTTCCTCTTTCAAATTTGCTACTTTAAAGCTGCTGTCAACGAGTGCATGAGAGAATGCACTCCAGTGCGCTCAAGATCAACCGCTACAGGAAAGAAGAAATGGACGATAAACTCGTGTTGCTACATTCGGCGTTCTTACGCTTCCTCTTACGAACTGACTGTGAAAGGTCAGTGGAATTGTTGGCCATGGGACGGTGAGCATTTCAACCAAAGAGAAAGAAAAATGCATCCCGCTTTGGTGCAGAAAATATCATCCACGTGGCAACCATATGTGGTCCATTCCACTTCCCGGCCCAACGCTGTAGTTCTGCGCGTGCTCACACACACACGCACACAGAAATAAACCATTTCCTTTGAGCCGGCTATGTTGTTTGAGATTTGTAATTAAAATTAAAAGATAAATCAAACATGCACCGCCACCGCAGGCGCACGCACATTAGATGTTTGAATTTAATGCCTGCCCCGCGGCTTCAACCTCCTGACCGTTATGTAGTCTGTAGTGAGGCTATTATGGCGCACGCGGTGAGCTGCGGCGATCCAAAGGTCTTGGGCTGGAGGGGCCCCTGGAGGTAGTGGACTATTTTTGGGCGCACCAAACGGGCCACTCCACTTCTTATCGTGCATGCTCCGAAACATACATCCCTCGAGGGCATCTGCCGCTCGGGGACCGCAAACCGGCAGGGTGAACCGCTCCACCTTGCGCTTAAAAGTTGGAAAGAGTGGCTCAAATTAAAACCCTCCCCGAATTGCCCCGTAACCTTGCCGCGCGGTGGAACGCAAAGGGAACGCGCGCGAAATGGTGTGATGCTGTCGCAATTCTTGTCTAAAACGTCCCAAAAGTTGAGGGCCATGTTGATCTAATCATCCTGCTCCGAACGATTTCCTTTATGATGCTGTAAAAAAGAGAGAGAGAGAGAAAAAAAAATCGATCATTGCCTCTTTTTAGCGGATATTTCAACACAGCTGTGGTAAAATGAGTTGATGAACGAAATTTGCATCGATTTGAATTGGAATTTGAAGCTTTTCGGTTCGTTTCCATTTTGAGCTACGCATTCAATCATCCACGCGAATGGACGTACTGTTGGAGGGTTTGCCCAGCTGGGTCCGGAGCCATATGGGATGGGTTGTGGCAAAGTGTGTCAAGTGGAGCATGAAAGGTGATGTAACACACCTGCAAACCGTCCTGTCTCACCCAGTGCAGGAAAATGTATCGCAAATGCTGTTTGTTAAAAGGTGATTGCACCGTTAAGTGAAGGATAAGGGAAGAAAAATTGTAATTTTAGTACTGGATCACTTCAAGAATATCAAATTGGTCGTGGAGTTTGGTCGTTTATAAAAAAACTTACACGAAAAAATTGAGGAATATGTAAAAAACACTTATTCATCTTTCTATTTTATGCAAAAAACAAAAAGTAAAAAGAATGTGTATAGTTTGCGAAGGTAAATCTCTGTTAACGTTTAATACCTTCCCGGTTGTTTAGAGTAAGTGCCCGAACGGCGGAACTGTTCGCAATGCGGGCTATACTTTTAGGTTGTCAAGAAAGTTATTAAGCGAACTCTTCATTTTTCATCTTCGTGTAGAAAATCTCCTGTCTTTTGATAAATATTCTAAGAGGAATCAACTAAGTACCGATAGTTTGGAACTAATTTAACGCCAGCATAATTCATGTAAACGATCATCTAACACGATGTACATTTTAAACAGGCGTAATGTAGACTGCTTTATGATTTGCATAAGAAGATGTGATGTTAAGTGAATTTACTTCCCAGACAACCCAATTCTTCACTACTGCACACTCGCGTACAACTGCTAGCAGATCGGCTGGACAATGTTGATCTTTCCCCTTCAACGATCGTAAAGATCGGCGAGCTTAACGTGTACCTTAGGGCCATAAAGATGAATCCTCTTCCCAGGGAATTTCATGTTTGCAATGTTTGCGATCACAAAACGAGAAGAAAATCGTGAAACGAAGGAAAGAAGTTTCACACTGGAATTACCGGTGACGAATATTAAGTAGACCCTTGGCATCGCGAGGCCGTAAAATCACATTCTTTCCGTGATCGAAATAAAATAAAAACAAGTTTTGAAGCCTGCTCGAGATTACAAGGCTTGCCCGTCCGGGCCGGGAGCTTCGTTTGTGAGAATTATAACGGTGAATCAGGTATGTACACCACGTCGGGACCACGTCATACGTCCAAGTTCGCGAGGGCCACGGGGACGTCTAGAGACTCTTCGTCTTTCAACGTCATCACAGAACACTTAAACCATGAACCGGCAGCGGTATCGCAATGATTCATCTTTTCGATCTGATGATAAGTTCGTCGGTGATTCGATTGCATTCTTTCCCGATTGAAACTCAACCCTCCAGGTCAGGCGACTTATTGATTAATTAACGTAATGCCAGAGCATGAGATTCGTAACCTTGGTTCAGCTCTTAGAATCCCGGTGAGGGTAACTGTAGCCTTGTGCATCCGTGCGTGATCATCAGTCGAAACATCCCTTCACCATGGGAAGGGCAAGGATTGATTGACTGCGATGAGGTAAGACCTTCACCACGTGCACGTCTTCCGATGCAATAAAAGTGAGGGATGCTTGTCGAATTACCATAGTTAAGTACGCTTCTATAATTTTTAGGAAAAGTTGTTGGATGTTTCATATTCAAGTCGATGGATTTTTGTTTTCTACATTATGTGATCAGAAACAAACGAGTTTACCACTAACCAATTTTTTTTCTTTCGTCTCTCGTTCGTAGCCGGGACTGGACGAAGTGGTCCGCCAGTGCCGCAACCGGAATCTCTTCTTCTCCACCGACATTGAGACCGCAATCCAGGAGGCGGAGCTGATCTTCATCTCGGTGAACACGCCGACGAAAACGTACGGCAATGGGCGCGGGCGGGCCGCGGACCTCAAGTTCGTCGAAGGGTGCGCCCGGATGATCGCCGACATGTCGCAGAACAGCAAGATCGTGGTGGAGAAGAGCACGGTGCCGGTGCGGGCCGCCGAGAGCATCATGCACATCCTGAAGGCGAACCACAAGCCGGGCGTCAAGTACGACATCCTGTCGAACCCGGAGTTCCTGGCGGAGGGGACGGCCGTGGAGGACCTGCTAAAGCCGGACCGGGTGCTGATCGGCGGCGAGCAGACGCCCGAGGGCCAGGCGGCGATCGAGAAGCTGTGCTGGGTGTACGAGCACTGGATCCCGAAGCGCAACATCATCACAACTAACACGTGGAGCTCGGAGCTGTCGAAGCTGGCGGCGAACGCGTTCCTGGCGCAGCGCATCTCCTCCATCAACTCACTGTCGGCGGTGTGCGAGGCGACCGGTGCGGACGTGTCGGAGGTGGCCCGGGCCGTCGGGCTCGATTCGCGCATCGGGCCCAAGTTCCTGCAGGCGTCGGTCGGCTTCGGTGGCAGCTGCTTCCAGAAGGACATCCTCAACCTGGTGTACATCTGCGAGGGGCTGAACCTGCCGGAGGTGGCCGCCTACTGGCAGCAGGTGATCGACATGAACGACTACCAGAAGACGCGCTTCTCGCAGAAGATCATCGAGTGCCTGTTCAACACCGTCACCGACAAGCGCATCTCGATCCTCGGCTTCGCGTTCAAGAAGAACACGGGCGACACGCGCGAGACGCCCGCGATCGCCGTCTGCAAGACGCTGCTGGACGAGGGCGCCCAGCTCAACATCTACGACCCGAAGGTGGAACCGGAGCAGATCATGGCCGACCTGACGCACCCGAAGGTCACCGACAGCCCGGAGCACGTGAAGCGCGCCGTCCAGATCTTCGCCGACCCGTACGACGCCGTCCGGGGAACGCACGCGCTCGTCGTCTGCACCGAATGGGATGAGTTTGTCGTATGTCATCGTCAACGTCGTCACTATCGACATCCTGCATCTTGTTCTGTTTCCTCCTGCTCCTACTTCTCCTCCTCCTCCTCGTCTTCCTCGTCCTCGTCCGATGGCGACGAGCAGCAGCAGCAGCGGCAGCAGCAGCAGGACGCCAAGTCACCCGCATCCGACCACACGCCCGAAGCACTGCGCGCAACTAATCGGGGGCCTTCCCCCACTGTTGTCCCTTTTGTTGTCTTCCCACAGAGTCTCAACTACGAGCGCATCTACGCGTCGATGATGAAGCCGGCCTACATCTTCGACGGGCGCAAGATACTGCCGCACGAGCGGCTCCAGCAGATCGGTTTCCACGTGCAGACGATCGGCAAGCGGCTGCTGGGGAGTGCGTCCGGGGCGTCCCAGCGGCCGACCGCTGCACCCCCGTCCACCCACTCCATCCCCAACGGACACTGCGCCCCGCTGGCCAACGGGGCTGGTGCGCAGGCCTAGTAGCTCTGCTGCCTCGTAGATAGTACCGCTAGTGACATCGCTTCGCCAGTAGATGATGATGGAGGAGAGGAGGAGGAGGAGGAGGCAGCCGCATTTCATTTCCGACACGATTTCCTACAGCACGCCCGAAAACACAATGACGACGATGACGACAGCGCGGGAGAGGGAGACGATCGGCGCAGTCGGCGCTATGCCCTCGATGGGATCGGGCAGCGGTTGTACAACGATGCGGCCGGTTGGTGGCAGTGCTTCGTCCGGATGGACTGCACCGGCACGCTGAAACCCTCCTCCGACACCGACACCGAGGGACGCACGCGAACGCAAACGCATCCGGTCGGGGTCGGACGACGCCGCTCGGTCGAGATCTACCGTGCGCGCCATCTCGGCAGCGGCACGCAGCGCAACTCATCCCCTGCACCACCGGCAGCGCCACCGCCGACGCCGCACCGCTTCCAGATCGGATGTCGAATCGTGCGCACCGTACGCAACAGCGTGCTGAGTGACGCCATCCTCGGCGGAACGCCGACCATCGAGAGCATCCTGCAGCTGAGCCCGCGGCGACTGGCAAGCCCGACCGCCGGTGGGGACACGAGCGGTGGAGAGCTCACGTCTGGTGACGACAATATTACGATACCACCGGAAGATAGAAAGTATTACTACTAGCGCATGGCTTTCACGCACGCTGTAGCAAACATAGGGCACGCCGCTTCCACTACACATGACCCTCAACCGACCGCCCCTCCCCAACCAAAGGCCAAATCGAATCGATTCGAATCGGAACTCTATACTCAAAACCACTTCCTTCTCTGCTACCCACTACACTAGATCGGCGGCCCGTTTTACGTCCCTTCCCACGACTTCTTTAGCGTTAGTGGGAAGAGGGCAGGACACGCTACTGTTTACGCACGCACTTTTGCCGATAGTATTTCTACATCACATTTTTAGTTCGATATTTGTGACAAGAGAACGCGGGGCGGGGACATCATTTAACTAGTATTTGTACGACGATAAGAGCGCAGCACGACACAGCCAGTCGAAATAGCATATATAGGGTAGGGTAAGGCGCACCTGGCCACCGGAGGGCCACGGAGAAGGATAACGGATCGTTGCTTCGTGTAACCAGTTTTTTTTTTTTTTTGACGGGTAACCCATAGCAGCATGGACAAGGACACGGTTACGGTGTTCCTTGAATGTTTCCAGTTTATTGTACTATTCAATGAGAATGCATATCGTGCGAAACAATATAGGCGTATAATGGAATCTGTGCGCCTACAGAGCGATATACTCTATAAGATGGCAGAGAGAGAGAGAGAGAGAGTGAGTTTCTCGCAACCTCGAAAGGGCGTGCAGTTTCGATTAGATTTTAAGGTACAATTAAGGCGAAACGGGGTGACGAACTATTATGCTATCTCTTATACGAACCAGCGGTTGAACAGAAACATTAAAACTAAGCATTAACGCATACACACCGACGAAGCCAACCGAGCGTACGTAGGAAGAAAGTGAAAACTCGTGGATTCAAAATAAGCGTCAAGAAGTAGGTAAGAATATAAATGAACATTTCTTTCTCTGAAACGGAACTTGTGCAGATGCAGTGAAATAAATAAGCGATCGAATCGTACATGCTTTTTCAAGCGTTATTCTCTGAGTTGAGTTGATGGATGGATCCTTTTGGTACTGAGTTTAAACAGAAAAAATAATCGACTAGCGATATTCTTTTAATTGGCCACAGTTTACTATCGGAAGAAGACATTATATTTTATTTTAGTTGTGAAATATGAAATAAAAAAGTATTTCCGTTTTAATTTTGTAAATTATTGATTGTAACGGATATTTTTCAAATAATTATTCTCACCCTTCACGATCACTTTCTCAGTCTCACTTCTCAGCAATCTACCTGCATTCGCTCTCGCTCTCACCACTTTTTCCAACTGTCAGTGCGAGTGCAATCAAAACAAAACATTGCTGCTCTCCGTACATTCGACAGTTAGCTTTTGACGGATTCGCACGCGTTTTGATTTGGCTGTTACTGACTTACTTTTTCTTCTGCGACTTTGAATAGAGTGAAGGCTTTTGTCAGACTCGCTTTGTATTCTTCGAATACTTTTTACCTACAAGTGAAAGAAGAAGGAGATTTATAAGAGTGTTTTTTCTAAATAATGGGGGTCCAAGACCCTGGGGGGGGAGTCCCCCTCAGTAACTATTTCGATGTGTTAGGTGATTTTAGTGAGCCGAAAAGAAAAGTAGGAAGAAAAAACACTCCAGTGCTGAACATCACCTCCCAAGCATGTGAACAAAAATTCATGATAATGGAATCGACAGTAACGGGACGTGACCTTAGCAGATGCAACCCTTTCTTGCTCCAAAAAGTTATCGAAAGCGCCATTGGAAGCAAGCCAGAAGAGGTAACCCGTTTAAGAGGAGGGAAACTCCTTCTGAAGCTTAATAATGATAGACAGGCGAGCAAGGCTGTAAAAATTAAGAAAATTCCGGATAGAATAGGCGACATCGAGGTGAAGGTGGAGGAGCACCCGACGCTGAATACTTCCAAGGGAATCATACGCTGCCCGGACATTGAATTCTTGACGGAACAAGAAATTTTGGAAGGCTTAAAAACGCAAAAGGTGTCAGAGGTAACCATAATGAAGAGAAAAATCAACGGTGAATTGAAGAACACCAGGACAGCAATCCTTTTGTTCAAATCGACTACGGTACCTCGCTCGGTGGACTTCGGATTGTACCCGATCCTGGTCGAGCTATACATCCCAAATCCAATGAGATGCACAACGTGCCTAAAAATCGGACACACAAAGAAATGGTGCCGAGGGGAACGGGTATGTGGAAACTGCAGCCTTCCCGACCACGAGAACGAATGCTCGAACACAAAATGTGTATCGTGCGGTGATAACCACCACACGCTAAACAAGAACTGTCCGGTGTATATAGATGAAGTCGAAATACAAAAAATAAAGACCATCAACAGAGTCACCTATGGTGAAGCTAAAAGAATCCGGCGCAGACAATGCCCGACAGTACCGAGAAAATTCACCACTGAAACATCGTACGCACACACGGCCAGTAATAGTAAACACACGCACAACATTAACGAAAAGGAAAAAAATAATACTGAAATTAATACTAGCCTCGTGAAACAGGCTACAACACAAAACAAAAATGAAACACAGACATTAACAGACCAAACAAAGATTAACAAACAACAACAGATCAAGCAACAGAACAAAAACCCGGAGGAGAAAGCCTCCTTATACAGTAACATTGAACAAGAGCAAGAAAAAAATACAGCGGAATCGCCCACTCCCTCAGAAGGGTATGACATGGAGGATACTCTGAGTATAAGCGACTCAGAAGTAGTGGTAGATAAATCCGTATCTATGAGCGACGTGGAGCTTATGATCCAAGAGATCGAAAGAAAAGAGAAGGAAGACCACTTCCTCTCTACTCCGTAGATGTCTTAATGGCTAATATGAACCACATGAAAACACAAACAAACAAACAAACAAACCTATAAAAACAAGAACAACACAAAATGAACAGGACATGAAAATGTTAAACAAGAATTCATGCAAATATTCAAGAATGCAGGCAGAGCAAGGCTGGAATTTATAACAGGACTCGTTTACGGTAATTTCTGGCTTCACAAGAGGAAGCTGCTTCTAACAGGAATTGCGAACTTTGCGAGGTCCCAAGAACGGTAGCCCTTAAGGTTTTTTTTCCGTCGTAAATATAGTTTAAGTCGCGAACAAAATCGGGTGGATAAAGTTGAAAAAAAACGAACTTCTAGAATGAAATAGCCGCGTAGCCCTTTGAGCTCGTTTTGAGTCCTCAATCGGCTGATATAAACAGCAACTTTAATGACAGAAGGAAACTCCTATCTGAGCAGTCAAAACAAATAACTTGCAGAACACCGAACTAATCGCAAATCTAAAATTGTTACTTTCCTCACGGAGGTTGGAATATACTTAGAAAATTGGGACATATGGCCTGAGTTGCCGGTCCTTAACCCATAGAGGTCTACGTCACCAGATTAGCTTGCGAAGGCCCAGGAAGCTGGATTCAATAGCCGTACTGGTGTAAATCCTCGCAGAAGAAGAAGAAGAAGAAGAAGCTGCTCTCCGTAGGCAAAATCGTACAAAATTCGGCGGACAACTTCGATCCGTAAGCTCCGGTTGTTGTGCAATCTATGCTGAAGAAATAATATGCTCAAAGTGCTCTATGTGTCTCCGCCATGGGCCGGTGTGGGGAGGTTAGCTGGTGGTTTGAATGGTCAGAATAAATTATGTGCACTGTTTTCACCCGCGCGCACGATACACACACGCACGAAGCCACGTATTTCACCACCGCCGAAAATTCGATCGGCCCAATCGGAGCAGAGTAAAGGTATTACCCCCTTCGGATGGGGGTTACTGGTGAGTAGATGTTGGCTTTACGTTGAATCTGCATGGGACGTGACTTTTTTTGCCCCACTGGCAGATAATCCCAGCGACAACGTTCGGCCTCGGCTGTTGGCAGGTGTACCGGAAGCAATGGAAGGAAAGTCTTATAAACGAGCTGGAACGTAAGATCCACATGAAACCGGTGCCAATCCCGGAAAAGTGAGTGTCCAGCCGGGTCTATTCACTAACACGCGAGAAACATTTCCCGACTCTACACGTTTTACTTTACCACGTTCTAGCCTTTCCGATCTCGCTGCCATGGAGTACGAAACGGTAAAGGTTCGCGGAGAGTTTCTGCACGACCAGGAGCTGCATTTGGGTCCGCGGGCTTGCATACTGCACGGAGACAGCCACACGACCGGTGGCCTTTTCTCGCAGCGGGAAGCCTCGATCGGGTTCCTGGTGATCACGCCGTTCAAGCTCGAGGGACGCGAGTGAGTTTGCATGAATGAACTCCCACCCATGCATGCTTTGATTGGTGTCGAGCGATTGTTTCGCTTTTCATTGACGTTGGTTACTTTGATTCTCGTCCTTCTCCAACAACGCAGCGATAAAATTCTCGTCAACCGAGGCTGGGTACCGAAACGTTTCCTCGATCCGGCAACACGCCCCGAGGGTCAGGTGCGGGGTACCGTCGAACTGGAGGGTGTCGTGCGGCTGCCAGAAGTCCGGCCCCAGTTCACCCCCAAGCAACGCGGCGCCATCTTCATGTACCGGGACGTGGAGAAGATGGCCGACCTGTGCGGTACCGAGCCGCATCTCATCGACGCGACGGCTTCCTCGACGGTGCCGCTGGGGCCAGTCGGGGGGCAGACGCGGGTAACGCTGCGCAACGAACACCTTTCGTACATCGTCACGTGGTTCAGCCTGTCCGGGTTCACCAGCTGGCTCTGGTTCCGCCAGATCGTGCGTGGCAAGTCCTTCTGATCGTGCAAAAACGGAGCGGAAACGCTTGAAAGCTCCGGTTGTTACGTTGTCTGAGAATAAAATACATAAGACGAGTCTATTTTAAACCAAACCCCTATACCTTTTCGACACGACACAATTCAAACTGCGATCGACGATTGTCGATTGGTCATCAAAGGGAAATCAAACATTCGCCACCATTTCTCAAACGCGGTTCTTTTTTCGTTTTGTTTTGCTCTGCGCATTCCACTGTATTTTTATTTTTCCTTTTGTTATGCAACATTTACTTCGCATTAGTCCTTAACGCCTAGGTCAAGATCTGGTATTAAATAATTCCTCCTCTCATTTCTTCCGCGCAAACCTTAAAACGTCAAGCCCGGCTGCCCCGACAACCACGGCTCCCCTCAGCAAGCCCCTTTCGTCCTTCTCTTCCTTCTTATTTCCCTTGTATGTACGTTTTATTCCTCTCTAGTGTTTTGCCTTACCGGCATGACGGCATGTCTATCGTTCATTTACCGCGTCCTGCATCTTTGTTTGCTCGGTAAGACACAATATATCATCGACGGACATTACAGATTTATCCTGCTAACCTCTACACCGCCACTGCGCTTACGAACTAATACACTAGAATAATTAATTTGTTGTCCAGCTTTGTTATACTTTAGTAATGTTCTTTCTTGTGTCTCTCTCTCTCTTTCCCTAGGTGCATCCCTAATAAACCTAAGTCGTAGCAATAAAAAAAACCCCCACTATCCTGTCCGTTCGCTTTTATTGTTTTATTGTACATTTGTTATACTTTCTCATGTATTTCTCTGTGTGTTGTGAGTGTGTTTGTTTCTGTGTTTGAAAATCTGCGCAAGCAAAAGGATGTTTGGGGTAGCATATTCTTCGTAGGACTGGGTGGGACGTTTCCTTACTCACAATGGAATTCAGTTTATTTCAAGAACTGAAAAAATGTGTCTTTCAGTCTCCCGTTATTAACCGGTTGATGAAACAATTGATCGATGATTCCATAATCCCTTTTCCCATTGAACCGCACTCTCGTAACGGAAATCGCGCCTCCTTCACCTCAAGAACACAAACAGCGGCGGTCGTTTATATTTGGTTTTGACTGGTCACTTTCCCCCGGGGGCGGTTCTGGCACGGACATTATCCTCTGCTGCATGTATTTCAAACTGTTAAAAAAAGAAGTTCATACGACTCATTTAAGAAAGAGACGGAACCTCGTCGCGCGCTTCTTTACATACCGAGTGGCCGCCAGCCAATTCGGTGCGCGCCAACCTCAACAAACATCCTCATCTACGGAGAGTTCCCTAAGAATATTTTTTCCACATGTTTTCCACATAAACTATGTTATCACCTATTTACACCAGTAGAGTTACACACTCTTTTACAGCACATTTATCCTTCTTTCGTCACCCACGGCAGATCGTCGTGCGTGCGTGCGTGCGTGTGTGCGTGTGTATCTTTGTCCTCGCAGTCTGCCAATGTTGATCACATTAAAAAAGACACAAGTTATTATCTCAACAGGCATTAACAACAAGGGATCATCATTCATATGGTAAACAAAAAAAAAAGAAAATCATTCGACTTTCGCGAAGGCGCTTTTGTTTGGTTTTTTTTTTCGATTGGTTCTTTTTATTGACTTTCGCGACATTTTTGTATTTTATTTTTCTCAGACCATTTTGTGTGTGTGTTTTTCTTTAATATATAAAACGTTCCACAGGGGGGTAGGTTTAAAGTTTTTGTTTGTTTAAAGAATATAATGGCGCTCCAGTTGGGCAAGGGATGGTCGGATTCTATGCACATCAGCATCCCCCCAACAACCGCCTTCCTCTGCGGGTCAATGAGATGACAGTTCGCGGTTCGATTTCTTCTGCTGAAGCCACTTATGCGTATATTATAGCAGGAAGGATGGTACATTAGAGACGATATGAACAATTTCTACTAGTTTTTTTCCCACACACACAGGCGAGAGCAGTCAGTGTGAGCGAAACAAACTGGGGATTTGGTTTAAGTGTCTGTTAATGTATTATGTATGTACGTATATATGTGTGTTTGTGTGCGTGTGTGCATTTGTTCTACCATCCAGCAGAACCCTTGCTACTTTCAAGCAAAGAATCATAATTCGAACCCAACCTTGGGATCAACAGGCATAAAACATGAGAAAGGAGAGAATTATAACGAAAGAGAAAAAAAAATCCATACGTATGTCTTGTCCTTGCTCCCACCGAAGTTGGGACGAACTGCAAACCGTAGTAAAACCCTAGCTTGTAGCGTGTTTGTGTGTGTGTGTTGTGGTGGCTCGATTAAAAAACAGTTCTAATTAACCAATCTACAGCAAAAACGAAACTTATTCAACTAGTTCTGCGCTCCTCTCCGAATCCTTTTTCACAGTTTTACACACATTTGTTTACATCATGTATTGTTGTTTCTCTCCTCTTATGCTAGTGCACTTTACGGCTGTTTCCTTTGCTTCCTGCCCTACCTTTCCTACAATTTGGAAATTTCACAATTATTTTCCTAAACAGCTAAGTGTAGTAATTAACTTTCTTTTTCGCACACAGCACGCTTCAACACACACGTGTTGCATCTCTTATTAAAGCTAATGTTTTTGTGGTTTACATAGTTAGTTGTGTGTGTGTGTGTATGTGTGCGTGCGTGTGTACGTGAAGTACATTTCTGAGTACATTCCATTCGCTCAGTTTTTCATTCATCGTCAATCGAAAGCAGGCTGGCTGGCTGACAGTCGTGTGCCTTATCTTTTCAGTTTTTTTGTTTTTGTTTTCATTAACCGTCCCCGGTTGGTTAGTATGTTTTTTTTCTGATAAAGTAGAATAGTAGTACTCCTTTCCCTCGTTGCGCATCGGTAAAACTAAGGTTAAACCTAAATTAAATCCTACGCCATCCTCTGCACATAGCTCAAATGATGCTTGCTGATTTCTTCATTTGAAAATTTCCATTTTTCGAGCTGTGTACCGTTAGAAATACGACACAAAAACACACACACACACACGCACAAACACGCGCGCACACGCGAACGCCTGTCAAAATAAAAGTGCCACCCCCTTCAAAATTTGCCCTCGTCTCTAATACAGCTGGCTCATTTAACTAAGCGGCCGTCTTGATCTTTGATTTGCGGACTGGGTGAACAACGCCACACACATGCACATACACACGCACACACACACGATCCTGCGGCAACCTTAAAAGCCAGCTCTGCCTGCCTTCCAACAATCTTTACACGTTATTTATTTGTTTCGCCTATAAAATCAGATGAGATATATTTGCTTTGTTGGTAAATAAAGAAAAAAAAACTTATAAGAATCATCGGTGTATGCGTGTGTGGCGATGTGCATGTCTGTGGTGTACGAGTTCTCCATGCGGCTGCTGCTAGGATGAGACTGGCCGACCTGGTCATCTGTTTAGAATCTTTCTGGCATAATGAGGTTGTCCCTCCTTGCGGGAACAATAATTTTGTGTAGGTTTTCTAAGGTTTTGCTGGATGTATACATGCTTTCTTCGTTCGACCTTTGTTTTCTGTTTCCACTCTAAACCTAGCAGAGAAGTGTCCTCTGTCTACTACTGCAACTAGAAATTCGTAATATAATAAGAAAGAATGATGTAATATTTACAGATGCAGCCTGCTTCTCCCCCTCTACAATTATCTCCCCACGCTCCTCATCGTTTTTCTGTTCCGCCCTACGACGGATGTCTCTATAATCCAGTGGATCCTTAAAAGTAACAGTTCCTACATTAATGTACCTATACATTCTCTTCGTCTTCGTTCGTGCAATCCACACTCCGGGTTCAAAATGTCCTCCCTCCCACTTACTCTAAGTGTGCTCGAGGATCGTTTGATGCGGGTAGGGGATCGGGGGAACCTCTTTTTCCTCTGTCGTGAATTTTCGGGAGCAAATTGATAAGCGTATTTTCATCCTCAATCTCTGCTTCGTTCTCTTGCTCTCCATGGTGCTGGTTTTTCCATCGGATGATCCAATGTGTCACATCCATGGTTTTATTAGTTACGCACCTGCAACAGAGAAAAACAAACAGTTATAATAGAGGTAAATAGAAAAAAGGGAAATAAATGATGCCTTTTGAGAATATGCTGAACCCAACAAAAAAAGCAGTCCAAGCAGACGGTTGCGAATTTAATACGTCTGTCCACACCTACTTGTCTAGCTGTCAACCTCGAGTTTCAACAATCCAAGTCAACATTGAGTTTCAAAAAAGTGACTGACAGATGGCTGGTCGCCTGCTGAGCTTACCTGCTGCTGCTTGATAACGATTTGCGGTTGAATCAGTTCGTCAAAGTTGAACATTTGATCCTCGGCCGATTCGGTCGAGTTGGCGTTCGTCGTCGTCGCTGGCGCCGTCGTCGAGGTGGTAGTGATCGTCGTGCCGTTCGGGCTGCTGGAGTAGGTGGTTACTACCACCGTCGAACCGTCGGCACCGTTGGTCGTCGTGACAACCGTTTGGCCGTGCCCGCTCCCTTCGGAACCATCGTCGACGCCCGTCGGTCCATTTTCTCCATCATGGTCCTTCTCGGAGTGCTCGTCGTGCTCCTTCTGGTGTATAATAATCTGGCCACCCTCGGTGAGAATGGCGTTGTGCTGCTGCTGCTGCTGCTGCTGATGGTCCACCGATCCGTCACCTAGATGCTGCTGCTCGTGCTGCTGCTGCTCTTCCAGCGAGCCACCACCGGCCTGCTCTAGGTGCAGCTGTAGCTGCTGCTCGCTGCCCTCGGCCATCGAGACCGTCAGGTGGCCCTCCTGGTCGACCTCGCCGGACGTAGTGAACGCCACTGACACTGGAATTTGCAGCCCGTCCTCAGTGGTGATGTGGGTGCCTTCCGCGTTCAGCTCGCCCTCCTGCTGCTGCTGGATGACGATGTTGCCGTCCGCATTCAGCAGCGACGCGTCGATCAGCTGCTCCTGCCCGTCGGCTCCTCGCACCAGGATCATCTGGTTCTGGCCGTCGCTGCTCAGCATCTGCAACGTTTCGCCCTCGCTGCCCTGCATCACCACGCCGACACTCTGCAGCAGCTGCTGGATGTGTTCGCTGTCGGCCCCCTGCACCAGAATCTGGTTGCCCTCCGCGTCCGTCGTGATGATGTGGTTGTTGTCCAGTTGCAGCAGCTGGCCGCTCTCGTTCAGGATGAACTTGATCTGCTGCCCGTCGGCGCCCTGCATGTCCTCCAGCTCCATCGGGACGTTCTCGGTGTTGGAGTTTTGGCTGTTCTGCGACTGCTCGCCGTCGTCGTCCAGGCTCGGCATGCTGACGGGCATGTGCTGCTGTTCTTTTTGCTGCTGCTGCTGCTGCTCGTCGCCCTGATCGAGCGTTGGCATGTCGATGCCCACGGATTGCTGCTGTTCCTAAAACGATAACAAACATACATTATTACTGTTAGAACACAGCAGCAGATTTTGATCAACGAGTAAAATGATTAACATAATTAAAACGCCATGTTGCTACATGGCCAACTAAAAAGCCCGATGAAACATTTCAATGATCAATTACTAAGAAACGCTCGACATTTAGGCAGAGAGCTGGAAAACCGTGCTTTTTATGAATTGTGCAATCTAGTAGTTAATGTTGAAACACTTTAAACCAATAGCAAAACTTCAAGCCTCGGGTCGTCGGGGGACGTTGCCGTGGAAACAAGGCATGCAAGTTAAAGCACGCTGTGATTAAAAGATGAAGGTGTCGAAAATAAAAATGTAAAGGAAACCCAACCCCGCTCTCGAATAGCATACCTGATGCTGCTGCTGTTGAACGAAAGCCGTGCTTCCGTCGTCCTGCTGGGGAAGCGTAATGTTGAACGTAATATTCCCGGTCGTGCCGTCCTGGCTCGTGATAACCATACTGCCGGCCTCGGTCGCTGACACGGCCCCCGTTGCCGTCGGGTGGTCCGAGGACTCCGACACCTTCGGATCCGAGTGCATCCGCTCGAAGATGCTCTCCAGGTCGCCGTCGGAGATGGTGTTGTCCGAGGCGCTCTGAGCAGACGCGGCAGCAGTGCTGGCGGAATTGCTGGAGCCGGTGGTAGCAAGCAGCTTGCCGGCAAGTCCCCCACTGCCCCCGTCAGCGGTTGCTGCGAGAAGGAGTGCGCTGGTTACGCCCCCCATCGGCTTTCGGTTGCCGGCAGCGGCGACGGCAGATGAAACGGTGTTGCTGGAGACGACGAGCTGCTGCTGTTGCTGCTGCTGTCCGAGCCCGGTGGTAACGATGCCCGGTGTGCCGGCCCCACCGGCTCCACCACCGCCGCCGCCGCCAGGTACGTGGGTTTTCATGTGCTGCGTGTACAGCTTCTCGCTCAGGAATGTGAGGGAGCAGGACTCGCAGGAGTGGAACTGGATCTTGGCGTTGTTCGGGTCACCCATCGAGTCCCGGAGCGCCTCGTCGATCGATTCCTGTAGCAGCTTCTGCGTCGACGAGTCCGCCATTTCCAGCTTCATCTGTTGTTGCTGCTGTGCCGTCGCTGTCGTCGTCTGCAGTTGAAGCTGCTGGACGTGCTGCTGCTGCTGCTGCTGCTGCGGTTTGCTCGAACCGTTCGGATCCTTCTTCATGTTTTCGTGCTGCTCGAGATGGGTCATGAGCAGTTCGCGCTTGTTGAACGTCACGTTGCAGATGCCACACTTGAAGTAGTCGGGCTGGTGCTGTTTCGCGTGCAACGACGCCATCTCGCGGGACTCGAAGCGCTGCAGGCAGACGCGACACTTGAACGGCTTCAGCTTGGTGCCGCCTCCGCTGCCGCCGGTGGAAGTGGCGGTGCCAGTGCCGTGCTTTCGTATGTGCTCGTTGTACACCTGCTTGTCCGCCGTCTTGAAGCTACACTGGCCGCACTGGAGGATCTGGTGCGGGAGCTCCTGTGCACCGCCGGCCCCGGTGGTCACCACGATTGTCTTCTGCACGGCACTGTGTTGCTGCTGTTGCTGCTGCAGTGTCGGATGCTCCTGCAGGGTGTGCTGCTTCAGCAGGGCGATCGTGCCGAACACCGTCTTGCACATCTTACACCGGAAGGTGGTCGTTGTGGTGGTGACCGTGCCTGTCGCGCTCGTCGACCCAGCATTGCTGGCGGCGGTGGGGGAGGCAGCGTTCGACTGCGCCGCTACTCCTCCTCCTCCGGCGGCCCTTGGCGGACAGTTTTCGTAGTGCGGTTGGAAGAGGGCCAGATCGGTCGTCTTGAAGCCGCACGGCATGCACTTGTATAGCTTGGAGGCCTTTCGCTGGAGGCCTCCGCCGGCCGCATTGGTGCCTGCTGCCGCGACGGGTGTCGTGCTACCCTGCGCGTTTATGGTGACCGACGCTGTGCCGCCGTTGTTCGTCGTCACGACGATGTGTTTCTGCTGGCTCTGCTGCGTGACCGCTCCGCCGCTGCTTCCCTTCTCAAACAAGCTGGTCAGTTGCGCCTCGACATCGGCGCTCGTGTTCAGTTCCGAGCCGGATCCACCGGACGTATTCAGGGCGGACGAATCCGCTCCCTTGATGCTGTAGGTGACGCCACCGGCGGTCGTACCGCCACTGCCGGCCGTGCTGACGTGCGTGAGCTTCTGCATCTTCGCCGGTGGCGACCCACCACCGACCTGCTGCTGCTGCTGCTGTTCCGCTCCGTCCTCCGGGATGTTGTTCTTCTTGTGGATGAAGCCGAGCAACGTGCTGCGCAGGTTGTCCATCTCCGAGCCTAGCTTATCGAGCTGGTTGAGGATCGTGATGCAGCGCCGGCAGATGACGTCCTCCACCGACAGCACGACCGAGTAGTTCGGTCCGATCACCTTCGCCAGCTTCGCCACGTACTCCGTTTGCGTGGTCGAGGTGGACGCCTCCGACATGAGCGTCGCGTTGAGGCCCGCATTCTCGCCGCAGATGTAGCACTTTTGCTGCCGGCTGGCGTAGCTGTTGGTGTTGGTGGTCGTGATCGACACGCTCGTCGGTTGCGCGAGCAGCGGCTTCTTCTGCACGACGCGCTGCTGGCCGTGCGTGATGCCGGTCACGCTGACGGTGCCGCTCTGCAGCAGGCTGTTGATCTTTTTCACCGCGTTCAGCTGCATGGTGGACTGCTGTTGCTGTTGCTGGGCGGACGAGGTCGTGAAGATCTGATCGGAAAAAGCCAAGTAGAGAAGAAGAAACAAAAAACATATTAGATTTCAAATCATTGGTTGATGATGGAGCAGTTAGCTTGCGAATGGACAATTCCCAATACTTTTTCAACCGATTTTTTATGTTCGTCCCCATTTGTGCACTAAAGTGAAAGGTTCGGGAAGAGGAGTTTCCACTGGCTTTCTTTGCTTTCAAGGCGCCTTTCGACTTCTTCCTTTCGCGGCGCATTCAATTGTCATCCCACGATTATAAAATTAAAACTCCAGACATGACTGCTTTGATGCACAATTGAAATTGTTGATTGCTCTATCCCTCACACTCACTTATCCTCAATATCTGGTGGTAGATCCACAGTTAAAAGTTCTTTGTTTGCGCTCAACAGCAGCCCTTGAAAACTCTGCCCTTGGACGGACCAAAACTGTCGTGGCAAGCTGCGTGCGAAAGACAATTATACCGTTTAGGTGACGGGAACCCCCTGCTGACGCAGTTGTTCGTGCAATACCAATCCGAAGGTAATGCAGAAAGCTTAGTTTTGGATATAGCAACATTGGGAAAAAAAGAAATATAGGCCCCATGACCATTGGCACTGTGCAAGTTTACATTTGCCGCGACTACTCCTGATTTAAGATAGCAAACATATATTGCTGATGACGCTATTGGCTGTGACGAAGATGTCGTGCTTTATGGTGTCGGGGGTACGTTTGATATCAGTAAAGCATTGATGAACGAACCCTCGTGGCACTCTGGCGGTGGTAGGTGATGAATCACGAATCGCGAAACATGTGATGTGTGTTTCTAGCAAGCAAAAAACAAAGAAAAAAAAGAACCGTGGACTAATAAAGCTACGACACGAAACCGGTTTTGCCGCCACTTGTTTTTCCGAGGCGGCTTTTGTAGTTTGTTCTAATCACTCACAACATCGTTCGAGTTCCTCTCCCTTGAGTCCAAATGTAATATCGTTTACGTTGAAGCAACATTACACTGGACCCAACGATAAGAAAACTCGTTTGGTTCGCAGTATAAGCAATTAACAAGCGTTTAAAAAACTTCGCCACATTTCTCACAACAAGTGTGCAGAAATAAAACATCCATCGGTCAGTCATAATAAACTTCCACTTTCTCAAACTCGATCGACGAGGGTCGATCTGTGTTAGGTGCGTGGCTGAGTAACATATTTTCCCCTCTTCACTTTCACAGCTTGTAATTCCTGGAGCTTGTATGGAATGCTACCAATTTGATATGGATTTCTTTTGGTGTGGTGTTACACGCCGGGTTATTTCTTCGAATAAATTAAAATCACAGTTTTGCCCCTGGTCGGTTAAAATGGAAGGAACCTGAACTCGTGTTTGCTTCCAGCGCTTGTTTGCACAGTTTCTGCTGCTCCGCTCGGTATGAAATGTTGTTTCTTCCCAAAATCTTGGGTGATTTATATTAGTACGAAAGGGGATTGTCATCTCGCAAATGCAATGGGTGCAATAACCTTTTGGGTTGGGTAATGGAAAACCTTTGGCAGCATTGCTTGCCATCGGAATCTGGTGATGTCGAAGACATTTTTATGCTAACAAATAAAACGTTAAAAAACATCATAAAACTACATCGTAGACGACGGGAAAAACCCGAATTCCGTGGGAAGGAGGGGTAGGATGGAGAGCGTAGGGTACGTTCTTTGGACTTCGCATAGAGAGCTCGAAACGGCGGAAGAGATGTGATACAACAGACATGTTGAAATGAAAATTCATTCAACATTTATAAAGGACGCCTCAGGCGCCTGATGTTGTAGCGGCAAATGCATCTGGACCGTTTTGCCAGCGCAATTTTCTCATTTTCCGTTCCGAAACTCAATAGAGTATCGACACAGCAGTTGGCTAGATTGCGCGTACTTGAATTGGGTGATGGTAAAAAGGGCCCCCCCCCCCCCCCCCCCCCCCCCTTCGTTCAATAGTTCTACATCTTTCACACATCGCAACAACGCGAGGCAATATTTCCTTGGAGGCAATCAGTTTGGGAATCGTGTCGACGGAAAATGATTACTTCCAACGCACTTCCCTCATCCAAACAATCGGACGATGCAGCGGGATGTGAGAACAACAAATGCCAAAGAAAGCGAAGAAAGAAGCCTACTGTGTTTTGGCTTCGCGTCGCTTCGTGGGCGCTGAAGATGTGCGAAGAAGCGGAAAGAGGAAAACAAACGCATCCATTCGTTTACAGGCGTGCATTCCGCGTATCGATGACGAACAGAATAATGGCCTGCGAGCATTATTGGTAAGCATTCTTCTTCTCCAAGTCTTTTTCGCCAAGATTTATATTTAAAAGTTTGAGTTCTGGAGGTTAAACCGAACCCGAACATGGAAGGAATCTAGATCAAAAGAAAGGAATGTTCTTTGTATCGTTTCCGGTTCATTTTGTCCCAAAGAAGACAAATACATGGTATTGACGAAGAATTGACGTGCAAGTGTGACTTGAAAATTCTGAAATTTCTACACACATCGACTTGTTATGCGAATGTTTACCCCGAAAGCCTGTTTGCACCAAAAATGAATAAGTGAACTTGTATGAATTGTATAGCGATCTTACCCTTCGAACATGCGGTGACTGTTGTTGCACTATTTTCTTCTGCATTTTAACCCCTCTCGCTGTTGCTTGCTCTTTCACACTTCCGCCAGTGGAAGTTTCTGAATTTTAGCTCTGATGATGTGTTATCCTTAGAAACGACTGCCCGCCGTTTATCTCCCTTACTTGCAGACACGTTAAGGGTTCTCTTTCACTTGCCACTGATGATGATGATGATGCCGAGGGACTTGCGGATCATTAGAAGTCGAAGGAAATGCTGCTGGACGCTTCGCTTCTGCCACTTGCAACCCGTCGTCGCCGGCGCCTTCGTGTCGCCACGGCTTCCACAGGTTCCGATCCGTGGCCGTACGTTCCGATTGGCAAGTGGACGACTGCTGCTGCTGCTAGCGGCATCGATGGAACGATGAAAGGTGAAGGTGGTGGCTGTGATATCGTCGTGATCGTTTTTTTCACCAGAGACGGGGCAACCGGCTTACGAGATAGGTTTCCAGAACAAACAAATGGCGCTTAGCAGTTCAAGAATGTGGGATAAAATGTATTTCTGTAAGTCACTTCATTCGTTTGGTTTTATTTACAAGCTCATGTTGGGGTCGAATTCAGCTGCTTTATCACCTTCATATGATGGGTGATAAACAAAAAAAATCACACGATCTGCAAAAAGAACGAAAACGTAGACACAGACCGTCAAATATTTTGATAAGAGCGTACTCTGAAGTTAATGCACTTAAAATTTGAGCAAAAAAAAAATCCAGGGAAGAAAAAAAAGAGTTTGTCTTTAGGAACACTCCTAGAATGTAGGAACGGGCAGTGTGTTGAGGAAATGGAGCCATCCATGTCGAAGACACTTCACAAACTGGGCATTGAATTCTCGTTAAATTACCTACAAAAAAGCACAAATTCCCGGTACACTGCGAGATGAATTAAAAAGAGTTAAAACAAAAAAGATAACGGCGGACGCGCGCGCGTCTGCACAAAACAACAGCCGCGGCTTTCACTGCTAACTCTCTCACACTACCAACCAACTCTTTCATTGCATCTTCTGCAGCACACGGCAGTGCGCGCTTCTACGATGCGGCGCTATTACGCACACATCACCACATGCGGCAACGCCGTTTCGCACTGTTGACACTCACACGCTGCCGCACGTGATGCGGCGGATCGTGCCCTCACGCACACGGGCGCACCGGGGCCTACACCAACCGCCGCGGTGCCGAATTCAACCGAACAATTCGCTTTTTCGCCGCGCGGCGAGAATCTTCTCCTTTTCCTCTTTTGCTTCTTATTCTCCCGCTCTTTCCCGCCGCGCTACTTCTTCAAGCCTGGCCCGGGCACCGCTACTTCAACGAACGCCGCGCGAGCAGCGGGAAATTGGATACACTTTTTTTTTCGCAGCTCTCCGATGCAATCAAAGCAAGCACTGAACGTTCGTGTTCTCAAGTGGGCGTACTCGTCGTCGTCGCCCGTACGAAGAGCCTGGAATGTTTTCTTCCCATAGATGAAGAAAAAAAAAACTAAAGAAACGTCAAACTAATATACTACTGGGATTGCAAAATGCAGGGTTTTATGTGTGGCTGTCCGCAGTTCACTGTCCGGCAATGCGTTGTCCTTTCCACATGCACGTACGAGCGCAATTTTGCCACCCCACACACCGCTATCGGATGATGAAATTTGCCTTTGCTGCCACACACGCCTCCGAGACTGCCTCGTTTTGTTCGAGGATGAGCGTTTTTTTTTTCCTGTGCTGTGAATTCCGAGCGGGTTTTACACATTGAAGTAACGGACCATGGCGTATAATTGACGATGACACACAGTCCCGCAGCACTGGCCACTCTGTGTTGCATTTAACAATTAACCAATAATACGGATAATACAGGGAATTTGCGAAATGCGAAAAAGGCTCCCGGGCACCGAGCAGTAGGCAGCGCCGAAACGCGCGACGCACCGCCAAGAGGTAACTAACCCGCCGTGTGTGGTGCGTTCACGTCTGCCGAGCGACTGTCGGCAAGAGAAATCTGCACCGTAAGATGCTGCTGCCACCGCCGACCTCCGTTGGAAATTTCCGCGGGCTGCGCGATTCGGTGGCCCGCAAATGGCACGCGGAATCGCTAGCCTTTCGAGAGCTCGCTGACGCGTGATGTCGCGTCAGTACGGTCGAAACGACAGCAGTCAAATTGTCAAAAACTTCACACTCGCTATCGCAGAGACACTTCAGAATCGATTTTTGAGTGTACATCAAAACTTCAACATGGCGGCCGTCTGCTCGAGACGACGGATGCTTCTATCAACGTTTGGCACTGTGCCGCGAGCGGGCGAACGGGCGAACTTGGACTTCGCAGCGCAGGCAGCAGCAGTGCTACCAGTGTTACCAACCGCAGCGCGTGTAAGCGCGCATTTCCGTGCCATTGCACGCACACCAGCACAGTCCCCTCGATTCGAGTGATGGGAGCGTGTGTAATTTTTTTTTTTATTACGAAAGGTCCGAGGATCCGCTAGTTCCAGGGATCCCAAACGGATTGTCTCACGTATTGAACCGGTTAACACGTGAAACCCCTCAGAACCGGTTTTTGTAAAAAAAAAACCGCCTCCGCAACGGAAATCGGTAAACTCGGACCAAAATTGATTTTTTTCGGAAACCAACTTAGTTGATTTGTCACGTTGGTGTTATTTTTTCATATTCAACGCCTGATTAAACCGCCTGGGTACTTTTGAAACTTCGAAATTACTTTGGATTGAACTATTGCTTTAGCTAAATTTTTTTAGAATGCCTCAAGCATTGTGTTTTTAATCGTTTTTTTTAAACTTTTTTTTTCATTTATTCAGGAAGACTTCGGTAAAAATTACCGTTCGAATCCCAGCGTGTGAGGAACCATTTCTTGTGGTTGCTATGGTTGCACAGAACAACAAACAAACCACCTGTCAATCGTGGATTGTTGTCGTTCTGCACGGCTGTGTTTGATTTGTAATTTTGTTCATACGCCCAGTAGCAGGTGCTTTTGTTTAAAATCTGGAAGAAAACCAAGACGGCTGATCTCTAAAAAGTCGTGCAATTCGTGTTCGCCTCGGAGAACTATGCGGGCCATACCGAAATGGGTTGAAAAGATTCACGACTCCACCGAGAAAAGCGATGTCGCCAGGTAAACAGGTATGGACATCAAAGCACACATCAAACCTTTAACCATGTTGCTTTCGATTTGTTCTTTCCAGTATTCATTCGATATGCTATCACCCGGAAGGTCTGCAGCTGATTGTCGGGGCCGGCGATAAGGTTCTCGTGTACGATCCGATCGATGGCAATCTGATCAACTCGCTCAAGGGCCACAAGGACACCGTGTACTGTGTGGCGTACGCGAAGGATGGCAAAAAGTTCGCCTCTGGAAGTGCAGATAAAACGGTTATCATTTGGACACAAAAGCTGGAAGGATTGTTGAAGTACTCGTAAGTGTATAGGAAGCATGTTCCGGCCAGCATGTGACACTGATTTGCTTCGCCTTCTTTCCATCTTCCCGTAGGCACAACGATTCGATCCAATGTTTAGCGTTCAACCCAATCTCGCACCAGCTGGCCTCGTGTGCCGTGTCGGATTTTTCCTTCTGGTCACCCGAGCAGAAGGCGGTCCAAAAGTACAAGTCCGTCGCTCGCATCAACGCGTGCGCTTGGACGAACGACGGTCAGTACATTGCGCTCGGGCTGGCAAATGGAACGATCTCGATACGCAACAAGGCCGGCGAGGAGAAGATCAAGATCGATCGGCCGGGCGGTGCAAACAGTCCGGTGTTTGGGCTCGCCTGGAACCCGCCGGCCACGTCGGGCTCGTCGGACATTCTGTGCGTGATCGACTGGAGCCAGACGCTGTCGTTCTACTCGCTCGGTGGTCAGCTGATTGGGAAGGAACGAAACTTTGGCTTCGATCCGCTCTGTCTCACGTTCTTCCCGAACGGCGAGTTTTTGATCGTGGCTGGCTGCAGCAAGACACTGCAACTGTTTACGCGCGATGGAATCCGGCTGGGAATGCTCGGCGAACAGCACGAGTCGTGGATATGGGCAGCGGCTGTGCATCCGGCAGGGAATTGTGTGGTATGTCCATCGCAGTCGGTTCAAGATGGTCGTCTTAATGCACTTTTTCCTGTTCATTCAAGGTTGTGGGATGTCAGGATGGAACACTTGGTTGTTACAATCTGGCGTTCAACACTGTCCACGCGCTTTATCGCGAGCGGTACGCGTTCCGGGAGAACATGTGCGACGTCATCATCCAGCACCTCGTGTCCGGGCAGAAGGTGCGCATCAAGTGCCGCGATCTGGTGCACAAGATCGCCATCTACCGGAACCGGTTGGCGGTGCAGCTGCCGGAGCGGGTCGTCCTGTACGAGCTCAGCTCGGCCGAAAACCAGCCAATGCACTACAAGGTGAAGGAGAAGATTGCGAAAAAGTTCGACTGCAGTCTGCTGGTCGTGTGCGCCCTACATCTCGTCCTGTGCCAGGAGAAGAAGTTGCAAAGCCTCGACTTCAACGGCACACTGCAGCGTGAGTGGATGATGGACAGCTTCATCCGGTATATCAAAGTCACCGGTGGGCCTGCGGGCCGCGAGGGCCTCCTGCTCGGCCTGAAGAGTGGTCAGGTGTGGCGTATTTTCCTCGACAACTCGCTGCCGATTCTGGTGACGACGGTCCTTTCGTCGGTGCGTTGTCTCGATCTGAACGCCTCGCGCACCAAGCTGGCAGTGGTGGACGATGCCGGGCGGCTGGTGGTGCGTGACCTCATCAACGATACGATGCTGTACCAGGATGCGAGCGTAAATTCGGTCGCTTGGAACACGCACCTGGAGTCGATGCTTTGCTACTCGCACACAACCGGTGGGTTGAGCGTTCGAGTGGGATCCTTACCGCCTCGCAGTCCTCAGACGATGCTGGGGGTCGTGGTGGGGCTGTGCGGGGCGACCGCTTTCTGTCTGCGAGGCAACGTGATGAGCAACGTCCCGCTAGCGCTCGGTGCAACCATGTGGCAGTTCGTTGAAGCGGGATTATTTGAGTAAGGATCACTTTCTACCAAACGAAACGACGTCGGTGATCAACTGTAGATGCTTTCTTTTTAGGGACGCTTACCAGGTGGCATGTTTGGGTGTGCCCCTGTCCGACTGGGAGGGACTCGCACAGGCTGCACTCGATGCGCTCAATTACCAGGTCGCTCGCGATGCGTACGTGAAGGTACGCAATCTGCCCTGGCTCGAACTGATCGGCGACTTGCGCGAGCGCCAAAAGAGAGGGGATACGTCCAAAGAGGTCCTGCTGGCCGACACGTACGCGTTCGCGGGCAAGTTCAAGGAGGCCGCCCGGCTGTACCAAAAGTCTGGCAACAACAGCAAAGCGCTGGCGATGTACAGCGACCTCCGGATGTTCGATCTGGCGCAGGAGTTCCTCAAGGAGGGCTGCGCGGCCGATCGGAAGGAGCTTATTCGCCGCCGTGCCGAGTGGGCCTGTTCCGTGCACGAGCCGAGGGCGGCCGCAGAGTTGCTTCTTTCGGCAGGGGAGTCAGAGCGCGCGATCGAGATCGTAGCGGAGCAGGGTTGGGCCGACGTCCTGCTCGATATCGGACGCCGTCTGGCGGCCTCCGAGCGAGTTCCACTCGAGCTGATCGCGAGCCACCTGCGACGTCTTAAGGCACTTCCCCTGGCGGCGGAAATCTATCGCAAGCTGGGCGAAGAGGAGCAGGTTGTGCAGCTGCAAGTGGAAGCACGCGACTGGCCGGAAGCGTTCCGGTTGGCTGAACACCTACCGAAGGTGCTGCCTTCGATACACTTTCAGCACGCCCAATGGCTGGCCGAGTCGGATCAGTTTATATCGGCTCACGAGGCGTACATACTAGCCGGAAAACCGCACGAGGCCACCAAGCTGCTGCGGAACCTGGTGGAGTGTGCCGTCTCGGAGGAACGCTACCTCGATGCAGGGTACTTCACGTGGTTGCGGGCGAAGCAGGCACTGAAATTGCTTGTCGACGGGGAAACCGTCGACACGAACGACACTGCAGTGGTTGAGTATCGATCGCTGCTGAAACTTTCATCGATCTACTATGCGTACAACACGATCAATGCGTACCTGAAGGAACCTTTCACCAGCAGCCCTCCGTTGACTTTATTCAACACGAGCCGGTTTGTCGTGAATCAAATCAACGGGACAATCCCTCCGAAGGGAATAAGTTTGTTGTAAGTATACCTAGAAGAATAACTATCGCGCATTGATAATGGACTAAAACTTTTGCTTTTTTAGTGCGGTTTACTACACACTTTCCAAGCAAGCGAAAGTACTCGGTGCGAACAAGCTCCATCTGCAGGTCAACAACAAACTACAATCGCTGAAAGTCCCGGCCGGCATCCAGGAACAGGTGGACATCAGCTACATCACCAGCCGCGCCTGCCCGGGCGGATTTAACGACCCCGAGGAGCTGCTGCCGATGTGCTACAAATGTTCCAACTATAGCCCGCACCTACACGGCAACCGGTGCCCGAACTGCCAGCAGGAGTACGTCTTTTCGTACGTTTCGTTCGAGATCCTGCCGCTGGCGGAGTTCGTACCGGAGAGTGGAATAAGCGAGCAGGAAGCGGAGAGGCTCCTCCTGGCGCCCCCGAAGAGTGCGGCCTACGGTCAGCAGGACCAGTTTATTCAAGAGGTAGGACTGCTTTGGCAGGATGTGGGATATCCCTTTTCGAACTCATTGCCTTTTTTTCCTTTCTCCTTGATTAAAGGATATAATCGATACCTACCCTTCGTCGCTCGATCGTGAGGCACTGCGAGCGATCGATCCGCGGGAAGTGATCATCGTTCGTGGCCCGGCGCCACTAGCGACACGCTACTACCGCAACCTACTACCGGAGCTGCAGATTACCGTCTGCTCCGAGTGCAATCAGGTGTTCCACTCGGAGGACTTTGAGCTACAGTTTCTCCAGAAGGGTCACTGTCCATTTTGCCGCACGCCGGACGAAAGTCTTATGAACTGAGGGCGATCTCACACGCCGTGGAAATCAACGTTCCGTCCAGAGTTAGTTTAAGCTAGTTTCAGTCAAGTGTACTTAAAGTTCAATGTGTGACATCGTTGCACGACTAATGTGGTCTCACAAGCTTTATGGGCTTTAGAAAATCTCATATCCGTTTTATTTCAATGCACAAGGATTGAGCGATACAAAGAGTTATGGTTTTGAAGTTTAGGTTGTACTATTTATTATCTGTCCAATGCAAGTTTATATAAACCATGGAATGCCAGAAAGAAGTTTATGCAAAACTGCACCAAATTTTCTCTTCTGTTTAAGTAAAGTAAACTCATTTGAAGTTGAATAAAATACTCACAAATGATGATTTAAATTAGTTGGTGATTAATTTCCCGAAGCATTTCTTCTCTCATCAGTTGGATTTCATCCCATCGTATCATAAATCGGAGAAAGAAAACTGAAAATTATTTTAAATCTACGTTCGTTTAAACATGTACGACCAAAGTTTCCGATTTTCATAATATCTTTTCGTAGGAGTAAATCCTTTTGATCTCAGCCATTGCGGAGAAGCAGTAATCCTCGTTCTTCTTCAAACGTATTGGAAAATTGGATTATCTTCTTGCCGAGCTTGTGAGGTTTGTGGGAGCAAGACGCCCAGGAGCAGTGAATTTTGTAAATCTATCCCTAATTACGCTTCCGCTTCGGATGGCTGAGATGCTGGAGGAAGCGTGGAGGAAAAAGAAACATCGAAAGGCCTAGTGTTTTTGCCCTCGGTAAGCGATACTCGGCACAATGATCAAACAATACGATAAATGGTATGAAAATTTGTATTTCTCATTTGACGCGCCGGGACGAGACGAGGCGTGTGTTAGTGCTCGTCCGTACAACTCTAACGCTGCCGGAGGCGCAGATGTGTGCCGGATGGCAAACTACCTCCGAGCGATTAGGTGCAGAACCATTTGCTTTCTTCCCCCACAAGGTATGCAGTTGGAGGTGTTGGAGGTGTGAAGATTTATTTCAAGTTGAGAACTTAACCTTTGTTCAAACTTGGCTAGGATAACGCTGGGAGATTCCTAGCAGTGTCTTCATACATATAAGGGTAGCGTGTGTGGGTTTGCTGTGCCATTAGAGCAAAGCAAATCGCCTTCGAAAATAAATATGTGCACACTTCCGAGCATTGATCTATCGGCCGGCAAGATGGAGGTTTATTTGCCGACTGATGAACCCCAATTCATCTTCGTGTCTTTGGTGTGTCGCTTAAGACGGGATTGTGTTTCAAGTGAGGTCGGTGGTATAATTTGTAGAATACTTTAAAGTATCATTTTAAAAACATTCTTTTAAAGCATTACATACAGGAACTTTTAAAATTTAATTGTAAAGAATCATACTTTCAAAGTTTGATCGATTTTATTTGAGATGTATACCCTCATGGTGATGGATACAAATTCAAAGAGATTTCATGTTTTCAAAATGGCTATACATTCTCATGATTACCATCAATTTCGATAATGCGCCGCTATGATGTTTGCTGCTGCAGAAGAACCCAAAATCACACTCGTTTCCATTCCTGCCACAAACACTTTGTGATTGCAACATAGTGCCGATACATGATTCTCACGTA
This sequence comes from Anopheles atroparvus, assembly GCA_914969975.1. Lineage (NCBI taxonomy): Eukaryota > Metazoa > Arthropoda > Insecta > Diptera > Culicidae > Anopheles > Anopheles atroparvus. The sequence goes on along the minus strand of CAJZCY010000002.1, from coordinate 32,273,771 downwards.
ACAATGGCGGGACGAGTGCGAATATAAATTTTCACATCCAATTTGATGTCTGCGTGTGTGTACACACTTTAGAGCTGCAAATTGATGTAGAAAATATTGCAAAACATCGGAACATTCCCCCTTGGTGAGGGGCGGGGGCGGGCAAATGGCAGCCGCACACTCAGGGCAACAACAAACTTTCACACGAACCGTCCGAAATCGTCCCGGATATGGATAAAATATTTATTCCGGTCGATTAACGTTTCAGATGGGTTCTGCTGAAGAACTTTCAACTCCACTAACCGGGTCGGGGGGTTGGAGAAACACGTGGGCTAGCGATTGGCATATCGATGGAATATCAATTTGGGTGGCAATTGGGAGCTCACGTTGCTCGGTCCTCGTTTTTCCGGATGGATACGCGTTGATTTGTCGTTGAATGTCATCAATTTAAGGCAGGGAATGACTTTTTCAATTTTTACCGTCTGTATTTATTTTTCAAGAAGCGGATTAATTTTAATTCAAATTAAATGTGCATTCGATTCCTACAAATGTGGATAATTAAAAACTACATTAGGTAGTAGGATTTATATACGAAACATTTTCAGACCTTAAACAGAACAGGAGAAGCGTTTTCTTACGATTGATGTTCTAATAGATATCTCTACATTGTGTACAACGATTGGCGTACAATGCCATTGATGCACACGTGAACCCCCTGGGTTGAGGGAGAAAAAGGTCCTACGACAACGGCCCATAAGATCATCATTTGGCAGTCGACATGCGTTTTTTGTCTGTCGTCGCTCGAGTTCAATAAAATGCTCATATCCTTAAGCGTGTCACGTGTCCGGTGTAGAGACGGGGAAGGGCCGGAAGCAGGGTGCCATTGTTTACACCACGGGGCACGTGTCGCTTGTTCAGCGCCTACACCCGAAGCGTCGCGTCCAGTGCTGATAATAGGCAGTCCATTAAATAAGTACTACCGTAATAAAGCTAAAGTCCTCCATGCGACGGGGTTGTTGAGGAGCTTCAGGATGCGTAAGGATAATTGTACCGAAATGCCTTCCGCCGGAGTTGTGCATCATGTCCTCGCGGGGATAAAAGTGTGCGCTACATTGTTTCAGCCGACCGCGAGATTTACTATCGCTTTAATCCGGATTGCGGGAATGGGGCGAGCGGCATCCTGGCCTCGCGGAGATTTTCCGCATCAAGAACGTGAACGTTCTCACCATTGTGTTTGTTACTTTATCACGGTGTGGCTAGTCTACCGTCCTTTTCCCCTCACCGCTCCCGGAGGACATTTATATCGAGCATTGTTTGCCGTTGATAAAAAAGAAGCAAGCTTGTGAGAAATCCATCGCAGCAAATGTTACACACGCCGAATGTGTTGTTCCAACAATGCAGCCGGCTGCGATTGTTTCGCAAACTTTTACTCCCAGTCAAGTGGGTCAGAACGATGCTAGACTCTGGGACAAGTTAAGTTCTCACGAGTACTCTTGAGTATTGATGCTGCTCTGGAAGGAATTATTCTAAAGCCTTTTGGATAGTTGTTGATTCCCGTGATGGTTTGGAAAGTTGGAGAGTTATAATTTGTTCATTGAAATATCAAAATAGTGTGCCTTCTCTTTGAATTTGAATGTTGAACATTTTCCATTTGTTTGTATGTTGCTGGTTTGTTTTTGAGACCTTTCTTTATTCCATTTTTTTCTCTCCAAAAAACCCAAGATCGACGAGACACAGCGGTTGTTTTCTGCGACCCTCGTTTACCCTTGCTCGATTGTACTTCATTAACACCATTACTTTAAAGCAAATAAACATCGACAAAATGTTTCTTTTTTCCAAAGCGTAAAAGATTAGTTTGCTGTGGGATTTCCGAATAGTTGGCGGCCGCTAAAATGCCAGCATTATGCCTGCCAGCAGCGCCGAAATGCGAACATGTGTAATGCGTTCGCTAAACCGTAAACTAAACAAGCGACCACGATCCACCCCGTCCCAGGGCAGCACGGAACGGAAACACATGTGAGTTTGCGCCTCATCGCGGAAGGAGCAGACGGTGTACGGTATGTCTTCCGCCGTCGTCACCACCAACCGTGGTATCGTTCGCGTGCGTAATATTGTAATTTGATTTCCCATTCAGACCGCCTCAAAACGGTTCGCCAGTGTGATGTCACAATCACGCCGTTGATGATGCCCGGGCCCCGAAAGGACTGGCCGTCCCGTGAAGGGGAAAACTCACACTGGCCACCTACAGCCGAACCCTCCGTCGGGGAGGGGTGCTCTGAATCAATTCGTCATTTCGTCACTGTTCGAGGGTTGGGTGGGGGAAAAAAGAAAACGAAAATAGGAGCAGGTTCGACTCGAGTGTGAATACGGGGGTGGACGGCGAATAATTCTTCGACGTCCACCGCCGGGATAATCGGATTTGTGCGGGGTGCGTTGCGGAACGGCGGTTGTTACACGGTTGGTTGCGCCTCGGGACAAAGAAGGATACGAGCGAGGGTGCCGGAGCCGCGAACGGGGTGGCATTGAATACAGATAAACTTCACAAATCAGCAGGACGGTGGTGCGTTTGTTTGATGTGCTCGACCGGAGGAGTTCGTATTCGGGGTGGAATTGAAGGGTAGCAACGGGCACGTATGGCATGCATAAGGTAGCCTTTTTCACTTGGTGCTGCTTTGGTGAAGGATGTAGACAGGAAGGTGACCTAGAGACGATGGGGGGCGTGATATTGCCATGCAATGTTCCGCACAGAACCGAAGAGATAACGCTGTTTGTGATATTGACAAGATGCGTTCAAGAAGGACCTTTGACTCACATGGTGGAAAAGTCGATGGTTGAAAGAATGGCTTTCATCTTTTGTGGTGGAAGCAATCTGATTGGCGCCACACGACCCAGACGTTTTCTGAGAACATATTTTATGGGAACTGTTTGCGATATTCGTTGGGATATTTCACACGGACACATTCAACATATAGATAAGTGAAAGCCAAGATTAAACTTGAGGCGAGGATTGAGATTCACCAATTCTTGCATCTCCTTCAGTAAAAATAGAGCATGTTTGAGGAAATGAAATTGTTTCTGCTTACACTTAAATTGATATTCCATACAAAACATTTTTTTATCATTTTGAAAATTTTCTTCCTGCTAATGTGACGCAACGAAGCAACGCTGCGATTGAAATTCTTTAACTATATTATCATTGTCGTTTTCCCTAGTGGAAAGAAGGACGGAGTTTCCTCTCGAGTGCACCTTCCGGTGAATTAATCCCACCGGGTTGCTTCGAGGCGGATGTTGTTCCTTGTAGCCGCATGATGAAGCAATCGCCCAATTTGATTCAATTTATACAAAATCTTTTGTTCACCATTTTTGCCTCGATCGTTGTCCAAGCGAAGCAACGCGACGGGCTCCAGGGTTGGGGAGGAATCTAGGGCGTTTCAAGATGCCGGCCGTACCAAGACTGTAGAAAGATCCTTCTCAGTTCTCTCGCCCGTGCCTTCCCAGGTCCTGTTGGGCCTGTCTTTGTTTGTTGTGGCAATGGAAAAAATCCCACCCACTGAGCAAACTCCGAAGGAATCGAGGTACGTTTTTCTTCCCCTTTCCACCGGCCACAGTTTACCTTCCTCCCCTCGGAGGCCAGCCGACCGTCGTTTCTTTATTTATTTGCCACGGTTGCGCAATGAATATTTATAAGGAAAAATCTGTTCTCGAACCGGCATTTCCCGGAATGGCGCCCGTCCGTGGCGGTGGCATACAACAACCGGTAATTTGGGGAGATATACTATACCATTTCACAACTGCCGGGAGCTCCGTTTCTTGCCAGAAGAAAGTTTCGCCGAGCGAGGAATTACTGTGCGCCGTTCAAAATGGAGAGAACGCGTGCCATTCGTGGTATGAATTTTTGATTGTTTTCGGATTCGGTTTTGGCAGACATGAAAAAAAAACTTCATCGCTATTCAATATTCTACTCCACCGGGTAATCTATTTTGGTGTGTTATAAAAATTGTTTGTTTTGTTACAATCGGATCGGAGTTTGCGAAATACCCAGGAAAAAAGTAGGATTGATAGTTCGATAGGATATTTTCATCTTTGAGGACTTTTCGTGTATGAGCAACAATTTAACTTACTCTATTACTTGTTTTGCTTTAGGGAATGTTTTAAATTGGTCATTTTTACCGATGGGAACCGATTATAAGTAACTTTCCTTCTTGTGCCGAAGATCACGGTGCAAAAGAAGACTGGTGTTAATACAATCATCCGGCCATGGAAATCGCTCATCGGTCCCACATCGGTAACAGTTTACACCCACAACAAACCACCCACATCCGGAGGGCTGAAAAAAAAAAAATGCTTGAAGAGATTGAAACCCTCATAGAACCGTTTCGTCTTGGCTAGTTTTAAACATGTTTACGAGGGAGAACCACAACCGTACCATATGGAATCAAAAGAACCTGAAAGGTTCACCAACCGGGTAGAAAAGCTTACCAGAAACTATTCGCTACCGCTGTCTCGTCGCCAAATCTAATCGTGATGGGTCGATGTAATTGAATCAATCGACAATTGACCACCGTTGACGGCAGCGTTGGCAACGCGACGCCGAAACTGTGGCCGCCGCACTGATGTTTGTAATTATTGTGACAGTTTAATGAGCAGGCGGTTACATTCCCAGCCCCCACCGCACAGAAGCCCCGAACGAGGGTCGCTTTTGATTCCGGCGGTTTCGGGGAAAATCTGGCCTCTTCAGATGTCGCTACCGGACGCGATCTGGCCGGGCATGAGCGAACCGGTAATTATTTCGGAATCAAAAGGCCAACTTGCGGCCGTGTGCGGAATTCGGGAAAAGGGGGAAGAAAATGTTGCCACGTTTATCATTTCACTTGTCACAACAGTTGCTAATTCGTATGGTTATTCTGAATTCCTTTTTTCGGCCCGTTCCGGGTTGGCCTGGACGTGTGCATGCCCAAAAGAAAAGGGTGCTTTTGGGAACCGTTGATCCGTGAATTTTTGCCAGCATAGAACTTAACCCCCGGAGGAGGGAGAGAGTTGTAGTGAGTGGATTTTGGTAATTTTTGGTTTTGTTCCCGAGCAAAGGCGGACGATGGTGGTTATTAGATTAACCGGAGATGTACGATAAATAGTTGAGTTGATTGAGCGATTTGAATATGTGCACCAATTCCAACCCTTGCTTTAGACGGTGGAAAGAAATAAATTGCTACATTCGAAAGTGGTGCAATGGTTTATGATTGCAAGAGTATATCGTAAAAGAAAAAGACTACACCTAATCTAATATTCTTCAGAAAATATGTATCCGTTGCTAAAATTAAATTTAAAAAGCATTAATACGGCCTGGCCGTTCAAATAATATAAATTAAATTAAATTAAATTAAATTAAAATTAAATTTCACAAAATCCTCGATCATGAGAAGGAAAAAATTATGTAGCAAAATAGAAGTTACATAAAATGATAACTTTTAATCGACTTTTATACTCCAAATAAAATTCATTGACTTTTTAGCTGATTATTTTCTCGTTTGAACAGAAAGTATGTTGGCGTTTTAAAATTATGAAATAACTAAGCATTACAATTACAACAACGAAACAAGAAGGAAATCTCAAGCATAACAAAAACTCTTTAAATTCTTCTAACGCTGCAAAAGGAAGTTGCGTATCTGCATATAGACAGGATGAACTATCAAAATGTTTGGTGTGCCGACAAAAGATAAACCAACTCACAAGTATTGCTTGTGTTTGTTTGTGCATTTTTGTGTTTTTCAGGGTCCAATAGTAAAATCGCTCATCAGCACAAAAAAAGTTCAAAGTGCATTTGCATCGGGCGACGTGCGCACGTGCGTCAATCGAACGGCATCGGTTGGTGCAAATTGGATTGTGTGCACAGTCACGATGCATCGATGCCTTCGGTGCAATCAAACACGCATAATCAAGCGGTGGAGGGTCTGTTACAATGGCCAGTCGGCAAGCGTTGGCTAGGAAAAGGGCACCCACACGGTGTCCGGAGCGTGAATTGCATCTCAATCAGAATCAGGACGCGGACACGTGGTTGCAGAGCATCGAGTTGAAGATATTTTTCGGATACTTCGGAAAAACTTCGGATACTTCAGGATGGGTTGGATGTCGATGTTGGATGCCAGCAGTGCATTTGGTTTCGATTTGGCCTGATGCATTCGATGGAACCAAAACCGACGGAAGGTTGAACGATACGAGTGTAAGTAAAGCACCTCTTAATCAAAAGTGCGAATGATTGAGGGAATTATATAGATTCATTTTCAACACGCCTGGAAATAATTATGATTATTCCAACACGAAGGTAGCCAGTGGCATGTGTTGATTAGTTTGAATAAATTAAGCAAATTATGAAAAGGCTTGTCGCGGCAAAACTTACATATGTTTAGGGCAATAGGATTAAAATCCGGTGCATATAATCCACATTTATTCTGAAACTTGCATTCCGAAGTGATACTATCAAATCTATTTATTTGCTCGTTATTTCACTCAATCCACTTTAGCGTTGAATTAAACAGTTTTCAAAGTTTTATAAGCTATCGGAAAAGAGGTATTCAAATCTGATTTTATGGTTCACTATTTTACATCATTTTAGATTGCATACTTTATGTTTTGGTTGTTGACAAACTTCTTTTCGGGCTGCAGGAAGTCATAAAGCTGCTTTGCTAACGATGCCAAGGGGAGAAACATGTGCAAATTGTGATCAGCGTTTCTTTCAATTTGCTCACTACGACATCGTAAAATGTTTAAATTTAACGTTAATCTACACCGAAGCGGAGGCTGCCGCAGCATCAACTGCTGACCTTGCCGATATTGCCATCATCTTGTGCAACATATTGATAGGTGCGAAGAAACACCCACGGTTTGCATTGTGGTAGGCACCCACATCGAACGATCGTAGGAAGGAAGAATATCGTAATGGACATACATCTTTCGCCAGCTGGATAGAGGTGACTGCGGCTGTGCAACATGTAAGCACGAATGCATGCTGCACTGCGCTCCGGCCTCAGAGGCCGTAACCGATACTTTGTCGGAATGGTTGCAGAGAAGCGCGCACGGTGCGAAGTGAAGTACGTGTGGCCACCGGGTTGTACCATTTCGTCCGTTCTGGTACTCTGCAAAACCTCCACTCCACGGTGCCTCCCTGGACGGGAAAATCGGATACCCAAGAGCGGAAACATCCTAGAGGGTTCGTCCGGGCGACCGTATGTAATAACCGATCAAAAGGGTTTAACATATGTACACACATAAAATCGCATGTTTACAGGTTGATTTACCGATTATTGTTATTATTTAAAGCCGCTCCTGCTTACTGGTGTAATTCTTTCGGATCGACGATTTTTCACTGCCCTTCCCCCTCGGATGCGGGGTGTAGCGCTTTGAGGGTGAGCGCTGGGGAGGGAATTTGTTGCGCCAACGATCTTTTTTCGCTTTCCTTGAGCCTCCAACGCAATCGATTTGATTCGGTACGCGCCGAAGTGAAGAGAATCCGGATTTAAGCGTGTTCGAATGTACAGTGTGTGCAGAAATTACAAGAACGTTTGAAGGCAGAATGAAAATTAACACTTTTTCGAGCAACGCATTTTAACGTATCAGTTAGGTGAGATCAGTGATTGTAGTTACGATGATTTCATAGATACTACAATGGGACAAGCTTTTTTTTCCAGTTTGTAAAACTCACACAAGAGTTATTGGCAAGCAAGACATACATTCAACAGAAATGTAGATGAAATCAATAGTCCTACTATTCGAACTCTTGTTTATTCCATGCACTTATTTAAGGTCAGCCTTTTTTTGAAAATCATACTTTTGAAGCATACTGTAAATACCAAAAAAGTGTCGTTCATGCTCGGTGTTGATGGAGCGCATCGCTGCACAAATGTGCAACGCCAGCGAATGGGTAAAATTATTGCACAATGTTCCTCCAGGAAAGAATTTGTGATAGTTTCAAGAGTGTATTTTTGTCTCTCTCTCACCCTTTTCTCTTTATCTCCATGGTTCTATCATTGAAGTGCTGAACACCTCTGCTCTGTTCCGCCGAACGTGGCGCATCTCGTGCCGGATTATTATTTGCCGTACGCATCCTTCTGAGCTTCGGCGACGGCAGATGAAGCGGCTGATGCCCCCCTCCCACCCCAAGACGGGATGCATACGCCGCCTGGCCAGGTCGGGAATGACTTTTGCCGCCCTTTAGCCTCCTTGATCGCTTCTGGCATCCTCTAGCGGTTACCAACAGTCGAGCACCGCGGGTCCATGCGCGTGGACGGGCGCACAATGCAAATATGGGGAAATTTATGATTGTTATTTATTAATAAACATAATTTACGATTTTCATTGCCCGCTTGTGTGCGTCGTCACAAGGCAGACTTCGCAGCTCTGAAGTCGCGAATGCCGCCCCACACCTTCCGAGCTTCGGTCGATTCGGGCGTTCGCTTTTCTTCCGTTCCGTTTTTTAGCTGCCGTTTCCAGTGGCCAGCACGGAATGGGGTGGTCTACCGGTGTGTGATTGCTAGCAGGGTGCGAAGTGGGATTCCGAGCCAAGTGCACACTTTACAGATGGTAGTTTGAATTATTGTTTGCCTCGCCGTTTCAGAAGTTTACATTATTTAAACAAAGTGTTTAGAACATGTTAAAAATCAGAAGGTTATGCTCCACTAATTGTCTTCGTGTTTGCGCTCTATTTCAATTATTGTCATCGAAGTCACACTTTGCATTCCAATCCGGTAGGTCCTGGGTGTCAGGATCTTTCGTCCCCCAACGCGGTATGTGGTTGGAATTTCCTTTCTTTTTCCTTCTTCAACGAATCGAACGAGTTTCGTACGAGCTTACCGACGCAGAATGCATTCGCCAACGACGATCGGCGTTGAAATTGATGATTTACGAACCATTGAACGGACACAATCCTCACGGGCAGGGAGAGTTGTGCTTGGCCACTTCTGTTCTCGTTGGATGTGCCGGCCAAGCTCACCGTCCGGATGCCAAGAAGACGACATAAACGCGTCCGTTCCACCGCGAGCCGGCCATTTTGCACGGTCTATAAATTAGGGAGGCTTCCTTTCCCCGTGGGGTGGCCGCGAACCGTGTTCGGTGTTGATAACAATTGTGTCGGTGTAGGCCACAGTCGGACAACAAATCGCACCCATCGTCTGCGTCATAATTCGTGCGCTTTAAGTGCTGCGATTCCGTGACCCGTTGCAAATCGTGAAGTATTGCGAATGGAAAAAAAAAGTTGCCACCTCGACAACATCCACCCGGGATCCTTTTTCATTCCGCCGCAAGACGAGATTATGCTTCGGGAATGTGGCTTCACAAATCCGTCCGCCACCAGTAGACATTCGAGAGGTTTTGGCTTCTTGCTTTCAGACAGGATTAACCGGTAAGGATTGACTTCCGATGACGTTTTGTTGTTGGGGCTGGGTTTCACTAAGGGGTTTTTTCCCTCTCTTTCGGAAGGACTCGTGCGAGCATCATCGAAGGACTTTGCGCATTTCTCGAGCGCGGCAGATGATATTCAAATGGTGAGAGGGATATTTTCGGTTGCTTCCGCCAAAGGAAATGTATTGTGTAGCATATTTTTGAGCAGGAAACTGCCGGGGAAGCCCTGGCACTAACCGGTTGTCTGGAGAAGGCTGAGGGATTCAATTGGCCATATTGACGATTGATTTCGAGCAGACGCTTGAACGAGTTCGAAAGCACTACAGTTTAAACTTTTGCAACAGTTGCAATTGCAGTGAGGACAAGAAAGAATTCCTATTGAGTTGTGAAATAGTTTCTGAGTGTATGCAACTGTTGAGGAAAAATGTACATTTTGCCAAACAAGTTAACAAACTTTTATGCCAAACATGCATATCCATTTGAGTGAAACTATTCGAGGCATTTTACTTGATGTATGAAGGTATTTTTCTACCCTTGCTCCACGAATTCCTAGGCTGATAAATCACTGGTCGTTAACACCTAACCCACATCAATACTGACCACACCATTCGCTTGGAACACCTCCAGTGAGGCTAGAAAAAACATAGTTGCACCCTTGAATCGCCCGGTGTCTACCCGAGACGTCTCGTTGTAGGACGGTCATAAATTTTTGCACAATAGTTGCTCCACATTCATGCCTGAGCACATGATTAATACGGGCAGCCATTTATCAAACTTTGCAACCAAATGAGTGAAATGCTATCGATCCCAATCTTCACGTCTGTTGTCGAGAAGGTGGGTGAAATGTGTGCCCTTGGATAATTTGTGTCCAGTTTTGGAGCTACAAATTAAGTATTTTATCATTATGATCGATATTTATTACTTCCTGTTAGCTTTGGATAAAAATACTGGAGTTTTATCAGCAATAGTAACGGTTAAGCTTCAATGAGCTCAACATGCGTTGTAAAAATGTCATCGCGAGAATTGATTTTAAACGACTCTATTCGCCCACGAATCTTGGTGTCCTGATGAGAAACTGCTAGCCCCAAGAACACGGTGATAGCTCGGTCTACTCGTCGGCCAATTAGCCTACAGCAAACCCAAATGATCTCGATACGTGATTTACATTGATTGAAATTCTTTCTTTTGGATGGCAGGGGAAAGGGTCAGTTCGTAAATATCACCAAAATTTCTCACGCCCTCGGCTCGCCAATCTCTCGCGCGTTATGTCCTCCAACGCTCGAAAACCGTTACAATGTGCAACGAAGTGGGATGAAATATGATGGCCTCGGATGCCCGTTATCCGGGACGGGAGAAATAGAGTGCTCCAAAACAAGCTAATCGTTCGCCTCGAACCATCATCGATCAGATAAGTCGTAAGTTTTATCAGCATCCGGTCGCAATTGTGGACGTTTTCTGCTGGGGTTTCAACCATCCACGGTCACGTCGTAACGTTTCATTGCGATTGATTATAATATTTGATTCACGTTAACTGCCGTCGTCACCGTCACCGCAACTCGAATCGCATCCCAAGAAAACAAAAAGGAAACTCACCAATGACCTGTCGACTGTGTCAGCGCGGGGCGCGAATTGCGCCGATCGGTCGAAATTGTCGATTTTTCCGTCTAAATCAATTCGATCCGTCCAGCAACGGGTAGATGGGTGGGTGGGATTTGATGGCCGTCGTCACCATCCCCCGGAAGAAGTGCAGATGTGGCGAAGGGGAATGCTCTAGACGCGTTGGTTTTCGTGGCCAAAACTTTCCGCCCCGGGAATGGGAAAGCACATTTCATATTCTATCGACTCCGCGGGTATTCACGCTGGATTATAAATTAGCGCTATTAATGTCCGTAGCAAATCAAAGAAACAAACATTAGCCAAATAGAAAGACCTTGAGCGAGGCTAGGAGGAACGTGACTATCGCTGCGAATTGAGCAGGAGAAACGAAAGGAAAAAATGAAGAATAGAAGCATTAAAAGAGAGAAATAATAACAAATGACAACAAGGAATAAACTGAACATGGAAAATAAAATGAAAAGCCAGATAGGTTTATGAGAGGCGTAAAAATAAAAATGAACAACAGAGAGAAATTAATCGACGGCTCGCAGGACACGACTCACGAACGGTGGGATGACAATGTCGAGGCACAACGTTCACACACACACACACACACACACACACACACACACACACACACACACACACACACACACACACACACACACACACACACACACACACACACACACACACACACACACACACACACACACACACACACACACACACACACACACACACACAATGCTAAGCCTATAAGGAAAACGTCTAGCGACTTGTGCCATAACCTAGAGCGATATCTTTATTATTGCCGCTCGTAACATAACCGTTAATGTTTCATCCAAAATGGCCCACCAGAACCCTTCCACCTGTGCGACGACCTGTGGGGGGGGAGGTTTGGACATCAGCCAGCCAGTTTGATGACTCTTTCGATGCTTTTCGTCGCGTTTTTTGTTTTTTAAATCCTCTCTCTATTTCAGGAAGAAGAAAAGGCACGTCCAGGGTAGTTTTTGAATGTTGTAGCAGCCGGTGGATTACAAGGCCATTGGTGTTCTGCCTAAGGGGTTGAGAGCGCGGCACGGCAGCACCATCGGGCTATCAGTTTTATTGACACCTCGACATAAAACAACCATACCCCGCTGGGCACCGGGCAGCGCCTTCAGTGTGTCACCCGAGGGTGAAGGTGGCGTCAAACGGTCGTCAAATAGGTTCCCTTTCTTCCACCTTTCCCGTTTTGGGTTTTCCCCGCCTCCATCGTGCCGTGAATCTACATTCCAAAACAAAAGCCCACATCGGTCGTCAGCAGTATGGGTTGTAAAAGTGATGAACACTTCTGGAATGGGGCAGCCTCCGGCTTGGGTAGCGTGGTGGTACCTTGTAGTCCTCAATATTCAGACCTCGGAACGATTATTCGAGGCGCTTCACTTGTATAATCGATTGTTAATAGGATTTATTGATCGACGAAGCCACAAGGATGACGGATCCTCTTGATGGATGCGTAAGTAACGGCGACAGGTTGGCCAGACCGGCTTCATCCCCAGGAGGAACGCCGAAACCGTGGGATTCCGAACGTATTGAGACTGTCCCGGGAGTTTTTGAAGGATGTAAGCATTTACGATTCACTTCAGCTTCTCTAGTGTTCAGAATATACTTATCGCACCGTGCCCGATCTCGCAATAAACAAGATGTTAGAACGATGTTAGAGGTTGTCGTTTGATTTTTAACTGCGAGGCCATTATTTATGGTAATCGGTGGATGCCAGGTTCGAGTGGCGGTTGTTTGTTTCTCCATCTTATTGATATCGATGATCGAAAAGGATCTAGGAATGTTCAAGCTGTGTATTGAATTTCCATTAGGACCAACCACGTTTTCCACACAGTGGAATGCTCAATACAGATTTCTTCAATATTTAAGACCAATGATGGTAAAAAAGGATGAGGATTGCTTTGCCTTTTTCTTGTTTCATTTAAACTTCTTCAACGCCGCGATCAATTCCATGAATGATTCAATTCATTTACACATTATCTAATAAGCCCTCTGAGTCTGTCTACACTTCGCAAAATTATAGCCTTTTTAGTTCGATTGGAGGACGTTGCCTCGCACCCAGTTCAAACCTAACTTAATCTCAATGAACGCACCCTGTAATTATTCATATAAAGCCTTCATAAAATTCCAAAAGTGTACAGTCTGCTGCCGTGATTTGGTGCTGTGTAACTATTTTGACAGTGGGCAAATTAAATTACACGCCCGGCACATCGAACGCCAGGGCTTTTCCCGGCGAACAATTGTCACCCAGCGTGAGGGACTTGATTTTGTAACGCAATAGTCGCATAATCTGCTCCCCCCTAGCCGTTCTGGAGCGTGGGCTTTTCTCGGAGCAGGCACCAAATAAATATGCCTAATTACCCACGCCCGGAAGCGTGCATCGCCACGTGCCATCGCGTTGGAGGTGTGCGCAGGCCTCGAATTAAATGGTTACACACTGGCAGGAATTAGTTGATCAAATAGTGATTTAATTTTGTATGGCCCGAGCCAGTGAGCATGTTTTCGATGACTGTGGCGTATACAAGAGATAACTTGCTTCCATGACCTTCGAAAGCAAATTCTACACAAGTCTTCAGCATATCTATACCGGAGAAAAGCCTACTAATACCACATTCGTTGGCATTAACTGCCTTCATCGGAAAGATTTTCCCATTTCAAGTAGGATGTTTGTTGAACCCAATTTCGACTCAATTTTCCTTGTAACACACTGTAGTGCAAGTTATCTTTTACAGCCTTAAAAAGGAACAGAGGAAAATGGAACTTTATTACTTGTCAGATGATTAAAAAAATCACGCAAAAACTTCTCAAAACTTCTACGGGGTGAAGAAAGATGCCGCAAAAGATTCCCACTGCCCCAGAACTGTGGCAACATCTTGCTGTGAAACTGTAAAGCAAAGCAACTGAAGACCTGATGGTGGAGCAAAGCAAGATCCCGAAAACCATGCTGTTACCATAGCTGTATTAAAGTTCTTAAATTTGATAAGCAGATTTCAAACGATTCGCTAAAGAGACAGCGAAGTACGATCATTATATATTCCCCGGGTAATTGGATTGAATTTTATGTTTTTCCCCTTGCTCACGAGTTCGACGAAACACCCCGAACATTCCCAGAACGTGAAACAAACCGCCACGGCACAACATTCAACATCCAGCATCCAAACGGGCGCTGGTAAAACATGCTACAGTCCTTTTTTTTTTGCTTGCTTTCTATTGCATCCCCTGCGAAAGCCGGCGCGAAATGGTAGTCCCTGTTGTTTCGGAATCCAGTCTCGAAGCGCCTGATGAACTACGGTAGCAGGAAGCGGAAGTTCCCGAGGGGGCATTTGCAAACAAATAAAAGTCTGCGGAGCACTGGGGCAGGGGCAGGAAGCTCCCGTTCGCAGTCGAACCCCCGCCCGTTCTGCCATATATTTGCGACGTTTCGAGCAAAAGGACAACGAAAAGCCGCACACATACACCGCATATACATAAATAGCGCCTAAATACGCTGCCATACCAGTGGGGCATTGATTTCGGCAGGCTTGCATGGTGCGGCCGAATCCTTGCTAGGGGAAATCCTTCCGTTAAAGTTGCGACTATGCAGGAACATGCGCCGTGGAAAATGAATAAAACGTTCATCAAGCGTCAACGAGCAAGAAAAACCAACGCGTTTGACAGCACTCTTTAAGACACGCCTTCTTTGCAGCGCTTTCAGTTTGACATCTCGCGCGTGCTTTCATCTCCCCCCCGTTTCTGACAGCACACAGAGGATCTCTCGCTTATTTACTTTAACCCAAATGAGCGCGGAATACACAGCACTCACGTGGCTTCGGTCACTCACAGCATCCACCGTGCGCAGCGCGTAGGAAAATACAAAATGAACGGCGGCAGTACGCGTTGTGGCTCGCTTTATGAATGGACGGTCCGGTCCAGTCCGCGGGTTGTTGAATTCGCTGTTCGCCGTGTGTTGTGAGAAGAGGACGCGAAACGACGGTTCGCCGCGCACCTTTGCTTTGTTTGCCTCCAATCTTCCAGTGTGACCGTTTCCCCACGTTGAGGCTCGTCGATCGATACAATCTCCGGGAGTCGGTCTTCGATCGTCGACGCGATCGTGAACGAACGAAGGAGTGAGACAGCACGGTTAAGATAACCATCAGCGATCGAGCACCTACGTGGCGGTGCGAAAAAAGGTGAAGCTGCGTGTTTTATTTTGCTTGCCCTGTCCTCGCGAGCGAGATGACGGTATTGGTGTGGCTGGTGGGGCGAGCAGAGACCAGTCCCGGCCTCCAGGGACCAGGTGTGTGCCGCTAGTTCACGGGAGCGTGTCGGCACGGTTGGATCTGCGATCGCGTTGCTCGGCGGTCTTTTGCGCGGCTCGTGACGTCATAGCGGTCGAGACGATCGAATAAATACACTGGCGGGTCCGTTTGGTGACGTTCGCCGGTTAGCGACCGACAATTGGTGAACCGAATAAATGAAAGAATTAACCCACTGCAGGTTGGAATTGCGGGGTGGTTAGTGTTGCTGTTAGTGCGTCGTTATCTGTTAACATAATTATAAGCTAATTGATACTTAAGGAAGAAAGTTTAGAGTCCGGTTAGTGAACAAGACAGTAGTAAAGTGTCCCCTAGAAACCCGCACGTTCAGACACCGGTGCCGGTGCGGCCGGCTCTGTCAGCTGTCCCGAGCTGGCTTAAGCCCTCCAACAAACTTCTCGGACTGTCGGACAGACAGACGACGTCGGACGACAGGGCTGTCCTTAAGCCCAGAAACGCTGATCATGATGGACATCAAACTGGAACAGCTAAAGGTAGGAACGACGATGACCCGGGCCCGGCATTGACGCGGTGGGGCTGTAAAATATTCCAAACCGATCAAAACACTGTCAAAAAAGGGCAAACCGACCTGTCAAACGTGATCGTCGCGGGCTGCGGTCGTGTGGCTCACGCAGTGACATGGTCACGGAGGGAATGGGAATGACGATACGACCGGATCAGGCAACGAACGGGGAGAAGACGGGAGACCAGTGGATGGATTCCTCCGTTTCTTCGCCGGTGGAGTTTCTGTCACGTTCGGTCACGTTCTTCGTCTGTGTTCTTCGACAGACAAACTTTTGTGTGTGATTGTGTGTTTGTTTGTCTCCTCTTTTCCTTCATGCCAGCGACGGAGGGAAATTGACGGGTTTCATGACTTGTCGTTTCTTATTCGCGTCCCTCCGATGGTCGAGTGATACTTCCGAAGGGAATTGATAATCGATTATTAGGCGGAGGTTGGACGATGCTTGTTCAGAATTGGGTACTCTTATTATCGCACGAACTCTACCGTTCATTCATTGTTTAACAGATGAAATATAGTTTTTCTTCGTAAGCCATGACAGGGAATCTTCTGTATCTCTCGTGGAGACACTTGTTGCCCTTGAGGAGTACTGGATTTACACCTTCTTCTTTTATCGTTTTTGGGTGGATTGAATCTCGGCCGTGCTTTTCCTTACCGCAAGTCATTCCAGGTATGAAACGTCACGATTGCAGGGACACCACAGATGGTACGATTGGAAGATCATTCGGTTTATGCCGCTCTGGCGGGGATGATAGTTTTACCTTTTTTTCTCTCCCGTTTGTGTACCGTCGGCAAGACCTCACAAAGCAACTCTCGGTGGATGGAGCGGGCAACACTGCTGGTCGGCCCTTCGGTGAGGCTTCAAACGGTGCGAGTGCGCGAGCAGTGAGATAAAATCAAATTAAAATATGAAATAATGGAAATGAGCATGATGCTGCTCGATTCCGCTGTGTGGCCTCGCGGTGGGAAGCAGCGGATGATCGCCGCGATATGTGTTGAAGTTTTATAGCACGGAGCGATGGTTTTATATGTAAACCTTGTGGCAAATTTGGCTCAGCAGAGTAGGGGAATATTCTTAAATAATTTAGAGAATCTATTCCATAAAGACACTCCACACACCCTTACCGATAAGCCTCGCACAAGATTTAAAACCCTGTGTTAGTTGGAGACACCGGGTGGACCGTCAAATGCCACCCGGAAACAAATAGCCAGCGAACATTCCACGAATAACTCCATCGTGGATTTTTGTAAGGGCAACCCCGGATGAATGCACGCATCATTGGTTTCCTTTCCACCCTACCATTCGATCGACCTTATCGTCCGATCGATACGAACGAGTCTCGATCCTGCCCTGCTGGGTGGTAAAACGGAATCTCCCGCAATCGTGCCTTGGACGGTGGGGGTTTGTTTGAAATGTTTTCGAAAAGCGCGACGAATCGATTTTGCTTTCAAATTTTTCGGCACTCCACCGCCCGCAGGACGCATCAGTTACAACAGTTTGGGATGGCTTATTGCACGGGGAAAGATGGAAAAAAAAAAAAAAACAGTTGGGTCAAGAAATGCGCTGTCGTGGTTAAAACCGTTCCGAACGAACGTTTCAACAGATAACTTCGTAAGAATAATGCAGAGAAATAAGTAATGTGTGTGGAGATCATCACGATCTCTGTTCAGTACGCTCATATTTACGCATCCTTAAAAAAAGTACAGCATATCTCCTGAAGAAGATAGCTAGATGAATTACGCTAGATAAAATATTTTCCATTCGCGTGCCATTGGGTAGTGTGTTTTGGAATGGCAACAATAGAATTCTTCCATCCTCAAGCACGATCACGGAACTTTTAACAGAAGAATAAGCTTTGTCGATGCAAATTGAAAAGCTTTTCCACGGCACGTTTTCCGACAAACCAAAAGGTGATTCAATTCGGTTCCTAAGTAGGCCACACTTTTGTGACACTTTTGTGAGTTGTCGAACAAAGCTACGCTGAAGCAGTTCGTCTTCCTTTCACGTTGCATAAATTCCAAACAGGATAAATGCCTTTATGTCATCTTTAAAAAATTGATTTGCGAAGTATTGTACCTGGGGTATAAACGTGTATGCGTATATTTGATCGATAACTCATTTTTGAAGTAACAGCATGTTTTAAAACAAAAAATTGTTGATAGAACTCGATTCTGGATCCAAAAATAGCCACCTAGGGAAAATACCCCTGCCAGCCGGTTCATGATGATGATTCACCCGCTTGATGGCTTTCTCCACGTCATGTGGAGTGTGGCAAGTCGTCAGTCAAGATCACACATTATCGATCGATCCGGATATCACTTTCGCCGGGCGACGAGATTTTACGATCCCCGTGCACGATGTCGACGCGTCGGAGTAATCTCTGTCTCATTTGAGTCTTGTAATTTGATCGTGAGCCGTGCAGCATAAAAACGGCTCCAACGGGCTGTCCTCTAGCTCACATTTGACCGGGCCTACGTTGTAGTATGGTAATTTGGTGGCTACCTCGCCGTTTGTGCTACCTTGTCGCTTCGATGACACCCAAACCCGGTGCCGTAGGAGCACGGGCACGTGAGAGAGATAGTGAGAGAGATGAAGTGGAAGGTAAGGAACTATAAATCGTTGGGCGAAGGAAGAAAAAGCTAAACACCATCGGCTCCCGTCGGCGTTCGTAGAATTGGGCCCGCTGGGAAAGCAGAGATTTTTTTATTTATTTAACTATGTTATGCTGTATTCCTTTGAAGTGCAGGCTCGGTTTTTATGGAAGCCCAACGACGGGTGCCGGTCTCCGTCGAGCCACACACTGGGTGATATAATTTACATTTTATACATATTTATGCAAATCTGCGCAGAAACCGCGACCCCTCGCGAGCATCGATGTTGCGCCGGTTATCACATTCTGGTTGGTCTGCTTTCTTTCTCTTCTTTGCAGGTGGCTTTCCGTTGGAGGCCATTCGCTACGATCCTACCTAATGGGACGTTCGATTTTTGGAGGTTCTAAACACCCGTGCGCACCTTCGTTCATCACCGGGGTTCAGTGTGGTGTGTCCCAGTTGTGACTTAAACGGCCGTTCCACCTGGCGCCGACGGGATGCATCTATAGCAGCGGCTGCAGCACATTTCAAATGGCCATTTTTGTGCACTAATTTGCGGACAGAAATGACAGCTTTCGAGCGACGAACAACAGCACCTTCGCACGGCGAGTTTCGGAAAAAGGAAATAGCCGTGTCTGTCGTCTGTAAAGTGTTCCATTTTACGACCTTGGTACAGGTCCCAGGGGGTTTTCCTTTTGGGTTTTAAAATACAAAGATTGTAATTAAAACCCACACACAAACAGGCATTTTACAAACCTCCAAAACATATCCAAGTCACAGAGTGGAAAAAATTCGATTTTTCTTCGGCGTCGGGTATAGGCAGTAGCCAGAGGAGTAGCCAGACTGTACTGTAAGCTCCCAGAAGCTGTAACCAAGCCCTGAGCCGTTCCCGGTAGGGTGTAGTATTTCAGCTTGCGGCGCCTCTTTGGATGCGAAGAGGTTGGCCCTCTCGAAGGTATCGCCCCAAAACCACCGAAAGCAAACGCGAATAGTGAAGAGTGCGTCCGGGGACTTCGGGAAACTTGAAACCGCTTGCTTCTCGCCCGTGGTTCAACCGTGCAGGTGCGAAGGGGGCCTCAGTGGCCACGCTCAGCGTCGCGGACCGGTACACACCTTCGTCTCCCTCCGTCCACTCGAGTCGTCGGGGCGTTTGCCTGAAGTGCTTTTGCTCGGCGTGGAAAACAAACTCTCTGTTACCGATCCGGGCTACTCACGGCGGCGCATTCGGTCTCTTGAGCTTCCAGCGCGATATTTGGGCAGCTAGCTCATACTTCAACAGCCTGGTCCCTTGGAGGCCATCGGCCATTCGGAGGCACTTGCGACTCCACCTCGGCATGGAAGATGGCGGCGACGGTTCGCGTTCGCTTGGCGGCTTTCCTCTCCCCAATAGTTTTTTCGCCTATCGCCGGACGATCGATCGAATGAAGATGTTCACGGCGTGACGATCGCGCCAACCGAACCGTCTAATGTTGCCGCCACGCTGGACATGGAGAGGGTGCACTTGAGTGAGCTTAAGATGCTGTCGAGCGCGTTCGGGCCGTACTCGAGCGCGCAACACGCAAACTAACTTCTTCTTCTGTGTGATGGGTTTTTTTTCTTCATGGTTTCAAGCAGAACGAAAGTCACTCCAAGAGCCCCTCGCATCTCGCAAAGCCGAAGTTGACGAGGGCATTCATCGCTGGGGTGTCATTCGGTGATGCTCAACTTTGGCACCATCGAAAGCGTTTGTGAATGTCCGTCTGAGGATGGAGGTTAGAAACATTTAGCTTTCTGAAGTGTTGGTAGTAGCCGAGGGCTCCTGAAGTTGCTTGAACGATTGAGATGTAACAGTGTGCATCGTTATAGAAAAAGGTTTTGCAAACTTTTCTTGTATTCTTAGGGCTATAGCAAATTTGGACAAAAAAAACATAAAAACATTATAGTTTCTTCTTATCTTGTATGAACATTTTGACTTTTTTGCTGCTTAACCTTTTCAAAGCAAC
Organism: Anopheles atroparvus; assembly: GCA_914969975.1. Lineage (NCBI taxonomy): Eukaryota > Metazoa > Arthropoda > Insecta > Diptera > Culicidae > Anopheles > Anopheles atroparvus. The sequence goes on along the minus strand of CAJZCY010000002.1, from coordinate 32,253,369 downwards.
TGTAAGGAAAGTAGTCAAAATAAAATTTATGTTCGTCTTCTTCTCGAACATAAGATTTCCTTATTGATACAATTTTCTCTTCGACAAAGTCGCTACAAGCTTTGCGCCATGAAAAATATGGTTTTCTTTTTCTTAACCATATCCAATCCAACTTATCATATGACGAAACATTTGAGGTGTTCTCTTGCACCACTAATCCACACGAAAACAAAACGATTTCGGTTTCACTCATCAATTTCGGGCGATGGAGGTCGTACCGTTCAAAAATTGATCGTATCCAATCGCTTTACCAACTCAATCGTCGTGGCCCGTAAGCTCCAACAATCGTGTCTGATCTTTTGGTTTTGCTTTTCGTAAATCTCTCGCTGGCTGCGGCTCGGGGAGGGAAAACTGTACCAATAGGAAAAACGTCCATCGATCATTGGAGGTAATTCGGAGCCCGCGAACCGCAGTCTCTTTCTCCGGGCGACTTCGTGGCGTGTGTGACGCGCGGTAGTGAGAGTTGAACTGAAGACGAATCGAATCCGTGGAAAGACGGGAACAAAACCCTCTTTGAGACTAGCACATATGTTTCACCGCTGGAATTGAGCGTGGCTGTACTTCGCACACGATTACGGTATGAAATTCGGGATTAGTGCATGAGAAATTGGGGGAAAAAAATGATGATCGCACCGCCACGCAAATCCACGCACATCCACGAGCAGAAGGAGAAGCACAGGTGTAACGCTGGAAGGGCAGGAGAAGTAAAGGAAGAATAAAAGAGAGGCCAGATTGGGTAGGAAGGGAGGAAAAACAAAAGGCTCGGGAAAACGGCATCCAGCCGTACATAAATTTTTAATGACCCAGGGCTAATGTTGAAATATTTTCTATGAAATTTTAATGCCTTCTCAATCACGTCCCTTGGGGTCGCCCTCGGTTCGGCCGGGAGGGAAGGTGTTTCCCCGCGTGAATGGTTAATCGACACGGATTAGTTTCGAAGCCTTTGGCCCTGCACCGCTCAATCTCGGCCGGGTATGTCTTTTTTAACCCCTCCTCCGGTATCTGCGCCGTCGAAGGAAGAAGCTGTTGGGGTTTTGTCCGAAGTCTGCGCACCATCGGCTTAGCTTCAGAATACGCGGTGTCTTCGGTGGAGGTTAACGTGAGGCCAATCGCGGAACGGTGTTCCTCTATGCCTTTCGGTATCGGTGAAGACAACCCAAACGCAGCACGTTTCGAGATCGGGCGCCATATGCTGTGTCTTTTTGGCTGGCAAGAGTTCAAAGCTGGCACCCGGTTCGGTTCGGTACGGGGAAAGCTACTACGGCAACTGAAACGCTCCAGGACACCAGAAGCCGCCTGGCGACGTAGGTGATTCTATTTGTTTTACTTTTATAAGCTCACTCACAAGGGATCGCTCTTGAAACCGTTCAGTGGAAGGCTGTTGATATGAAGTAAGAAAATCAAGAAAAAAGGACATCAAGACAAGGCGGCTGCCTGATGTTGTCGTACTGCAAGCGAGAAATGTTTTTTTTTTCAACAGCTGTCAGGATCTGGAACGAACGTCCGTCTTGCAATTGCCTAGCCAGCCGCGGTGCAGATTTTCACAACTAATTTTCCAAAGGGCCTGACGCACGTTTTGGGTAACCATAAATAATCGAAAATGGACGCCAAAAACAATGCACGTAGGAGAAGGAGAAGAAAAAAAGGAAAGGAACAATGAAGGACGTGTGTCACTCCTCGAGCACCTGGGCCAATAATTGTGCGACAGAGAGGATTTTTTTTTCTGTCACCATTTCCCGACACCCTGCCGGGAGGAGGTAGGGCACATCAGTTCTATCTACGCACTACGAATCCCGCATTTATTGCACCGGAAAAACGATCATCTCATCCAGGATGATGCACCCAATTAAAAGGCCCGAAAGGACGATTGGACGCGTTGCGGACGGTTGCGGTTCGGAGCAGTGTAACAGCAGGGAGTACACTTGAGGCATTTGAAACCGTTTGAAAACTTTTGTCCGTTTTGTCTTTTCGAGGGGTTTGAGCGTTGATGTTGCGTAACTTATGATTGTCGTTTATGGGGAGTTTAACTGACTGCACAGATATGTATAAAAACGATGAGGTTTTAATGCAGAGGTTTTTCGTTTCGCTTTGAAAATAAAAAGAAAACTCAATGAGCTTGATCTTGTATCTTGGACATACAATTTTTAACACACATCCTTAAAATAAATATGATGATGTTTTAACCTTGCGTTGGAACATACGGAAGCATTCTTGATCTCGTTCCACAGCAAGAGTTGCAAGGCGAAGGCATTCTCCAAGAAACGAAACATGTCGAAAGACATTCCCAGAATTTAAATGTGTCAAACAACAATTGCCTATGTAAATTGAGATTCCACCGGGTGCCGGGGGAGGAAGGTGACGAGCTAATCCTCAAGTTCGACTGAACAGCACTCCACATTCACTCTTCTTTTCAGCTTCAAAAAAAGGTTGTCGCGCTGGCTAACTGTATCCCTGTCGAGTGCCCGACAGCTTATAGCCTTAAAGCTTTCAATGTGATGCTGTTCGTGCACCGTACAGGAGAGATGGGTTTGTAAACTTTAACTTTGGCATTGCAACAGTTCGGGTTCGGGATATGAAACCTACTTGTTGCTCGATCCGCAGCTTCTCACTCTCTCTTTCTGGTCCACCCGTTGCTTGTCTCAAACGCCTCGCGTCACAATTCCCCTTGGGGACGCTCCCAGTGCTAATGATGTGTGCGCAGAAGCGCAAAAGGATAATCTCCTTTCGCGGGATTAAGATTAATGTCTAGTCTGACTTTGCGTATTAACATAAGCATAAGCTTGACGATAATCATTGTTGTTGCTAGTGTTACCGGTCGTTCGTATCCTCGCTGCTCTGGTGCGGGGTTTGGGACTCACGACGCATCGAACAGGGTCAGATTTTCGCTTTTAGACCCTTCCCCTTTCACTCTCGCCGCGGCAAGCGTTCATTCTGGGATCGTTCGTGGACGGTTTGCGGTTCAATAAAGCCATTCACAAAACTAAATATTTTACCGTTTGGGTGGCGTCCGCGGGCCAACAAACCGGTGCACAGATGTGATGGGATCCGGGGAGTGGCCCGACGGTGCCAGGGGGTTATGCTGTGAGTTATGTACGATTGACTTTGATGGATAGTTAACCAGTAACGGAAGAGGGAACATCCAGCAAACGTGCGTCTTTGTGTGCAAGTGCACGCCTTTCCAGTGAGCAATTGGTTCAAATGTTTCGAAAAGAAGGTTTAACTGGATTGCCAAGCAGGTCAGACGTTAAACAGAATTTAAATAAAGAACAGAATGTACAGACGATAAAAAAGTAAAATAAGCTGCAACATTTAACAGCTTCTGTTCAATGATTCATATTCTATTGCAATCAAAAGGAAAATAAAGACATAAAGCTCGACATCATACTTGTGGGCCCAAGCGAATGCTTCATTCAGATGCATCTTTTGCCATGCATAATGCATTCCGATCGTCCTCCGCACCAACAGCGGCTCGAAATCCCGAGCCTGTTTAGTTTTTCTCCATCCTAACCAGCTCCATCTAACGCTCTAAACTCCAATCCAGCGTCGGGCGTCACCTGGCCGCGGAGGAACGACAAGTTTAAATTAAGTGACAATGCGTTCCACTGACGTTTAGTCGATGTTAAACTAACTCCCTTCCCTCCCGACTCGCTTCACAGGGCTCGCTGTCCCGTCCACCTTCGGCCGCGATCAAGTTGTAACGCTTGGGCTCGTGAGGTTCGAGTGTTCGATGAGTAAAAGCAAAAGCAACGGTGTTCTGTCACCTTCTGCCCACCACATGTGTGACGCACGGCTTCCCTCGATGGCTCTGACAGTGTGATGCTGTGGCTCGAGGAGAGAGAGAGAGGGAGACAGAGAACATGCGAGAAGGTCTGGGAGATGTGGAAAAAAAAGCGCTGGAATCCGCTCCGGAGGCAGACACCGTTGTCAATAATAAGATTTTAATCGGATTACACGTTTTAAAAACCATGGGTTTCACTTTTTTTTGCCCTTCTCTATCGCCTAGGCCGGTTGATCCGTCCTTATGCCCCTATGCATACCTGTCCCCAGTCCCTGTTTCGCCTCGCCTCGTTCCACCGCCTTTTCCGCCGAACGCACGCTAAACGTTTGTTGAGTGGCAGAGCGGGCACGATTGGTTCTGGGTGCGGAACTCGACGGACATGTACGTCGCATCGTCACTTCGGAGAGCGAGGCGGGTGGTTGACATCATACTTAAACTATTATTGTCGGCTCGGGGACGGGCACACCCAAGGGCCCAAAGCTGATCGATGTCTCGACTCCTGGCTACTGGCGGCGATGATGGCCCAAAGGATCACGGTGGTGTTGATGAAAGGATCCTTTTTCCCTTCCTTTTGTAACGGCTGGGAATTGTCGAGTGGACGACGGCCTAAGCCGACCCGAAGCAACGCTCAGCTCAGGAGTCATCTGGAAAGATAAACAGCTCGCCGAACATCCGGCTTTGAGCGGTTTAAGGATGTTTTCCGAACGACACTATCGGCGTGCGGAAATTTCGAAAACGAAGCTATTTTTTGAGCCAATTATTTGTTGGTTTCCTGTTCTTAAGTTATTCTGATAGTAAAATTGATTGAACTTCAGGCATATGGCAACAGTTTGAAGCTTAATTTGAAAGAATTATTTACAGTTTGTTCAAAATACATTGATAAAATGATAAATGTGGCAAGCCATCGAAAAAAAAAAAAACATAATTGTTAATGTTAAACTCTCGATTAACGATTTCCACAAAAGGTTTTTAGTGGATTGACATCGTTGACTTGGGGTCCTTCGGCGTGATTTATTTCATTCGTTTCTCCCCGAAGCGCAATGACACTCGAAAAACGGATATGATTGACAAATGAAAACACAAAAAATCATCACAGGAAATCTCTGTATCCCATTGCAAGATTAACGATTTCGTCGCTGTGAAGGAAGTTCTGGAAGGATGTGTGCAAAAAAGCAAAGGAAAAAAAAAACGATCCATAGGCTATCTGACAAAAGATAAATCCTTGCAAATACTCTTTCAGACGCAAAATGTGCTGACCAATCCCGGCTTTACTGCTCCTCGGTGGATTATCTCGACCTCGTCATTCGCTTAAATACTGGCCGCACGGCTGTTGCTTGGCCTTTGAGTGGAGGATTTTTTTTCTCTTTCCATTTGTAGATTTCCGCACTTCAAGCACTTTCTCGGATCAAAGTTCAAGTACATTTGATTCCTCAACAGTTGTTACTTTTTACTCGACTGTTCGCAATCCTCCCAGGTCCAGCCGTGCTGTGGAAGAGGATGCACATGCAATAACGCATCCCGACCGAGCCGCCTCTTAGCCCCCGGGAGGCCGTAAGTGGATGGTGCTGAAAATAGCACCTTGAAGGCTAAGGCAAAAGGAAAAAAGAAACACCCTGAACCGAGACACAATGAACGTTCGATTTACAGCTTTATTCCGCCGACCGGCGGACAGGAAGACTTATGCAAAATTCGCCTTTTCCTCGTTACGCTACCTATGCCGCACGGAGCTGATGATTTTCGGTTTGTTTTCTCAGCTCAGCTCCCTCTAACCTTTCGGGAGGTCATCGAGCCCAGCTTCTCCCAAAAATCGGGTTGCGTAGACCCCTAGGGCAAGGCAACGGTGACGCCACCGGCAGCCTACGGGACGCGCGTTTGGGGTTTTGATTTATGGCGAGAGCATGCCAAAAAGTTCCACCCCTTCCCTAAGCGGTTCCTAAGCGGAGCTCTTCGTCTTTTTCCGAATTACATATTTGTAAATCATCTCGTCAGTAATACTACCGGCAGGGTGGGAATCCGAGAGCCAGCACAAGATAGACGGAAGGCGAGAGGGAGGCTCATACTAAGCCAAAAATAAAACAGCACCGGGACAACCGCAACCGATATGAGAAATACATTCCAATAAATATAATTCATAAATCCCGACAAAAAAGGAAACGGGCGGCAAAACGGTTCCGGCGGGGTCTAGCTCCGCTCGGGGTCATAAATTTGAAACCTGTTCACTAGTTTTTTTTTTTCACCCCACTGGGACAACTTTACAGTGGGCCTTTGCCTGACCAGTCGACAGATTGCGTCCGCAGGTAGGCTCGACTTGGTCTACAGATAAAAAAGTCTGTGTGATAGCAAGTAAGGAAATGTGTCTCGATCCGTTGAAGGATTTATTGTTATCATCTTCCTAGGTTTCGGCTCGCGCAAGACTATTTGTAGGTCTTTCTCTCGTGTGGAGCGATTCATTTTGACTGGTAATCTATGTCGTTTTCCACACACAAAAACAAACCAGAACCAGCCCTCTCAGATGGTCCCGGTTACGTCGGGACTCCACAGGGAAAACTACATTTAACTCAACCTGCACCGAACATTGGTTCTAAGTCAACGAAGATTAAGCGCTCGGACGCTGCACGGACGCTTCTCAGACGGTGACCTCAGACTTTTCAAATTATTTACGATCAGTTGAACCCTTTTGCTCCCCCCACAGGCTGCTTTAAATACATCATCATAAAACCATACCGCTGGCACGGTGCCGGGCATTATTTTATTTGACTCGAGTTTCGTGGGTAATTTATGACTTCATTTCGGGAATTCGGTTACGGGAGGATTTCAGGTTGTTGTTTTGTATTTTATCATTTATATTTCTTCCATTGGATTGGAATCCTTCTTTCCGTTTCTGCCTCCACTGCGCGGTTGAATTCTTGGGTAAAACACGCTTCGGAGCTTAGATCCACGGACGGTCAACTTTCTTGGCCCATCACCTTGGACGAGGTTAGGATCGGTATCTTTTTTCTTTCGTTAAATCGATTGTGGTTTACACCCTGTGATGCATCGGAGAATGCAAAACCATCGGCGAGAAGGTCTTCCCAAGGTCCGCTGGAAATGAACGTATGAATCAACTACAAAAAAGTTATTATGCTCATCGAAAGCTACGATCCGTTCGTCGGCTACCCTTCGATGTGCTTCGGTTTATTGCTTTCAGAGTCCTGCGAGAGTGGAATTTACAACCCGAAGATTAACTCATAAAGTGTCCGAATGCACCCTGCTCGATATTTTCCATCTCGTATATACTTTTTTGCGGGTGGCATCCGCACGTTGATCTGCCAATATGTTACCCGTTTTATGGCCATAGTCAGTATCTGCAACAGTATCTGTACTGCGGAATCGCCAACGCCAAGGCTAACCAAACCGTCCTGCGAACCAAAGGAGCGACTTTTTTTTGGTGAAGAAAGACGGGTGACCGGACCGATCGAAATCGGGGCCACCCGTTTAGGTTACAAAATGTTCAAATTGTTATTAGAAGCTAATCTTCTTAGGCGGCTTGTTATGACGCGGGATTCGAAGCACAGATCCCGTATTTTACTCGTCACGGAAAGGTTAAAAAAAAAATCTTCATTCGATTTCATTCTGATCGATTTATTATGCCAACGCCGTGCTATAAAATGCCATCTCTCAGACAAAATCGGATGAACCGACTTTGTGGCTTACCTGTGTTCCCATCGATGGTTGAAATGCACTGATCGCTTTTCCGTCCCCAGGCACTCGCTTACATGGCAACCTGCAAGATCAAATGTATTTTATGTCGATGATACGTTTACAACGCTTCCGGATCCATTGGGAAGCACTGTCAATTGCAATTGCCCACCATTTGCCGGAGTTTCACTGAGTCTGGGCCGTTTTTTACAAGCCTTGTAAAGTGATTAGCTACTGGGTTTTGTTCGCCTATTTTACAGCGGGATTGACGAACAAAATAATTTAAATTTTACAGGCTTGAGAGATTTTTGAAAGCCACCACGGCAAGCCACGTTTACTCAGACGCAGGAGGGAGCTAGGGCACATCGCTGCAGGTATTAAACTCGGTCGTAAATCAGTAAAATAATAAATTTATCAAAACCCAACGCCGAAACAAAACCTCCGCACGGTTCAGCGCCCGATCGATCGTCACACTATGGAGAAGGCTAATATGGATGTATTTATCATAGCGAAGCCATCCTCAGGGCTTCAGGCGAGAAGATGATGGATACGGTGCATAGTCGAAACCGGTTCCGAGCGACGTTTCCAGGTCCCAGGCGCAGGCCGAGACCTAGCGCGAAATAGAACTATCCTGGCCAAAGGCTGACAAGGAAGTGAGCTTCTTGGATTTTCTTGGCCGATGACGGAGTGGATTTGGTTATTTTTTAAGGATCCGTGCCCCTTTCGGCGCAGCCATGCTCCTCCTCACGCACCCTTTCGACCATCGAGCGTGTGCGAAAAGGATCGGAATGGCATCAGTGCGCAAATGGGTATCGTTTCTCAAGTTCTCACTTTGCGCCTCACCGGGACCCGAAAGTATGAGGCGCTGTTCGAATATTAATATTTCCCAAAGTGCCATCCTCCCAGACACACGCCAGCGATTCGACGACCGGCATTGCCCTGCTGTCGTGTGTGCATCGTTCGCTCGGCCGGTCGGAGGCCACGGCGGGAGATTTTGATCGGTTTGAATAATATTTCCCTGGCGAGAGGAAGAAAAAGAGCGAGAGAGAGATAAAAAAGATGGGACCGATTATCATTCTGATCGTTTTTATATATTATTGTGTCTTATCTTTGCGGCCCGTGCCGGCCCAATGTGCCGCCCAGCGGAGCACACTCCCGAAGTGAGGCATCGAAGTCACCGTCAGTCACGGGCGGACGACGATCGTGGCCGTGGCAATCGGTGTGACTTCCGCACCGGTTACTGGAATCAGTTGGGATGAGACCCTGGTGCTTTTGACCACGGTTGGTCCCCCGTTTAAGGACTGGCAGAGATTGCCGCGCCATGCCGCCATTCCGCCGGTCAGCTGCAATGGGACTTGCCGGACGAGTTTTCACAGGTATATATGCTCATTCGATGGCGGCGGCGGCGAGCAGGGCGACTTTTATGGTGTGCGCTACAAAACTGATGATTCGGCACGGTGGGAGCGTGTGGGATTTAAACTGGGAAGGGGTTCAAACATTTAAATAAACTATCGTTCCGAATGGTACTAAATAACGGGCTGAGAATCGTATTTGTCTTCGCTTGGATTATTAAAAAAAAAAGTTTTTGATAGGGAAAATCCCGTAGTTTTTTTTTCGCCAACTGTTAAATTATAATTTTTGTTTCTCGACTGCTTCTTGCTAATAGTCTAGCAAATATTTACAAAAAAGAAGTTGAATATAGTTCAAAACTAATCAGAAATCAAGGCATTTGAATTAGAGCCTGGTTCTTGAATAACAAAATGAAACCATCTACATAACCCTAGCGTAGTATTCTTCCGGCCAATATGGTTTTTATAGCCTTGCTACAAACTATTTTTGCACCACAGACCCTTGTGCAACGTTTTAACAATTTATTCAAAAGGCACAAAATAATTTTTCATTCACGAACATATTGATTTTCCAATTAATGAACTTCATTATAAATTTATGCATATTTTTCTATAGGTCTGACTGGGTTTGGTGTTCTCTGTGAAGAAGGTATCGATTATGTACATTAGTCCCACTGTTCCGTTCGGCCGTCCGCTCGCCGTAAACACTATACACCCTGACGGACGCCGGCCATATACCGCTCGATCAAACTCGCATCGAGTGCCCCGCGAGTCCCCGAAACCCGCGCCGCCAGAACAGAACGCGAATGCGCACCCGCGGGCTCCACCGATCGCGCGGCAGACGACGGGCGAGAGATATTATCTAAATTTATCGGTAATCGTCACAATAACTTGCGCCGATGGTTCATAACTGTCACGGGACAAGGTGTAGAAAGCCGACCGGTAAATAAACGCGGTCGGGGGTCTCGCCGGTCCGCTCCGGGGCGAAACCAGCGCAACCCGTCGTCCGATGCCGGGACAGATTGGTAACGTTATTAAAACATAAACGGTCACTGCCGGCGTGTCGTCTCCATTACGGGCGAGCGAGCCCTCGCCGTCCCGCGTCGGTCGTGGCTGACGGCGGGTCCGGTTTCGTTGCGAGTCGACCGATCGATCCGATCCTCGCCTCACGATGCCAACCTGCCCGTCTCCGATGGTCCCGGGGGCGGCCGCGTCCGGATTGGGAAACAACAGAAACGCAAATCGATACCCAAAAAAAATGGAAAGGAAAATAAAACAAATGGTCCACTGCGCCCTTCGAGTGCCTTCGGTGGTCGATCGCTGTAGAAAGGTTCGATCTTGCTTCTTCGGACGAAGACGCAACGATAAAATAAACTAAAGAACCGAAAAGCCTCAACGCCGAATGATGTGATTATTTTCGAAATTCAAATCGTTTTCTCCCATGTGCCACGTGACGCCGATAGGAAAGTCGTTCAAGTCGCCAAGGCCGAGCTGTGAACGAAACGTGCTTTCCAAGAGCAGCCGCGGAGAAGAAGGGTGGAAATTATGACAAATGGAACACGAATTTGTATCAATCAGAGTGCGATTTATCGCACAAAGGCTTCTCGTAAGATCGCACGATTGGGAAAAAAGGACTGAACAGTCCTTCTCTTGTGTTCTGGTTCTATCGAAGAAAGTTCGCGCCCGACAAACCGTTTCCCATCGATTGAGAGTTTCGGTTTGATTTCTTCGGTTTCTTTGGTTCACTTGTTTTTTTTACGACCGAGCGACCCAGCAGGTTGCTGCATTGGACAGGTTGTCTTCGTCCTAAAGTGGGGGCTCGAAACTGCGCTTTGGACAGGTTGGTTTCTTTCTGGCGGCGGGGCTGTGCTGTGTTCCATATTCTGCCCCGGTCCCGGAGTGGAGTTCAGGCCTGTCTTCCATCTCTGAAAAATGGCCTTGACGCAGTCATTAGCCGGATAAGGGACATCGTCAATCGAGAGGTGTCATACAGGGAGGATTATGGTGCATTCGAGCGTGTGTGGAACGCTCGATGATGAAGAGGTTTCGACAAGCGTTAAACTGGTTTTATTACAAGAACCGTTTAAGATTTAATGATATGATAGAAGGGAGAGTTCGTACATTTCAGCTCTGAGTAATGTAAATAAACTTTCTTCTCACGATCTTTTAGACACAACTGTTCTTTAAACACAATTTTCAAATAAAGTGTCGTTCTTTTATGGTTCATGATTTATGATAAACAACATTTAAAACTAATTTTCACTTGCTCTGTTCCCTTACTTTTATTTTGAGCTTCAGTAAAAATAAGACATTTAAACCAGCCCGTTTTCTTTTGCCAACGGCTTCCATTTTTCTTTACAATTGTTCAGATCCTTCATGCAGCGACGGTTTGAGGCACGTTTTGCGATTCGCTTCGGCCCGTACTAGTCTCCGTTTTCAGGGGTGATTGATGAGCTCGGGGACCAGGAGCCAAAAAATGGGCTTAGAAATTACTTAATAAGTTGAAGGGTATATTTTTCTGCTTCACCACGCGCGTACCAAGGTTCGGATTTATTTTCCCTTTTCGCTCGTCGCTCGTCAGGAGGGTACAAACATATTGAGGACTTGTGGGGTGTGTTTTCACTTGTCTAACATTTTGGAGGTTTTTTTTGTTGTTGTCTTTTGAGGTGTACTGATGCTCCCCATTTGGAGCCGCGAAATAATGTTAAATATCGGTAGCTCCTCGAAACCACGAAACGAGCGCCACGAAAACGAAACAAAAAGTGAACCGAACGGAGGCGCGCATGACCAAAAGAGGTCTTGAAAGGTGCGGATGCCGCTTCTGGCGAAGGTTTTTCTTTCCAGTAGCTGGGCCAGCTGGCCAGGGTCTTAAGATCTGTACCGCCGCAAATGCGTTACGCGCAGCAGCGATTAGTGGTAATTAAGTACATCTTGCGCATTGTTTTTGGCGTAGTTTGGAGATGGTTTTTTTTTTATTATCTCCCTAGCGCCATTTGGCTTCCGTTTTGGGGCGATGCAGTCTCCTCACAACTCATGCACTAGAAAATCGAAGCTGCGTGGACGGCGGAGATGATGGCGAGTACGTAACACTCTCGGCAAGGCCAGCCTGTTGTGTGTTACCTTTTGGGCTACACGCTTGACTTCTGCTGATAGACAAGAAGGGTAGACCATCACATTATTCCACCCCGGTGTGGAAGACCATTAGGTATCCTCGAAGTGGCGCCCAACAGGCGCAACCAGTTGATCGGTAATCGGTTCGATGATACGCATCCGAGCGTTCGGAAGACCTCAACGGGGTGTCGAGCGAGAAGCGTCCTCCCGTTCGTCGAACGGTTTCGATGAAGACGGTAACCAACCACAGTGCGTTGGAAGGCGCTGGATATTTAAGCGATGTTTTAAACGTGTGTATATGTTTTTTTCACTATCATTTTAGTTTTCTCATCTAGCATTGGAAATGTTGAAAGAAGCATCTCGCCGGGACATCATAAATCAATTTTTACTGGCTCCTACCGGAACGGGTTAATGTTGTGCTTTGAAAGGAGCGGAAAGCGGCTAGCGTTTCATTATTAAACTTTGGTGACGTCTGCCCGATCGATGAACTATGCTTATTTAAAATGTATGTACGATAAGTTACTAAATCATCTACTACAGAAAAGAAGCCTCCATTTTATCCAAAACTTGGTGATCCATCTCGATCATTAAAAGAAATTGTGCTAGCATATGCATTAAAACACGTGTTTTAGGTTGATCGCTATGTACCCGATTCGTGCTTAGTGGAAAAGAAAGTTTCAAATTAGTCAAAATGTATCTTTCTGTATTTTTTAGCAATGTCACAACGATTGAAAAATTCATTAGCAAAATGGTATAAATGAGTCAATCATCAATAATAATTTCCTAGCCTGTCGTTGATCAATCATAATATGCTTGCGGACAAGCAACATGGTTTGTGTTTGACAGTTTTGTCTTTCGGTTTTTGGCATATGCCTAGGTTCACCACTCGCCGTGAAAGGAGTCAAAGCGTAAGACAATAAATTTGCCCGATGAGGCGAAACAATAATGTAAGACACTTCGGTGGCTCCGAGTGACATCGATTCGTTTAATCCCCTTGTTTGCCTTTTCCTACCGTTTCACCGCTGTGCTCGGGAACGTGGAACATCGATTTGGGATGTTACCGATGACACCTGATCGATTAGAGAAAGGACAAGTGGGGGCCCCCCCGCTGGCGCGAGGCCAGTCGCGTCATCCGGGCGCCCGTCCATCGTTCGTCACTCAATGAATCACGCGCAGGAGGAAGCGGTCGCCCCAAGACTCGCCTCGCACGATGGCGCAAAATCTTCGACTGACCGCGGCGTGAACGTAACAAGTACGACGACAGTTTTATTGCTCCCTGTCGCTGAGATTTATCTGATTACATTAGTGACGATTTTTTTTCACCCGTGCTCCGTTGTTGCTTAGTTTCGTCTTTTCTGCTGCTTCCTCTGCGGTCGTCGATGTGTTGATGCTTTTTTTTATCCTTTTCATTTCTGGAGGATGCTGTCGGGCTGGACCACTGGGAAGACCACTTTCTGTGGTGGTGGCGGTGGTTACTGGAAGCCACCCGCTTCTTTTGGTCTTTTGTTTAACGGCCGTTGTCTCCCGAGGAACACGATCCGGGATCGCAAGAAGACCGGAGGTTTCTGAAAGCGGGCTACGGTGGAGTTGTAGGGGTAGAAAAAAAAAACTTTAAATCGACGGTGGCCAAAAAATCTTCCGCTTCTTTCCCGCGACAGAACCATTAAACCTGTCGAACATGTCAATAAAACGTTTTTCGAACGATAGAAGATATTATTCCCGGCGTGTTTTAGCTCTTTCGCTTCCTGCTGGATTTCTCTAACAGAGCCATCAAGGTGGTGCGGTGGCTTATCTTGATACTTTGGTGCCTGGCAAAAGCGGAAATTGGCACCGGTATTTTGTTAGGAGGTGTGTTACGATGGCAGATAATACATACTGTTTTCTGGTAACGATTTTCTCATCATTCAAGGCACAAGCCTTTCACTTTGTTACTAATTGGTGCATGAGGCAAACTTTCTTCAGCAAAAACCCTCTACTCCAATTGATCAAATGGCTTCAATTTTTATATCAATAGGGTCGAGTCGTTTCTTGAAGCGTCTAAAAAAGTACTTTCTTACCAGGCTTGCGAATTTGAAGCCATTTTACCAGCGCTCAGAGTTGAGTTCGTTGCTTCACTTTGGTGCAAACAAGCGCCAAAGGAAAGTTATGTCGTTAAAACATTAAAAAGCAATCTCGCAATAACATTTTCTCCCTTGACGGTTCGCTTTCCCCTCGCAAATGAACATGCATGTAGCAAATGTATGAAGGCTAGCATATGCCAGCCCTTTTGCTGGTGGCGTCCATTGTCATAATGGAAGCGTTTCACTTCATAAACCAACAAACAAGGGACGCGCGCGCCCTAACGGAAGTGGCCACCTCGACACTCGACAGGGGAGTGAGTGCATCCCGGCAGCTCTCCGTAAGCGTAACCGAAACCGAGCGGCCCCGAAAACCCGCAAACATGATCGGTTTGTTTCCGATACGAAAATAATAAATAATAAATTTGTTCCCGAACGACCCGTTGCCGTGCCTGCCGATTCGATTGTCTGCATCCCAACGGTCAAATCACGGTCGTTGCGGTAAGTTAAAATGGGGTAAGAGGCTTCCGGAAACCATCTCTGTCCCTCTTGCCCCGATCGCTACTGCGAAAGTGACGACGAGCAGCTGCTAATGTGCGTATGACAGTGCGATTTTCCTTTTCCCCGAGGGGGACGAAAGGTCCTTGGAAGTCTGCAAGAAACAAAACAATTACAAATGATGATGCATCACCCCTCCGTGCGTGTGAAGGACATCGGTGCGGTCGTTATGGCTGCCGAATATGAGGGTCCCTTTGGCGCCGGCAGTGAAAAAGTGTTTGAAGAGACAACGAAACCATCGCCTCGGAAAGTCAACTCCGTGCCGGGGTCCTTGTCTCCCTCCGGTCTGTCGAGTGCGTGGCGTGTTTATTAGCTGATGCAGCGTGAAAAGTAACGCCATTTCTGGGAAGTGGCCCAATCGCTCTTTTGATCCTTGCGATAGATGCTTTTGTGCCTGATGGTTTTTAAATACGTCGAACGAGGAAGGGGCAATGCTGGAGAAACCTTCGACGATGTTGCTTCCGCTAGAGAGGCAACTGCTGGCTCCCGGAAGCGGACCGCTCGGTGTGTTCGAAGGATCTCGCACGGTTACGTTTCCGATGCGTGCGAATAAAACCGATCACACAAGGCCAACGTTTGTTTGCCGAAGAACTTGAGGTGCTTTATCTTTGGCATCGTTTGGGAACGAGGAAACATACTCGCAGACACAGGGGTCGATCGGTTGCCTCAAGTACCGAGAGCCTTCGATCGATGACTGTCGATAAATGGGAATCCCCTTGCCAGGATTGATCGATCCGACCGCGAAAGTTAAAAGTGCGATAAGTTTTCCCCCCGCCCAACAATGGCACTGCTAATTTCGGCTCGTCCTTCCCATTTTCGCCTGCTTCTTGAGGTTTTGAGTCAATTCTGTTTCATTCTTTATTCGTTTAATCTTTTTTTTCTTGCAGACTGAGCTTCGGATATGCACCGCCTGCGGAGAACCGATCGCCGATAAGTACCTCTTCGATATCGACGGCTGCGCCTGGCACGGTTCCTGCCTGCGGTGTTCCGTCTGCCTGACGCTGCTCGAGCGGCAACCCTCGTGCTACTTCCGCGACCGACAAGTCTACTGCCGGACGGACTACGCCAAGTGAGTGGGAAAATTGCTTCCATTGGAATCGCTGCGTTTGAAATTTAAATGCTTCTCAAATAAATCAAAGACAAACGGGATGGTTTTACGGGCTCGGGCTCAGCGGGGGCACGAAACGAGGATTTTGACTCCTGCCGGACGGATGCAGGAAGATAAAATAGACGTTTAAAAATAGTTCCATGATGTTTATGTAGGCTTTTTTTCTGATGTACTGATTTCTCATGTACTGAAAGATCGATTGCAACAGTTTAAAATACTCATAAAGCTGCGCCCTTTTTTAAACCGTACCTTTGGGTGGCCAATATTTATTATAAATTGTTACGGTTCGCACGAAATTATGTCAGCGATTATCTAAGTATATTTCATGTGCTCTTCCGTACCAGTTCGGAAAGCACCGTGCCCTGTCTAGCCCAGCGGTCGAGAAGGACTCCGGTCGGCCGATCGTATTACATCCTAATAGATCGACGTGATTTATGTACCACACCGCGTGGAGATGACGGACCGTGTCGTGCCGGGCGAGCGTTAAGTCTTGTTTACATATAATTAAGATTTAACCCGTGGAGAATTAAAATATTACACTCCTGCAGGGTCTCCCCGCGCTTCCACGATGCCAACTCGATGCTCCATTGCACGACTCAGGGTGTATTTTGCGGTGATCCAGCGGGTGAAGTCGTGATCGGGGCGTACGTGCGGTGGGAGCACACGGAGCGGGACAGAAGAGTATACACAAAAAAGAAACAAACCAAAATCATACAAACAAGACACGTGAAGAAAGCGAGTGCGATCTTGGGGCGGTCGGGATGGTATTAGAGATACATTAATAATCATAAAAAAGATCGATGCCACGGCGAGGGACCTGTCAATCATTCCGAAATCTGGCACTGCTCCGTCTCCATACACGTGCACACGTTGGGCTGTTCGGGTTTTGGCGTGTCCGCGGCGGATCATATTTCACGTGCCCGTTTGCGAGCAGCGAGAAAAAGCAAGGGAGGAGCAGCATAAGGCCGTGTATCCCACCACCCTTTCCCGCGGTGGCACGATTGTTACGGATTCCGAGTGGCACTCGGTGCTCGCTGACCGCCACTTTGGCCAAAAGTGAGATATTTCTATCAATAACTCAACCATCGCGCACAATAAACTCACCTCCGCGCGAGCCGGGGGCAGCGATTTCCGTTAAAAAACAGAGCCACAAGGGACAAACCAACCGAGTCCCAAAAAGTGACCCGCGGTAAAATAAAATAAATAACAAACCCTACTGGCGGTCAAACAAACACCGACGGAAGAATGGGACCCTGGGATGCTGGGCATCGAAAGGTTCACTTTGTGTTGCTGTAAATGGGTGAGTTCTAGCCTCCCGATCCCGATCGGTTTCGATCTCATAAGCGGGCGCGATCACCACACTGCACAGGAATGGGGTGTCTGTGTGCCGTACTGGAGGATCATTCGCGCTGGAACCGCACCGGAGACCCACCGGAGAAGAAATTAATCATTTTTCCTCCGCTTATAAAGTGAAATAATTTATTGATATTTCTCCGCCACGGAGCACACCACCCGCCACCTGTGGGCCGGAGCACCGTTTGTTTTCTTTTTTTTACTTTCGGGAAAAATGATCCCAGGATCAAGCGAAACCGTAAGGCGAGCGAAGCAGGAAAAAAAAAGACATAAATAAATGGACGTAAAACCGCACGACGGAACACCGTATCCGTATCGGAATGTGTTCGATCTTTTGCCGGTCTCCTGCAACAAGTTGCTTCCTTTCGGCCGATCGATCCCAACGAGATTCCGCTTGGCGAACGAGGAGAGAAAAAATGAAATAAAAAAAGACCAGGCAACAAATATCGGTACGAGTGGCGTGTAGGTCCGTTTCATATTCGATATGAGTCGCAACGGGCGAAGCGAAACGTAACGAAAGACTCGAGCGAGTGTAGAAGCTACGAACCCCCTGGGCCCAGGGCAGCAGGATTATTAATCTTTCCGTTTGCTGATCGTTCGGTCGGCCTCTTGGCGTGGCGTCTTCGCGGTGTTCAGCGGCACCGCCGTTCCGGAGTGGGTGACCGATACCTCCTCATCCCCTCCCCGCCGTGTGCAGCTCTTTCTGCTCTCAACAGCAACAGTGCCATTGTCGCGGGCGAGTTTGTACTCTTATTTAAAGACGTTCTCCTTTTCTAGCTCACCGCCTCCCGCGATCGATTTGTCCAGTCGTCTTACTCGAGGGCGCGGGATTTACCTCCTCCCTTGCCGGGTGTTTGTGTGTGCGTGTGTGTGAATAAAATCTTTGTTTTGATTTCACTCTCCCGCCTGACGCTTATTCGTGAGCACTGTTTGATGTATATTTATGTTTGGCTCGCTGGCACTCTGGCCGGCGCACACAATCGATAAATAGAGTTTTTCGTTCGTCCGGGGCACGCCGGGACACGTTGAGTTGAGCCGTTGAAATACGGATTGACAGGCAAAGGGCTTTCGTCATTGTTGATGTTGTTAATGTTGATGTTACACGGTCGGTCGAGCGGCCGATCGAGAGCCGCATCGAGAGCAGAGCCCTGGTGGTTTCAAGGATGCAGCGTGGCCGGGCTTGGTCTGGTTGCACAAGGAATATTGCATGGAAAATATTGCTTGAGCTCCTTTGATTTACATAGTAACATATCGTTAGGGTAAATGTAAAATATATCCAATCACATTCCATGAATTCACAATTCTTAAAAAATGTTGTTTGCCCTGTGGATTTTATGGAAATATTAAAACGGACTCATTCTACACGAGCTAAACATCTATTTAG
Organism: Anopheles atroparvus; assembly: GCA_914969975.1. NCBI lineage: Eukaryota > Metazoa > Arthropoda > Insecta > Diptera > Culicidae > Anopheles > Anopheles atroparvus. Next base: position 32,234,954 of record CAJZCY010000002.1, on the reverse strand, counting down.
AACTCTGGACCTATGTATGTTAAACCAAAGATAACAGTACGATGACTTTACACCACTTTTATTCCTCGAATTATTGGATATTGGTATTGCAAGCTTCTAAGTGCTTCTCTAGGGTGACCAGCTGGACGTAATGTCTTTTTCTTGACGCGGGCCGAGTTTTCAAGAATGTAACCCCCGGCCGACAGTTCGTGGTCAGCTCGCGGACGACGGAAGAAAAAGGAACAATCTCGATCACACACTTCAGTTACACTCAGCGTGCCATGACTTGTTTTGACAGCGATTTATTTATGGGCCGAATGGAATTATTATATCACGACACTTTATCTGACGGCGAGAGACCCCGCGCGAGCGTTCACTAAACGTCGCGAGAGCTTCGGAAGGCCTCGAGCCGACGGTGTCATTCGGTAGGAGCTGTCGGATTAGATAGTTGGGGGGAAGGAGGAAACAGGGGGACAAGATTGGGACGCGCCCAGGACCTATCTCGCCCGGTAGGACACCGTTGCGGCCGGCTCGGAATTGCGATGTCATCTGACGCGTGTCAAACTTCGGGACAGCCGAGATGGGTGTTATAGATTTCCAGATCGCGTTTAGCCTTCTTCTCCTAAACCCGGCCGGTTCTGATTTCGTTCTTCGCGCTCTTTCCACCGCACTCCACAGTTCCGGCGCCAGTGCGAGTCTGCTTGCTCGAAGTTGCCCGGTTGAAATCTCAATCCTATTCTCTTCCATGACGCGAAGAAGGACCTTCGCTTATGACGGGAGATGAGAATTGGAATCACTTCACGTCTGCCTCGTTCGACGCTTGATAATCGAGGGAACCGTGAAGGGATGCTCACGTCTGACACTGGTCATCGGTTATACGCAACGGCGCATACTGACGATCGATACTACCGGCCAGGGGAAAAAAAATCCGGATAACCGGAACGCAACCCGACCGTATTATCATTTTTATCAATTGGCATATTTATCAATTGGGGCAGAGAGGCATTAATAAAACAACGATTCCGTAACGTGCCGTGATTCTCTTTGCTCGGTGAGGTTCCACATCGCCAAGAACCCTGGGACAGCAGGAAGTGGCTGCGCGGACACGGAGGCTCCAGTGTGGTGATACGACAATAAAAAAATAAATCCATCAATCTTCGGCACGGAAACGGCACGGTGCGAAATAAATATTTATTATGTGCGCGCTCGTACAAATCTGACATGTCCGGGCATCCTTGCTGTGTCGTCTTTTTGGGACGCGAGAGCAGAAAGAGTGAAAAGGTGCGCGATAAGAATAAGAGAGAGATGCACTGCTGCACGGGGCAAGATCTGTTCTGGTAGAACGCTGTGAACGACCGATCGGTGGCGATACGATGATGCAGTTCTTTGGCCACAGGACTGCCTCGTTCCAAAGCAACGGAGAAGAAGCTGCTGATGCTGCACTAACCTGAATGCTCATATCGCAACGGTAATTAAACAAGACATATCGCGCCTTGTTCATCGGAGCTCACGGTGTGTTCCCGCATGTTTTTCCCGCGTGAGGACACTTTTAGAATTGGCTCGCCTGATTTCTTACCTTTTTTTTTCGCAACACTGATATTTTCCATTTTTCCGCTCCGTCTTGAACTATCCTGATTTTCATACACGATGAAATTATTCCAAACTGGAGGTTCGTTTCTTTTCACGCAATTTGTTTTTCCAAGATTACGCTCCTTGAGTATCATGCTATGAAGATTAATTTAACGCAATTTGCTTGAAAGTGCAGAATATCAACCGTATGATGATGATGTTCAACAATTGTAGTATCAAGTGCCATCTTTGATTGCGGAACATTATTTTTTCGATTTTATCTATTCTTTTACTTTTGCCATGTTTTTTATTTATCGCAGTGCATGAATAAGGCCGGTGTCATTGCTCCGTCGGACACTTTTTAAATCGGACGATATGTCAAATTTTTGTATGGGATTTGACAGATGGCAAAATCGGCCGATAAAAATCGGCCGATTTAATAAAAAAAAAATTGATTCAAATCCCATATAAAATTTGACATATCGTCCGATTTAAAAAGTGTCCGACGGAGCAATGACACCGGCCTAAAACCCGCTGTGTAGTATTGTTTTAAAAAGTTCAATCTGTTGGAAATGGTTCTTAGGGCACGTCCAGACGGAGAGTAGCCTACTAAAGAGAAAGCTCTATGGCCAAGAGCTTTCTCCTAGCGTAGCGATTCGACCAAACCCGTGAATTGCGGGTTTTCCATCGTAGGAACGAAATATATGAAAATGACACTCCGTCGTAGTGTCAAAATAGCCCCCATCGTATTGTCAAAACTGCAGTCGAGCAGTTTTTTTCTTAGGTATAAATGTAAACAGACGGCCATCAAAGTTCAAATTCTTCGACCGGCTTCTTTCCATTCAAATGGCCAAAGTATATAAAAGTGAAAGAATGATGAAAAATAAAGTAAGTATAATGTAGTGAGCGATTGTGCAATGAGTGATCTGTGCAATCTGTTTCAATAAAATGATTGTTGTTATCCAGTGTTATGGGCAAAAGAGAGCCAAAAAGAAGTAAAAACATCCACTATTTTCACGATGCCCTTCTTGTATCCAATTGTATTATTGAAGTAATGTTCCTTCTTTTGCAGGCACAATTGCAAAAGGAAGAAAGAATCCTAACAATCATATCTATAATAGAGAACTACCCCATTTTATGGTGCAAAAAAACCCCATTATATAAAAACACGGTGGCGCAAGAGGATGTCTGGCTGCAAGTAGCCGAACAAGTAAACGTCGGAGTCGAGGAAATAAAAAATACTTGGAGGAACTTGAGGGCACAATATAGGCAAAATCTAACGAAAGTGAAGCAGTCTACTAGCTCTGGATCGTGTAAGTACTGCATCTGGACTGCAATATGTTAATGTGGAGTCACTTTATATAAAAATATTTCTTTGTTAGCTCAAAATGAGGTATACAGACCAACATGGTATGCCTTCGAAGCACTAGGCTTCCTTGCCCAATCGAGTGATCCCGGGAAATCTAGTGATTCGGTACGTATTCTATTCTGATTTTTTTTTTTTCATGTATTTAGACGGTCAGTCCGTATTCTACAATACTGTACAGTTTACTACTCTTATTCTACTACTTAAGAGCAAATTGTTTCGTGGGCATTTAAAACCATATCCCGGGTTCAATTTGCAGCTTCTGCCTATGTTGCTGCTCTTCTCTTCTTGTCTTCAGCAGATGAAGTGCGTGCTACGACGGTGGTTTTCTAATTCAAAAATTTTATTTTATTCAGAAAAACGTTGACACAATATGAATATTTCACAACATATTAGTTCCACACAATATCATGCGCCATGTGCAAACGTAAGTTTAGTAACTCCGATGTTGTTCTAATTGGAACATTCTGAAGTGGTACCATGGGATTATGGGATTGGTCGTCGTTAGTCATTGTTAAAATTTCATTACGAGCTTGATCTTGGGTGTTATTAAAGCATGAATGATTTCCATGTCTGTTATTTCTTTTTCGGACAAAATTGTGCAAATATGCTGTTGTTTTTATGACTGTGGTTGCAATCTCAGGCTCTAGATGAATCGTGGTATGCAAAATGCGGAACACATTACTTAAAATGCCAAAAGCGCATTCCACAGGCATTCTTGCCCTAGAGTGACACTCGTTAAACGTCCGTTCAAGCGAATGCATGGGGTGATATCCACCAAATGGTCTTATGCAATAGTCCGTAAAAGCGAAAGCTTTGTCTCCTAGGAGCATATACGGTACTTCGATTGCATACGGAACTCGTAATATTTCTGGTTTAGGAACATGTAGCTTGCGGTTTTCGAGCAAGCTGTAAATTCTTGAATGACGGAAGACTCCTCCGTCTGAAATCCCTCCTTTTGCTCCGACATCTACATACAAAAAATTTCTGTCGGAATCTGCTATGGCTAACAAGACAACACTATGAAATTTTTTGTAATTGAAAAATTCTGTCCCACCATGTCTTGGCGCACGAATTCTACAATGTTTTCCATCTAACGCACCGATGGCATGCGGAAAATTGAATTTCGTCTCAAATCCTTTGGATACACTTAGCCATTCTTCACGATTAGATGGAAGCTGCAAAAAATAAAATAAAATAAAATAAGATATTAATACTCATGACAAAAGTCTCGTTTTTTATATGAGTTTGATTAATTATAAATTGATTCAATTTTTTATATTCCAGCTGCCACAGGAGATGTCTCAACAGACAAATGCAGACACCACAGACACCATACCGAAACCACTAACTCCACCACCCCAGCCTGAAGCAAGTTTTGAAGATCGGGAAATAATTGAAATAATTGATACCCCTCAACCAAGTACGTCACGAAGCGTCAAGAAGAAGCCATTGAAGCGTCCGGCAGCCGAGGACTGTTTAATGGAGGAAGCTTTAAAAAAAATGATTCAAATGTGTGACACTGTAACTGAGGCGAGAAAAAAGGAAAGTGTAGCAAGGAATGACCATTTTTTAAATTTTTTCACCTCAGTGTACAAGGAGGTAAAAGAGGAAGATTTGGAAAATTTTCAAATAGAAATTTTTAAAGTTTGTAACAGATTTCAGCAAAATAATAGGGACTTTTCTCCGGCCGTGGATACTATGGAAGTTGAATTACTAAGTGATGGGGTAGAGTATCTGGACACTGATTCCGATTAGCGGTTTAGATTATGGTAACAATGTGGGGTGGGGGGTGTGGGGTCAAATATTGTATTAAGTTAAGTTTATGTATGAATTACACGAATAAAGCTGTAAATATTTTTACACTTCTTGCAAAGGAAATAACTCATCACTTTTTTAGTGGGTACATATAGGTTTTCTCTATATGAGTCTATGTGAGAGTATAGTATTTCCAATAAATGGAATATAAAATATTAAAATACTTATTTTTATGATAATACCCCAATATTTCCCCAATAGGGTTTCAGTACTTACTTGCATGTATGGCTGCAGCACATCCAATAATGCCTCGCAAACCTCCGGGACAATATCCGATATTAACTGCTTTGAAACCTATATTAGTGATATACATTTAAGACAAGTAAACATGTAAGACGAAATACAATAAAATACAATACAAGAACAACCACAAAATTGTTGATACTTACACGAAACAAATATTGCAGACTCGTGTACGATTCGCCTGTTGCAAGGAACCTTAAAGTTATTAGCAACCGCTCACTTGCAGTCACTGCTCTCCGCATATTTGTATCATTTTTCATAATTTTCTCGTGGATAGTATAGAGTAACCAGTCGAAGTCGGCTCTTGTCATCCGTAAAAAATTTTTAATTGTATTTTCTGCAACCTCTTCGAGAATGTCGCCCAATAGCCGGTTTCCATCTTCATCCCGGTTGTAAAGAATGGGCCGCATCCAATACAATTTCTTAGCTTTATTTTGCTTCTTTCTTTTTAAAATTGAAAGCATTAATAAACCAGCTGCACATGCTGTCTCTTCGATGTCTTCCATTTTATAACAAATAACAAAGAATTAATGTCTCCAAAACAATAACGTAGGTGTCCAAATTTCAACAAACAACGAATTTTGACTGAAAGCTCTATGAACGTAGTTGGAAAAGAGCGTCCAGACGGGAAAAGTACTTTTCGAGCGTAGCCACGGCCATTCGAGTAAAATTGACACTTCGACGAACTGTCAAATCACTACGCTACGCTTCCGTGTGGACGCGCGGTTATGACCCTCTATGGTAGTAAGTCAATTATATTGCGTAAAATAAATGGGTTGAATTAGTTATAATCTTATGAGTTGATGGGGCTTTCTTTTGTTTTCCTATGCCGCCTACTGACTTCCTTCCTTCTAAGGAGTCCTGTCGGGTATGCAATGCAAAAAAAAACCCACTCTCAGAATGAATGAAAAAAAGACCACTGGTATTGCATGTGTTCTACGGCAGCAGATTAGAATCACCGTCGTCACTTTGCTTCCCTGCGCGATTATCTGCTCCATGGGGACGGGCGAAAGGCGGACCGGTAAACCTGCTGCATTCAATCTCCACTCCAGCATGCGCCCTCGTTATGGGATAGCGTTTAGGTAGCCTGGCCTGTTATCCCGATGATGATGATGGCGATGACGATGGGGAGGTGCTGCTGTTACTCCCGTGCGATGCTGTTCGTGTCTGATGTTGTGTTTTAATGTTCCTCTTTTTGGCTCCTATCGCCCCTTTGAATATTACTGCTGCGGTTTGTGCAGTTGCTGCCTTTGCGGTCGATGTGTCGCTTAGCTTTTTATTTTCCTTCCATTCTTCATTATTTCCTTCTCACCTCGTGCGGTTTTGGCGTACGAGAGAAAATTTTAAATTTTGTGTTTTTACAATCCGTTGGAGCGTGGAGCGAGATGTCGATGCCGGCAGGAAGGTGCCAGTTGTTGCGGTGGATGTTGTCGAGGCTGTTGTTGTTGTCGGTGCTGCTGCTGCTGCTGCTGTTGCTGCTGTTGTTGTTTTACAACGTGCCAAACGCCGGGTCGCGCCATCGTCGACCAGGTTGACTGATGCATACGGTGTGATAAATGTGTTTGGTGTTGCTACAAACGAGTTTATGATTTATCGTTCGCTGGTCAGTCTTCGCAGCATCACAACACGTCGTGCTCTCGGCGACCTTCCCTTTACCGCTCCGTTTCTCCCACCTTACCTCGCCCCTCATTCCTACAACCTTCTCAAATCTCTCTTCAATCGCTCGGGAAGCGACCGTTGGCTTCCGATTGCAGTCCCAGTTTCGCACCATGGATCGCAAGAATGGAGAGATTACAGCAAAAAAAAAAAAAAAACTCGACAACTCTGTCTTATCTGCAAACACGAACCAGGCGAGGTGGTGCACTAGGCGAACCGGTGATATTAATTGTTTTTCGATTGGAGTTCCTTTCCTGAGTGGTCCGGAGCATTTTTCACATAATTTAATTTTTAATTGGTATTGATTTTTAATAGCAGCAAGAAAAAACCATAAACCATCCGTTGCGCACCGTTTTTCCCTTCCCCACACCGTCCGTCCCATGGCAGGGTTTGTCGTTTATCTTCGCGCAACATGACGTCGGAATGCTGGACTCGTGCTGACCGGTGGTGGTGGTGGTTGCGAGGTCCGAGTGACACACGGGAGAACTAGCGCCTGTTCACCCGACGTCCTTAGGATTGAGGAGCTCGGTGGTTTTAGTAGTTTGAAACTGGCCTGTTATGCAAATACATTTGAACGAAGCATTTAGAGAGAGAGAGATATACGGGTTTGATCGACATTCGACATCGAATTTGATCGATGGTTGATAAAAAGCTAAAATCTGTTTTATATCAGTTTGTTTATATAAGGGATTACCTATTAGGGATAGGTTGGGTGGTTTACATTAAACGGTTTCCTTAAAAAGTAAAAGGGTACACAACCTATCAAAACATGTTATTTAAGTTCTGTACATGATTGACAAATTCCATGAATAAATAAATCCATCATTACCCGATCGTGATATTAATTGAAATCATCGAAACATGCAGCAGTTCACGCAAAGCGTGAGCTCGGTTTGCTACATTCTTGCAATCCAGTTCAGAACGGCGTTTCGCTTCCGATCGGGCGTCACATTAAGCTCCACATGGGGCCTCAATCGCAAGCAGTAAGGAGTGCCACACCTTGACAGGCTATCACGGTAGCCATACGTCGTCGTCGTCGTCGCCGTCGCGTCTTGGGCGATGGGATCGCATTTCACTCTCCTGACTCCTTCCGTCAGTGTCACCGGCTTCGGTTACCTTTTCCGTCGCGCGCCTTTTAATTTCCATTCTCGGGACCAAAAAGGAAGACTGTCACGGAGACTGTACCCAATAAACGGGAGCCGCGGGTGTCGCGGGCCTGCACACACGATCTGGTTTGGTTGCGATAATTCGATCTGGATGTAATATGCAAATATCCGCAGCAAAAGGCCAGCAGCATGGCACTTGTGGCCTGTAGAGCCTTTTTCTTTCGAATGTTTTATACCCGTGTCTTACCGTAGCGTTCGGCGACGTTTGGTTTGTTTCGATCCGTTTGATTGGTGTGTGATGACCACCACAAGATGTTTGTTCTGTTCTGTTTTTTGTGTTATACCCTTGGGATGTGTTTGACCACTACTGTGCCACTACCGATTGCAGCGAGTCCTACCCCACCGTGTGCCGTTGGGTTTGAAATAATATTTGACATTGTATGAAGGGGCGAGGAGAAAAAACGGGACGAACGGCCTACAAGGAGGAAATGTAAGGGAAGGAAAACATCGAAGCACAGAGTTACACACAGGAAAACAAGCAAAGAACATTGCATATGGAAGGGAAGAAAAAGGTGTCACACGACCAGTCCAGGGCCCCGTCCAGGCCAATGGTTCGCGAGCAGGCAGGTTCAATTAAAATTAAATAAATAACCCAGCCAGCAGAATAAATAAATGAATGGATAAACTGAAAGCGCGAGTTGCGCAGGTCCCTTACCCTCGCCGTCATTCCGGTGGGTTCTGGGGGTCGTGGGGTAGGGATTTTGCTGACGCTGAATGAACTGCGCGACACGATACTCCGGTGGAACTGTGTTTCCGTGGATTCGAACGGCAAGGTTCACCGTAAGAAGAAAACCACGCGGAGTAAATGTAGTAGGTACGTCTGGCAGACGGGCATCAAGGAACAGAAAAGGAAGTCACAGCGGGGTGGATTTTCAGTTTTTGTTTAAATTTTATTATGCTACTCCTTCTACCGGGGAAGGAAATGGACACACGAACAGACGGCGCGGTTAAGGCCGGTAATTAAATTGGGCATCCCGGAGCGCTCGGTGCGTTGGATTGTTCGCCAATCGGTTGCTGGAGCGTGTCTCCAATGTAGGTGGAAAAGATTTTTAAGCGATCGCTACAAGGTTCGTACCGAGCATTGTCAGCAGGTCTGTTCGGGATGTATCGCGGTTACACACACGGGTGACTGTTTCCGTACAATGGAAAAACCTGGTTCGTTCTTTTGTTCATACCATCGCAGATCCTTGTTCGATTAGGTTCCATTGGTACAAATTGTGGCCATATCGCGATTATAGACAGTACGTGTCTGTCCGAACGGACGAAAGAATATAAGAAAACAGCAAAGGATGTTATTTTCGATCTACGAAAAAATAATAGAAAAAAGTCCTCTAATTTATGGGACTTTCATGAGTATCATATTGAAAATATTCATTATTTTCTTAAGCTGTTTGCATACTCATCACCTTTTCTAAAGGTATCTCAGATATACTACAATCACCCTGATAACTTTTAAAATACAATGGATTATGACTACTAAACTATTTAAGATTGAAATTTTGTTATTCAATGCATATAATACACCTGTCTTGACAATCACGAATAATTCAATGCGGGATTTATGTTTGATTCGTTTGCAGAACATTCGGTGCCAAATGCTCCAAGTGCTGCCGAACGATAGCGCCCTCCGACTGGGTGCGCAAGGCCCGTGACCTCGTGTTCCATCTGGCTTGCTTTTCGTGCGACACCTGCGGCCGCCAGCTCTCAACCGGCGAGCAGTTCGCGCTGATCGACGACAAGGTCATGTGTAAGATCCATTACATGGACACCGTCGATGATGGATCGAACTCTAGCGACGGTAAGTAGCCGTACCGGCTGCCAAGGATGACGTTTCCGAAAGACGTTCCTTCATCGTTTATTTGTAACTTTCCTCCCCAGATGGTTGCAGTAGCGATGGGTACAACAAGAACAAATCGAAGCGCGTCCGGACGACGTTCACCGAGGAGCAGCTGCAGGTGCTGCAGGCCAACTTCCAGATCGACAGCAACCCGGACGGGCAGGACCTGGAGCGGATAGCGCAGCTGACCGGGCTGAGTAAGCGAGTGACGCAGGTCTGGTTCCAGAACTCCCGCGCCCGCCAGAAGAAGCACACGCACGGTAGGTGACCCGATGTGATACCGATTTAACCCGATTAATTTAACCTGTCTAACGGAACTGTTTTTTCAATTGTTTTCTTAATTGCCTATCTTGTCCTAGTTCCCCGCGACCACAATCCAAATCTGTTCAGTGCGTTGCGGCAGGATATGAACAATAACAGCAGCGGACAGACCAGCCTCGGTGATCATGACCAAGGTCCCGGCATGGGCAAACACCCTGGCACAATGTTCAACTCACATGGTAAGTCTGCATTATAATGCCGTAGATTGTAGAGAGATTTTTGTTAAAAGTGTTTGAAGCTACACGCCTTAACCACCAACCCTTTCTTCTTCGGTATTTTTATTTTCTCTTCCCGCTTCTCAAACAAAGTGAATCTTATTAATCTGATGGTGTAACACATGGGAATGCAATCACTGTTGCATGCCCCTTCCGGAAGTTGCAAAATGGATGATTGCTGAGACGAAGGAGAGGAAGCTATCCGTTGAGGACGGATCGCAGTACTGACAGCGATGAAAGGCACACCGCGTAAACGGGAAGAGTACTAGAAAAATGAATAGTACTGGAAAAATGGGAAGGTAATATTCGAAGCAAAGCCAAACGCTAAGCGTGTGAAGCTCGTGCTCGAGGCAGGAAAAATCTACCAAAGAAACTCTACTACAGGATCCTACCGTTACTGGCACCGATGCGGATTGTCGAACGAATCTTCATCGTGGCACAAACTACCGCGTGGTGGTGTTCAAAATTTCAAAGAAAATAACTAAGCAAAAGGTGAAGCGAAACTCGTCGCAGTGCGGTAGCATCAAGTTGCGTGCATTTATCTAGTGAATTTGTTTTATGTAAATAAGTTATTATCGTACATGTTTAAGACTAATGCTGATGAAATAAAGTAAATCTCACGAAGACAAACATGTGCTGTAGTTGTTCCGAAAAGCTTCTTTTCATTTGTCTTGGAGAAGGTTTTCAAAGCGGTACGAAAACGCGGTAAGTAAATGATAGCAAATAGGTTGCTAATTGTCTCAGGATAATAACGACAATATTAGTATCAACCAATAAATATTCTTCGTCCTCTTTGCTTTCTTTTTGATTATATATTTTTGATATTATTGATATTATGTATTATAATCCTGGTCCACAAAACGATGTAGTTGGACGCTCAAAACATGCCATAATGCGCTCCCGATCGAATGACAGATGTATTATCGCCTAATGATACAGCGACAGGAATGAGGAAAACTGGACCGTTTCGCGTGATCCGATTACGACCCGGATAATGGGATTATCGTCTAGAGCCCCTCACTTCCCTCCCGGCACGAGACGGACCTTCTTTACCTGCACGTTGTTTCGTTTCGACATACTGTGCAGTTTGGGAAAAACAACTCAACAGAAGCAGGGTTGTTTTTCGGCAATAGAAAAACGAAATTTCTCCCTAAAATCAAAGACTATTCGGCATCCTTTCTTCTTCCATTGTGTTGGGCTGGAGCAAATCTCCCTTAGGAAGGTTAAACATTTTCCGCGTTCGTTCGATTTGTATTCATTCTTCACCCACGTTCAACTCGATTGACTTCAACCGTGTCAACTTTCGTCTAGAAGAAGCGGAATGGAGCTGCATAGGAAATCGTAACCTGAAAGAAACGCTCCGTCCAACCAACTTGTTTGCTTATTTGTTAGTTAGTTAGTTTGTTTGTTTGAGTACATCAAATTTGTGCATGTAGCGAAAGTAGTTCAAATAGGGTCGGGTAAAGATTGACCAGAGGGGATTGAGAGGGATTACTTTCGATGGGGGAAGAATAGTTTTGTTACAAATGTTAGGCAGGATTTTGTGTATGCCTACAGGACTACGGATGCATTTGGAAGGTGCCATGGCTTAGGGCATGATGTGATAAGAAACAAAAAAATTCATGGATTTCCTCTGCAAACTTGAGTTTTGAATTCATTAGTAAAGACACACATAGTTGTTCACAAGGATTAATAAAACTTCTCTTTTAAAGTATGATGTTGGATAAAGAGTTTCCCATATTGAATGCTAGCATCCTGTGTAACTTTCCTTGTTAATGATCCATTTTTACTAGATTTACTGAGTCCTTCCAAAAGCATGTTTCTGCAGCCATAATATAAACCTTTCCCCTTAGGGGCCGTTTGTGCCGTACCGCGAAGCACGGGTTCGATGAAGCGATTTATATTCGTCTAATTTAATTACGCACAATTTGGACCCTTTTTTGTGTGCGCAAAGGTTGAATGAACAGGCAGTTGCAAAGGGACTTGTGCTGCGAAGGGAAAACGGGAAAACCCTCGTCCACCCGGAGGTGGTGTTTAATCCGTACAATGCGGGCGGCCGGGTGGCTGTTTTCTCGTCGTCGGCAGGGATGAAAAATCACCCGCAACAATCCGCACTCGAACCCCGCTCTCTCTCTCGCGCCTCTTTGTGCGCCATTTGGAGGGGTGCAGTCGTGCGTAAACGCACCTCCCGGGAGATTTGTGGAGAGCGGAGCTGAGCGCTTCCTGTCGTCGTCTCTTCCTTATTTTTTTTTGCAAATGCATTTATTAGTGACGTCTAACGCCTACAAATTGTGGCACAGGAAACAATCAAACAGCGTATCCGGTAGGGGAAAACAGTGGGGGGAAAGGGGCAGACTAGGCAGGCGTGTGAAGGAGGTGGGTTGTAACCGGATGCCGGATTTTGTCCTTCGTCTTTGGTCGTCTTTCAGCGGGAGATCAATCGGAGCAGTCCAGTTTCACCTGAGGCAATGGCAATCGCTGCGAGGATGAAACTGATCACTTATTTGCCAATTGTTCGTTGACACCGTGGCGCCTCTGGCACCTTGTTCGGGCCAGTTTTTCGAAGCAGTTTTCCCAGGGGTCGAGTAGGCGAAAAGCGAACACCGACATGATCCGGTGGAGGGCATTTGTTTGTATAACTGCAAGCGCGCTGGGTACAACTGAACCGGTAGGAGCAAAAGTAAGAGGAGAACAATTCGAGCCACGGGTCGTCCGGAAGCAGGTCCATTAGCACGGGGTTCGGTAGCGGCACGGGCTTTAAGTGAGTGTGATAATTGTAATCGCCGAACTAGGCGAGGAAGAAGAGAAGAAGGAAAAAGATACGGAAAACGATTTGCTGGCGCCCCATTGAGTTCGGCCGAAACTTTCGTTCATTTTCACGCAGGGAAATTTTTTGGTCTTGATGCATTAGCGGTCATTAGTAACTTTCAACTGCCTAAACGCTTTGAAACTAATCAGACAATTTAACCATTCAACCGGTGGGAAAGAATGGTAAGAGGGTTAACGAGGGCAATAAACTATTTTATAATCGCGGTACTGTTTTATTCAGTGTTGTAACCGTGTGGCATGGAAGGTGAAAACGAAGTCCTGCAAATTGTATAAATTTTGCTACATTTGCTATTAGAGCATTTCCAAACATGCTGATTAGTTGAGAGGAAATAACCTAGGTAATTTAAGACATGCTTAAGCTTAAAAGGTTTCAAAACAATGAATAAAGGTTCAACAAATGCAACATTTCACGTATCATTTGTTCGTTGAATTCTTATTCAAAGATTGCAGTGTTTGAATCAATCTTCTGTTTATGGGACAACGATCTGTTTATGGGTCAATAAGTTTTTTTGATAACTTAAGTGTTCGGTTATCCCCCATTCACTGTCTTATTCCTTTCTATTGAATTTTGATGTTCATGCCTTTTATGTCTTTAAATAATTTCATTAAAACCATAATAGACAATCAATAAAATCATATTCAGTAGAATTGCGTCATCACCCCAAAATATTGGAATTGCGTTCTGTTCAATTGATCCATTTGTGTCTTGAATATTTTAAGCTGTGGATGGTAAGTTTACCCTATACTCATTTGCGAACGAAGGAGTTTTTTTTAAAACATTTTGCGGCTTGAAAACACAATGTAAAGAAGGCCATGCGGGCCAACCGTTGAACAGTTGAGCAACTGTCCTCTTCTGTGCCAAACATTCGGAAACAAACAGAACCATTTGCAAATTGTTAGTGTTTTCTTCCGGAAGCCGTCCGTGAGGAGGAAACCAAATTTACTTTTCTTCCAACGTGGGAGCAGCGGCGCTGTCAAGTTTGATCCGTTTTGAAAAGAAACGAGAGAATGGGGGACAAAAAAAAAACCACCGGGTTGAAATAGGGACCCTGAAAAGTTTTGGGCATTTTGCTGGGTCTGCATATTTTCGACCGCTTGAAGAATGGCTGAGACAGAACTTTGTCGTTGTTCGAAAGCAAAAGGGGACCACTCGGGAAAAAAAAGAGGAACAAATACAACTTGAAGGAAAGGAAACACTGTAATGCAAACAGATGAATACGAAAAGATGCAGCCAGCAGCAAAGGTGTCACCCGGGTCGTTTGTCTCCATTATCGTCCGCGTGCGTCGGAGCGGACTGCCACCAAATGGGACGACGCTACACTCGTCAAGCTGTCAAACGGTAGCGACTTTCAAGGTGTGACGTCGAGAAGGAGAACGATCGGGGTGCGTGTGTGTGACATCCATTGATCCGGCTTTCGGGTGTCCCCGTGCCAGATGGACGTTCGGTTTTCAAGTTCTCCGATTTATCTCGCTACCGGACCGAAAACAGCAACGGCACGAGCTCGTCTAAATTCATCACCGTACCTCGACGGTCCGGAAGGGACGCCCTGCCTCAGGCTTGAATATTCCGCACCGTAGATTTGAAGCCTCATAAGAATTGGGTTTGCATTGGACCCGGCGTGAAATTCATCACACGACATCGGCGGTTGAAACTGCCACCGGGGACAGCGAAAACGTTGTCAGCCTCGGTCGGATGCTGGCCAGTTCCGCGCACTGGAACAGCAATTTGCATCTGAATGGGACACAATTATGCAACAACGTACAACGGTGACGGTGTCACTAAGGACGTGCCGTCGTCGCCTGGAGACCGTTTCCCCCCGTTAGTGTCGCCGGAAAGTACTTGAGGAAGTCATTGGGCTCCTTGGAGCCCACTTTAAAGTGTTCCTTTCTGTTCTACGTGATTCTACGAAGGGGACTACCTTCTTTTTATTTCAGTTTTTTTTAATACATTCACAAAAGCATACTCCTTTAAAGTTGTACATCTTGACTAACTTCTAATGATTGATTCAAATTAAAGCCCTTATGTCCAGCTTCATGTCGGGGATAGCAACTGAATTCAATTCTGTTCGCAATTGTGGAACCGCAGCGCCACAAGAACCACGCCGAGAAAGTCACATCAAACCGTTCTAAACCGTACAGGTACACTCGGAAGTATTAGGTCTGCATCCCTTCTCTAGTTTTCCACCCGGAACTTGGGAACCACTTGTGCGAAACGGAAGGAACCAGGAAAGGGTGTCCCGACGCGGGACAAAAACCGAAAGAAGAGAAAAAAAAATATAGTCGAGCGAAAAGGGCGAGCTGAATCGAAGGGGCGTGTTATGTTGTTGCGTTGTTTGAACAACCGATCATCCACGGACGCCGTCCTTCGTACCCGGGTTAAAGGGCGACGAGGGGATTCGGTGCTGCAAGCCGATGTACATAAACTAAGCCCGGGCCGGTGAGTTCTGCTGAGTGCGCCCTAGACTAGAGCCTTCCGTTTCTCCGACGGGTTCGACGGTGATGGTGGTCGAATAGGTGAATTGTGTGGCAACCCAACCAAAGGGGGATGGAAAGGGCCTTCTGGAGAAGAATGATAGAGACAGAGCCGGAGAAAAGGATCGATAGATGGCTATATGATAGAAGATAGCAGTGGTTCGAGGGAACAGACGTCGGTACATGAGCAAAGGAGAGGCAAGGTCGTCGAGGCAGGAAAGAGAAACTAGAGAAACCGCGCCGGGCATCACCGTCATCGGCAACCGTCTTCAGCCACATCGATGCTATCCGGACCGTTCGACCGGGAGGAGGCAAGGGTCGAGCGTAGCAGAGGGCTCTGCTTCAGCGACGGACGGCAGATGGGCCCAGCGTAGGAAGGCTCACCGACAGACGGCTGATCTTTTCTAGGCGTCTGATGCTGTCGAAGCGAAGCGACAGGCTCAGTTCGAGTTTGGCCTGCGACGGCGATAGACGTGTCGGTTTTTTGTTTGTTTGTGCGCCCGGGAATACATTCCGGTTTTCCAAGAGATTGACGAGAAGGTTCGGGAACTGGAAGTTCGTCTTTAGCGTACATATTGTCGTCATACTCAGGTGTAATCCGCGGTCAGAATCGAATTTGAAACGTACAACAGCAATAACAGAAAACCAAGTCAGTACCTGGAGAACACTTATGGACGTTATACGAGTGCAAGTGCAATATACATCGCATGTGATTATTGTTTTTAAACTGTGAGTGAAGTTTTCAAAACGAAATATCTATCCCGAGGGATAATCTGTGGCCAGTGAATTTAATTTTTATGCAATGAACACTTAAGGACGTTTAATTCGTGGAATATAACAATAGAACTGTTCAAAAAGCTGTTCCATTGGGTTTTGTGATTTGTGTTTATTTTTTGGTGTGCTTTGTGAGAAACTGCTGTGTAGACTAAGCATGAAGGTAGGCATCGTGTTTTATATTTAAAAATAAATAAGAAGTGTTCACTGATGTTGAGCTAGGATCAGAAAACTTTAACCAACGTTAACATTGGTACAAGTTTTTTTTTAAAAGATTTCCATCAAGTTGCGTTAACGCATTACGTGTTGGTTGTTTTCCATCAATTAGATGTTTTTGTCAATTCGACAACATTTCACATTTTACCTCTATTGCGCCGAAGTACATTTTGGCAATCAGCTTCAGGTCATATTATTGTATCTGGGACTGGATCTAGTTCTGTAAATAAAACAATAGAAATATTTATTTTGCTGCTTGTGTTTGTAAGGGACTTTAAAAAGATACCAGGGACACAGTGACGATTTGTCCAATTTGTGTTATTTAATAGATCTAAACCAGTTTCATTCCATTTGCAACTTTGCATGTGACTAGAACCAACTCTTTTCTTCTCAACGAAATCCGAGACATTAGAAAGAGCTTTCTTTGAACAAAAAGAATTATAGAGAATATGTTTAATACAATTCAACCGAATCCTCTGAACGGCTCCTTCTAATCTGGCTAAATCTATTCTGCTCCTTTCGAATAGACGGAATTCAAAGCTTGCGGTGGCTGTGCCGAGCAGATTACGGATCGGTACATCTTCGAGGTGAACGGGAGCGCCTGGCACGGCGCCTGCCTCCGGTGCAGCGTCTGCTTCTGCCCGCTGGACGGTCAAGCGTCCTGCTACCAGCGCGACGGTGACGTGTACTGCCGAGCGGACTACGTGAAGTAAGTGTGCGATACCCACGGGGATCCGCGAGGGAGCCGCTCAGTAACCGTCCGTATGCTCTCCTGTCTCCCGAAAGGAAGTTCAAGACCAGCTGCGCCAAGTGTGCCCGCTCCATCTCGGCCACCGATTGGGTCCGGCGGGCGCGCGAGCATGTGTTTCATCTGGCGTGCTTCGCGTGCGACTCGTGCGGCCGGCAGCTCTCGACCGGCGAGCAGTTCGCCATCTGCGAGGACCGCGTTCTGTGCAAGACGCACTACATGGAGCTGATCGACGACGGAACGGCCTCGAGCGAGGACGGCTGCGACGCGGACGGCAGTGGCGGCGGCAGTGGAAAGAACAAATCGAAGCGCATCCGCACGACGTTCACCGAGGAGCAGATTCACATCCTGCAGGCTAACTTCCAGGTGGACAGCAACCCGGACGGGCAGGACCTGGAGCGGATAGCGCTGGCGACGGGGTTGAGCAAGCGGGTGACGCAGGTCTGGTTCCAGAACTCCCGCGCCCGCCAGAAGAAACATGTCCACGGTAAGCCCATTCCCATTACTTTTCGTACTAGTACTTACTAATCGGCCTCTCTCACCTTGGCTTCCTTTAGTTCCGCGAGCCCAGGATCTCTTCAACGGGATGCGCTCGGACCTGAACAACAACAACAACAACAGCTGCAGCAGCAGCAACAGCAACGACGGCTCGGTTCCGATGCATCACCTCGGCACGCACGGCCCGGAAGACTGTGTGCTGGGAAAGCCGTCCATCTTCAACTCGCACGGCTTCCTCAATCTCGTGGTGTGACGCGACTGGCCACCAGCACACCATCGCTGGATGGATGCCTATGATCAACAGTGCCATTGACTGCCACCGGGCGACTTCCGGCCGGCAGGCGTGAATCTCAGGACCGCCACAAAAAGGACCCTCAACGAGAGAACCACCCTCGGCGGAAGGAACGTTCTGCTACGCGAGTCAACGCTTCGGACGGAGCGACGAACTGGACAGCAACTATACGGCGGGAGCTTGCCTAGCTTGCCTTGGACACACCGTTCTGGAAGGGTATTTAAAACTCACAGAAATCTCTAAAGTTAAAAGCCATTCGTGAAGAGTGCAAGCCTTTCTTTAGAATTCCCCTTTTGCGGATCGATCCCATTGTGAATGTGAACAGTTTTGTGCTTTTCTGTGTAATGTAGTGAAAATCAGTTCGATATTGATTTATGCAATGCAATATACAGTGCCCAAACAAGTGCGTGTCTTGTGCCGTGTACTTACTTTGTATCCGAAATTTAATCGCAAAAGATCAACATGCAAGATGTGGATAGAGAAACATTGTGAATTTAGGTTTTAAGAGCCGGTTGAGTCCAAGGTTTTTTCCTATAATACTCGTGTAAATTAACATGTTATGAAAGATCTTGCATCATTTATCGTTGTGCGATGTGAAAGCACTGTTTAAATCTTGCTTCACATTTATCCGGAATTTGGCTAGTTCTATCAATCAATTTCGCTATTTTGATAGCGGCAGTAATTTACTGTCTGTTACCTGTAGTTTTTTCTTCTGTAGAGCTCTCTGTGTTTCTTTTATCTCTTTATAATCGCAGAATTTTTTTAATAATCGCCGAATAGCGTTGTTCCCCGGTATTTTTGAAATTGAGCCGACCGTTTGGGTGTGCATCATATCATTTCATCATTTCTGGCTCCCGCCATCCACACAAACTCGATGGCTCGATAACAAATTTGCGATTTTAATTGAAACGTCAAACGGCGGTGGTTAGGATGCAAGAGTAATGTTGCCATAAAACCGCCGATCGCCCCGGTCCCGGATCGCGGCCATGAAAGTTGGAAGAAAACAAAAGTTCGAAGAACAACGACACTCTTGCCAAAAGCTCTCAGGCGAAACAAAGCAACGGCGTAACGGCGGACGGTAAAACAAATACAGAAATTAATTTTACAATTTATGTTTGCCCTCGGTACAGCTTCATCCGGCGGCACACGTGGACGGAGGAAACGGTGGTTCGGCGGTCGATTTTTCTTCCACCAAAGATTATCCGGAGGGACTTTCCGGGTGCAATAAGTTAAGGGGTCCGAAGTCAATTACTCCGCCCCCGTGCCGGACCCGAGCCCCAGACAACGGGCGATGATCGAGGAAGTGAAAATAATTGAAAGCTTCTGGCTAGTAGCCAGAGCCGTGCTTCAAATGGTTCTCCTCCCGCTTTTTTTGTTTATCACCATGCCTCCGGTAGCATCCGAGAGGTTTGCAAACTCCGTTGTTTTCCTCCCTTCGATAACGGCCTCCTCATGGGGCGGAAATTTGTTTTTTTGCTTTCGCTTCTTTCACTTCTGCAAACGCGTTGAGGGTTTTCCCCATTAACGGTGATAAATGTGTCGCTGGGTGCCTTGGGCCCATCGTGAAATTGGCTCCGAATAGGCGCTGGTCGCATTCGCATTCGGATCGGATCGATTGAATTGGGCTTACGATTGCTGCACTCCCATCTTCTGCCTTCTGCCTAGCTGTCCGTTCAGCGATCGATTCCGAAATTGGTGGCAAGGAAATCGAGTGCCATTAATAACGGGCACCAAAACAAATGATGGCCCCTGCTTCGTTCTGTCCAGCGGCGAACTTTCACACATCCCGGGTAGAGTTTGCAGTTTGCGTTCTGCCTTTTGGAAACTGTAGTTCCAACTCAAACAAACTACTTGGATAATGGATTGGATTACTATGTGCAACATGGCCTACTTAAAAGATAATGTTTTAACGTAAGGTTTTAAAAACTGTGAACTCACCTATTTGTGAATTAAAAGTTGTTGAATAGAAGTTTTAATGAATCGTACAAATGAACAAAAAAAAATGGAAGAAGATCAATTTTTATCGATCTTTTGTGATTGTTGCCGCCTCGAGTTAAGGCAGAAGGACCTGCACCAAACATTTCTGACGTTTATATAGCTGTAGCTCCCCATGAAAGATGGTGAGATTATTTCCCCTCTTCCGCCGCATAGTTTCTGGACAAAAAGGATACGTTTTATCGCCACTCATATCGTAACATTTATGGATCCTAAACGTCTGCCCCAAGATTTACACAGTATTTGCACTGGGCAAGTGGTTTCGCGGAGAAATTTATGATGCACCGAGACGAACCCCTTTAGGGAGGGCAAAAACAACAGCACCAACAAACAACGCTGTGAGGGAGGCAAAGGGAAGCAAAGAAAGCAACGGAAAAGAAGCGGAGCAGGCAAAAACAGAGAGCAAGAGCGCGAAAGGCGACAAAAGTTACGCAGCATAAAAATGAGGAAAGAACGGCGCTGCCCCTCTTTTGGTTGTAAATAAGAGATTTTATTTTCATTTCCTCCGCGCGCTCCGATCTTCAGTCCGAGGGTAGTTTACATTTCATTCCCAACGCATTGATGGCCGCTCAAAACCCTTCGGTCTCCCTCTTCCCGATCGGTCCCCTTTGCTTGGGGTCCGTTCTGGAGTTGTGTTTCAAAAACTAATTGAAACATATCTCGCTCCCTGCCGTTGGTTAGTCTTCAAATTAAAATGCCTCGTACCGATCGTAAATCGATCAGCCAATCGATCGACTTTGGTTGCACCGTGCAGCTCAGCACCGCACTGCCATACCGGACGTCCTTACGTATGCCTTGGAAACGAAGGTCCCTCTGGGTTTTGGGTTGCGATTTGCAACAGGCGTGCAACTCCCGGGCTTTACTTTGTATGTTTTGTTCAGCAAATAGTTTTCTTTACAATACCTTACGTTTCCCGTTCCGCAGAGCCTTTTGCTTTTTGTTGTTTCCTATCCGAACGGAGCGAGACGTAAATTAAGACAGAAAATTGGACCGTTCAACCATCGGATTTCTTGTTACGTCCATTTGTTAGCTTGATGGCGTTTTTTGACTTGGGCTGATGGTAAGGTTCGCTTCTTCCACTCCTTATATCGGAAAGATCCTGCATCGGAGCCAACCTGCGTGCAAACGTGGAGCAAGCAGCAACAACAAAAAAGCTCGTGGTCCACAAGTGCAGAAGCCCAAACCAATTATCGGTTTGAAAGATTCTTGCAATTACGAAATCGATCCACCCTTCGCGTGCGATTGGCTGATGAAAGCCGCCGTTATTTGTTTTCAGGGGCAGCACATCTTGAATGAATGCTTTTCAACTTTTTCTCATTGCCAAGAATGAAGTTGTCTTTAGCTGATCTCGCACAGATGCGTTTGACTAGTCGTGGTAGAGTTTGTATGCATACTTTGTGTATGTTGATCTTATAATGCAACTGCCTTAAGCTGGAGCCTTAAGAAAGGGAAGTATATCAGTTGGATCTTTTGGAAATGCAACTTTTCACGAACGAATTGAATCAATTGAACGATAATATGCATTTGTTGGAACCCGCGTTGTCGAATTTTTCTAATTTTCTCACCTTTCCTGTTCAGAATTTTAAATTTGACATATTTAACCTTCTTTTCAGACTGCTTTTGCCCGAGCCTTTGTTCTCCTTTGAAAAAGTTGCTTTTAAAATTCACCAGATTCACGTTGCACCATTTCCACCATCTAGCCCGGAAATCCTGCTTCAGACGATGTTGCCCTGCACCTGGAAATCCACCACCAACTCACGAGCGCAGGTTCACTAGGAGGTTGATCGCATGACACTGACTCGAAGCGTCTTCCCCGCTGGTCGACGTAATCGGCGAATCTGTTTTAGTTTCGTGACATACCTGGCTGTTGTATAGGCTGTGCCGATGTCCTAAAAGTGCAAACATCAGACCCGTCGGCTGGCAAAATAAACCATAACAACATGCCCCGCTCAGCACGTACCTGGAACGCCGTGATGCGCGTAAACAACATGAAGCAACGAACCCGTGCCATGCCAGGCCAGTCCGATTGCGTCAACCCTTCCGTTGTTCCGCTACCGGTGTGTCCCGCGCGAGATATTGCATGTAATGGGCAGCAGCAGGGGGACACACGGGACAATGGGCGGAACTGGAAGAAAGGTTGCAATCCTTCAGCAAGACCGGAGCGATTATAAAACGTTGCTGGCGCCGGAACAGACAGTACACTCTGCTTCCGCTTCTCAGTGACATCGGCGGTGTGCCTTTTTGCCGCTCCCAACTTACGGTTCCGTGTGCGTTTCTCGTGTCACTTCTTCCCTCTTCGGTTCCAGATCGCGAAATGGCATCTTCAATGCACCTGTGCGTCCTGGCGGTGGCCCTAGTGTTCGTCTGCGCCGCGCACGGACTGGAGTCGTACTTCGAGACGGAAAACTCGGAGTCGCACGAGTGCAGCCTGGGCGAGGACAACCGGCTGCCGTACCCGTACGCCCTGCACGGTCAGCCGCCACCACTCGGTGACAAGTGCGGTGATTGCGGATTTGTGATCGTCGAGAAGCGCCACCACTACTGCATCCCGGGCAAGAGCGTCATCAAGGTGCTGCGCCGCAAGCCGACCTGCAACTGCAAGACCCCGACCGGGCCCCGTGACTTCTACGGTGCGGAGAGCAAGGTCGTACCGAGCTACGTGTCGTCGGGTGGCTCGCAGGGACCGTCGCCCGTCGCCGAGGCGATGTCGTCCTCCGACCAGGTGTCGCGGATGCTCCGAACGCTCATCAGCGACCGGGCTGGATACGGCACCGGTGATTCGGAGAAGGCCGCAACACCCCAGTACCGGACGCTGGATGCGAACAGCGCATCAAGGACGTACAACTGAGGAGCTACGACTCACCTACGGGAAACGCCGACTAGCCTCTGGCCCCGGGAGCAGCTTCCCGGAGTCGATCGTGTAAATACAGTGAGCAGCGGCAAACTGGGGATTTTTTGTTACCACTTGGCCTCGTGGCGACAAGTGATAGAATAGGATAAAACAATTTTGTTATGCAATAAACGAAGGAAGCGGAGTTTAATCTAAAAAAAAAATAGAACATGTGAATTTGCTCACACTGATAAAACGAGAATACGAAACGTCCTCTAAATGTCTGAGGTTTAGAAGCGAAAATTGGACACCATGATGCAGGACGATATTGAAGCAGCACTTTTTATACAATTTCAAAATGACTTCATCAACTATCCTGTACCTCAAAACGGTAGCCGTTCAAACATATTGAATAAATAATATAATGAACATATATCATGTACTGTACGTTTCATAAATAGAAGTAAGAGTCTGGGATAACCGAGCGCGTACATCGGCTCAAACACGACCAAAGCCGTGGGT
This sequence comes from Anopheles atroparvus, assembly GCA_914969975.1. Taxonomy (NCBI): domain Eukaryota; kingdom Metazoa; phylum Arthropoda; class Insecta; order Diptera; family Culicidae; genus Anopheles; species Anopheles atroparvus. Next base: position 32,211,608 of record CAJZCY010000002.1, on the reverse strand, counting down.
TAAAATTTAAGCCCTGAAAATGGACAGGCTTGGATAAAAGCTGGTTACGCCAGAAGAGGATATATGTCAAAGATTACGATTATTCGACTATTGATACTACCTTTACTGCAGCCGGTTCTATTCAAAAGTGTTTCCATGTTAAGTGTATCATGATTTTTCATGTCACATGGAAACCTCTTCTGACCGTACCGAAATTAGTTGGAATTGTGTGTGTGCTCCGTCAACAATGAGCAAAAATCACGTTTGTTAGAGACGTATATATCACATCTTGCAACTGTACATCTTGCAACCAGGAGAGATTTTAACCGTAATATTTTCGAATGTATTGCAAACACCATATACAATTTACAGGCATGAAAAACACGCTTAAATGAAATTAATCATAACAAAGGAGCAAGGCCTAGGTCGAAATGTAAGCGATCGAAACATGCTGTTTTACACATTTGTAGGACTCCACTGATTTCTCGTGCGAAGCTCTGAAATATCTCAAAATTCCCTTTTCAGAAATTGTTTCAAAACATGTCCACTGTTTCTCACGTGCTTTTCCTCGGCGGCAAAAGGGCTAAAGTAAGTCTTCAAGTTGATAAAGTTTATCGTTTCCCGTGCGTTTCGTAATCGTTTCCAGCACGTTCCACACGCTATCAAACGCAACGTGCCCGAGTGTCCGTTGTCGGTAATCAACATACTGTTCTCCACACATTTCGCTAGCTACATAAACATTACCATTTCTTAACGATTTCATTTTGCACACTTGAATTTGTCCGTAGTGTTTGGGTAGAGTATGTTTTGTTTATTGCAAGTTGTCGGTGTAAGAAATGATTGCGATGAAGTACAAACTCGAATTTCTTCCCAAAACAAGAAACACGTCAATAAAATGCAAGCTATTTTTGTATAGGTAGTTGAAATTTATTAAGGTGTCTAAAATAAATAAATTAGAACAAGCACAATGTGAAAATCTTAGGCCGAAGTGTTGTAGTACGGACGGTGCGGCTCGACGCACCCGCACCCCTTCTTGGGCGGCTTCGGGTAGCTGGACGTCACCGTGGGTGCCGGTTCCTTGTAGGGGGCCGGCTTGTGTTCGTAGGCGGGCTTGGGGTAGCTCGGTGCGTGGTACGAAACGGAGGGGTAACGGGGCTCGTACGGGGCGTAGGTGGCCGTCGGGTGGTACGGTGTGGGGCGATGGGCCGGGGACTGAGTGTACGCAGGCACGGCCGTGGTGTACGGGGCGTGAGTCGTGGTTTTGTGGTAGGGCGGCTCGGTGACGCCGCAGGGCTCCTTGTACGATGGCCGGTGGTAGGACTCCTTCGGCGGATTGTAGTGCTCGGTGGGGGCTTTGTATACTTCCGTCGGGGGCGTGTAGGCTTTCGGCGGCGTGGTGTAGTGCTCCTGGGGATGAGTGTAGTACTCCTTCGGCTCATTGCAAGGTTTCTTCGGGGGAGTGTACGGTTTCCTGGGCGCCTCGTAGCTTTCCACAGATTCGTACCGGATCTCCTCGTAGGAGCCCTTGGGGACGTACGCCTTCTTGGGTGGCTCGTAGGACTCCTTCACCTTCCCGCACGGCTTCGTGGTGGGCTCGTACACCTTCTTCGGGGGTTCGTAAGCCTTCTTAGGGGGCTCGTAGGTCACCTTTGGCGGTTCGTAGCACTTCTTCGGCGTGATGTATACTTCCTTGGACTCTTCGTACGACTCATGCGGCTTCTTGGCACATTTGCAGGGCTTCCGCGGGTATTCGCACGGTTTCTCGTGGGCCACGTCGTACTTCAACGGTTTGTGTCCGCCAGTCGGCTCCTGCACGAGCGAGTAGACGATCCGTTGGAGCAGACCCTTGGACAGCTTCATTGGTGCCTCCGGGGGCAGCTGGACGCAGATGGAGACCGGCAGGAGTCGACCGTGGCTGTCCACGCACTGGCGCGCTTGGTCGTAGTGGTCAAAGGTCACGCTGTGCTCCTCGCTGCTCTCGCCCGATCGCTCGCCGTACTTGCCGGCCGGGTAGATCCCAACGCGAGCCTTCTCCGCGCGGGCCACGTACGAAGTGGGCGCAGGGTAAACCGCCGTTTGGGCCAGCGCACCGTACACCGGTTGTAGTGTCGCGTTGGCGCAGCTCACCCAAAGGCAAACCAGCGCCAACGACGCCACGAATATGCCGGCGAACTTCATGATCCGATCTCCAGCTGATTCCCAACACTTGCCGAAGCTGTGCTTAGATGACAACCACGACTAGCAAATCGAACCTCTCCGAGCGTCCCAACTCGATCCGTGAAATGTCGTGGAATGTCTTGAAAGCTTGTAACTTCGCTAGTTGTCCCCGGAATGCAGTCGCTTGCTGCAGAGAACACGCTGTTGAGTGAAGGCGAGTTGAATGCTGAGTATGATTGTTGCACCGACGCGTAGAGGTTTATATAGTGCACATGCGAAATGCGATACCAACCCTACTCGGCAGGCGTTACATTGCCCGGGTGACGCACGTACGGAGACAAAAAGAAAGGTTAACCCAGGCCGGACCTGCCTTACGGAACATACCAACGACGTAGATAAGACGAAAAAGTATCTCGTTGCGTAGTAACATTACAGCATACGGTAGAATGGAGAAAGTAACATCTACCTACTTGCTTACAAACGTGCCACGCACTATGGTTTACTTGAAAATGGGTTAAGTCTAATTTAGTAATAATCTGCATAATAATAATGTTGTAAACTTTTGCGATCATCTTTCAAGAAATTCTAAGAAGTGGGGAGGCATCGTATATTTTCGTTAAATTCTATCTCTTTAACATACATGCGATTGAAAACTCAGCAATTCCCTCAAATAACTTTGTTAACAAATTAAAAACTTGAACCACCACTTTTTTTGTTTCTATAAACATCATTTTTGGATGATGGATCAATCGTTTTTTTTTTAAATAAAATGTTTCCGTTTTAGGTTCGTTTCAGGAAAGTAAAAATTATGACAATTTGGAAGCACTGTTTGTTTTATATTTGCAGCAATTAAAAAAATCTAAACTGAAATACGTAAGTTTTCCGAAAATAACGGAATTTGTTGGATATGTTGGATGGCAAATTGTCTAACATTTTATGATGCTACAACGACGAAGAAATTACATTAACTTCTACAAAATCCAATAATCGACTTGGTAAACGTTCTACTGTTGTATCTGTGTTATTCTACTGTTTGTATCTGTGTCAAATTTTAAATGTATTTAGTCAAATTTGATAATTTCAACCGTAAACATAATTTCTCAGAAACTAAAGTATGTTCAATGTACGTTTGTACAAGCATAAAGAATTACAGTGTAAAAAATAAACATTCTTTCATTGTAAATCTCCTTCCGGATATTCATGACGGTTCCTTTTTTTAATTTGCAAATGCTTTTATTTCACAGTATAAACCTGCAACACCAGAGCTCAGCAAAAAGTGTTAGAACGTGACTATAGTCGGTCTACAAACTGGTAAAATACAGCCTAGTTTTTTAGAAGCTCAACATTGCGACAAGTTGTAAGAAATAAGCTCATTAGCTCAGTATGTCAGCGTGATAACTGTTTTATTAAAATATAATTACGTTGGAGTGGAAATATCTGCATGCAGCTAAATGGTCCTCTAGAGCAAGTATGAAATGTTTGTTAGACAAAATTTTTAGGCTACAATCGTTAATATTAAAATTAAAAATGTGACCATAAGGTTATTTAACGGTTGTTTAAACAATCTCTAGAACTTATGTGGCCCTTCTAACGGCCATTGGTACAGACATTTATACGTTAGATAACCTGTCTTCAGGCACACTTGGTGTAAGCCAAACAAGCGCGTTTCGTAAGATTTTCGGTGACCCATGAGAAGAGGTTATGTCTTGCCCGTCATAACGAAACGCAAAGAAGCACCGTTTACGTTCAGCTTAGGGATTGTTATTTAAATGTGGTAACACGGCAGTCCAGTCTTTTCGTGTGAAGAGCCGTATGAAAGTGTGCTTGACGCATTCTCGGTGCGTTCCAGTCTCACTTGCCACCGGGCTTTCCTGGGCCTCCACAAAGAATTAGAAAAAAAACGTCCCGGTCACGTACGATTTGACACCAAATCCGGCGACTGGCATTGACAACGTACTTATGTATCTGTCAAAGGATCATTCTTGTTGCTTCTTCTGCAAAGCGCTCCAGCTGAAAGTAGAACGCACAGTTTCAGTATCAATTTTTTAAGCCAATACTTTGTTTTTCACAGGGGTTGAGCAACGTTTGCCCCGGAAAGACGAGGAAATTAATGGAACTAGCAAAAAACCTCCGGTGGACAAACCCGCGAATCAGCACGTACCATTCTTTGCTCGCCGGAACAAATTCGGTTTTTACTTACCGAAAAAAGAGCAAGAAATGACCCACTTCAGGAGGGGTTTAGATTACGGATACGCTTCCGAGCGCCTTTCCGGTTTGAAGCGCCCCGGACAGAGGTAGGGCAAGAATGATTCGCCCAGGAACGCCGTTCGGTCGAGGGGTGATAGCGTGTTATCAGACATTTCCAAGGGGAGGAAAAAGAGTGAAGACAGATATTATCATGTTTGCTTCAAAAATAAAACTATCTACAGTTTTAACATATGCCTTTTTTAAATAGCACAAACAACCTGTGGCAAGTTTGTAGACAATGAGGGCAGACAGACATTTTAAGACGTTCTGAAAAGACCGACGTGAGCCTCGGAGTCCATTTGCTGGCGGTTCCTTGCGATCAATGACATCAAACGCCGTCTTCGGCCCAGCGAATGGACGATGGAAAAGGGGAAAATATGATTCTCTGCGACTTCTCCTGCTGATCCCGGGTTGATCGTCGACGGCATGTTAAAATGTTGCGCCCAGAGGCATGTTTGCTAACCCGGGTGGGATCTCTTCATCATGGCTCGAGGGTTTTTCTTCCCTCCGGCTCCTTCTCCACCGCACAAAGGGATGCACCGTAGGTAGGGCAATGTGAGTTTAGGGGGCAAAGGACATTCTTAGGTTAGAAGGCATCCCGGTACGGTGTATGGCGGAGTTCGAAGTGGTCGGTTGTGTTGGGGGGAAGTGAAATGATACTCCGTATTTCAAATGTTTAGGCTCTGGTCTCGGGCGCGATCTGCGGGGGAAATGGGGTTGGCGAAGGAGTATTGAATTAAATTGTTTACTCACGCTAAGGTCGCAACAAAACGGCGCAAGGTGTGATGATGGATTTCGGGACGATTAATCATTCAATTTAAGCGGGAGGAGCCGCTAGTGTGGTGGCATACGGAACAGGGAGGAATGCCGTGCAGTCAACGAGGATGTGCTTAATGTGTTTCGATTTTTTAAACGGGTTCTTCACCCAGTTTTCGACTGGTTTCGGAAAAAAAGGCAAGTACGTGTTATAAAGATGTTTTACTCCGAAATAACGTAATAAATTTCCCCAAATGTGTTGCTTAAGGTACATAGAGAAGCAACCACAAATTGAAGCGAATGTCCAATTCAACGACAGAGATGGCAAATTATCGCCGCCTAATATTTGCTGATCAGAGTCCAAACATTTTATGCATTGCAAACAAAGGTGAGAAAATCATCTTCAAGCCTAAAAAAGCAAACCAGAAACAAAGGCCAACCAACGGTAGCTGAATGGATGCGCGAAGAGGATCAAATGTGGTGCCACTTTCAACCAACTGATAAACGAACCAGCTCTCAAACGGATATACCGGGTGATTTATCGACCGAATCGTCCACGTGCACGCAGTACGGCAACCTAGCTCCTCTGGACCCGGTTCCCAGTTTGTTTAATCTTATCCGAATGTGTGTGTGTGCGTGTTTTTGTGTTTTTTCTCCCTGCCCCCTTGCCCTGTTTGTTTTTCGATGCAGCAACTTTCAACAACTCCTCGGACAAGTTCGGCGCGTTGTCGCGTGTACCAGATTTAAATGACCGTTTCGAAACGGTGGTGTAAAATGATGTTCGTTCGCATGCACAGCGAGGCCAGAGCTCGCTGAGCATCTCAGCAAAGCGTCTCAGGTGTCAACAGTAGTTGGACAAGTTTATGCAAATTCTGGCAATTTTTCATAACCTCATTCTTGCGCCCGTCCGAGGTTATGGCACTCTTGCACCCTCAAAAAGGCGATCGCGTGTCTGAGAAGGTGAAGACAAAAATGGGGGGGATCGGGGTTAGAGGGGAATGCGGCGATGTTTCAGGGTAGTTTTTTTACATTTCGTTTTTTTTTTAAATTTCCTACAACCAGCCCGAGGATTGGATTGTTATTTTTAATTTGACAAATGATAAATTTCCGACGCTCTGACCAAGTGTCGCGCGATGTTGTGAATATAATTAAAAACAGAATTTCCATTCCGGCCAAGACGCGACACTGACCCACGCCGGGTCTGGACAGGTTTAACATATCGCGACAGGGTGCTTTTCTTTTAGCCGGTGCTTACTTAAGCGAGACAAAAAAGGCAAACGGAGGACAAATACCTGAAAGCATTTTTGTTTTTTAATCCGCCCGCTTTGTTGATCGGAGATGATCGGCAGGCAACGTGTCATCGCCAAGTCGGGCTCGATCACTCACTGCATCAGCACCCGAAGCAATCCTGCTTTTCCCACGAGTCGTCACGTGTGCCTTCCGATCGGCGGGCACTGCGGGAAACGCCGTGCGTGCGGGTAAATATTTGTCTTCCAAAATTGAACGAAAACATGCACCGCGAACCAAGTTTCAAGCCCAGCCCGAGCGGCCGGAAATACCGGGCTGCACTTGTGCCCACGGTCAAGAGGCGGCCGCACTCGAGTGGGGTTTAGCTGGGCCTCGGGAAAGAAAACACAGGAAAAACACACCGAAGCGGATCGGCTCGACCATTGTGCCGGTCCTGTGCCGACTGACCTGTGAACCTGCCGAACCTTCAGGGGCATCCTGAATAGGTCATTTTCATGTTCTTCTTTACACCTTGAGTCAGACCGCTTGGAACGAATGGCCACCGCCGCGTCCAAAGCCATCGGTGATGCCGTTTCATTCGCTTCGTTGGACAAAAACTCCCCGCAACTCCAAGGAATAATTGTATCGATAAATATCCACCACTTCCTCGCTGCGACCGTCGTTGAAGTCTTTTGATCGTGGCTTCCACAAACTTTTAAAGGCTCGATCCTTCCCGCACTTCGCTTCTCTAATCGAGCATCCATTCGTGGACCATTTGGTCACCAGCGGCAAGTTAAAAACGGGCTCTTTCTTCTCTTCCACTGGAACAACATTGCCCCGCGAATAGCTCGGTGAGTCATGACGCGGCGGAATGTCTCCGGTCGACGTCGGAAGGGCGGAAGGAGACGAACACAAATATGTTTGACGGAACAAAAAATCGGCAACGGTCACCCGTACGCCGCTATTTTGGAGCATGAGCGGGCTTTTTTTGTGCCTGTTTATATACACCCCTTAGCTGCTTACGAGTGCTCCAAAGCTGTGCGTGGAAATGAGGTAAGTATTTTTTTTCTCCCCCCGTCCAGAGGATGCTTTCCCGCGCGGTCAACAGTTTTGTTTGTTTGAACGTTGTACGGGCAGTTGCATACTTGTTTCTTCACAGCAAACCTCACCCGAAAAAACGGTTTCAGCCGTAGTAAAACTCGTGCGTAAATTTTAAATGTTTGGAAGGCATGGCTTACACTTGCAGTTGCATATCTCATATGCATATGAGATCCTGCGAAATTTATCGCAAGCAGGGAAAATACTTGCTAAAGCCAGTAAAGAAAAATTGCCCTTAAAATGTCGTTCTATGTATTTTTGTACTATAATTAGCAGTTTTTTAGAAATCGTTACGGATGCTGGTTCGATTTTATAGAAAACGAGAAATCTTAAACTGAATTTAATTTGTACAATCCTTACATTTGATGAAAAGTTGAGCAAAATAGATTGCAACATTATGTTCCTTTTTGAGCTTTGTAAAACCTTAACGCATGCACCGAAAGTATGGATTACAAATAGAGCCGTCAGCGTTCGGGGCCAAGCGACCCGATGAACTTCTTACCGTACGTCGTGACCGCACCGGATCGGAACCGTCCGCAGGTTTCTCCGATCGCGACCGAACGACGCCGCATGCCGCGATGATCCCCCGAGTTCAGCCACCGGGCGCCATATCGAATCGATGATAAGTGAGCCTAGAAAATGGGCTTTTCTATTTTATCTCTCCCCCCCCTTCGACGCTCCTTTTGCAGCATCCCCAACCGCGGGACCGCTTGCGGTGCGCCAAACTAGGTGCGATTCCACCCGTTCCCAGTGCCGTTGCAGTGCCGAACACCAAACAAACACTCCGGGGGAGAAATATGAAACCAGCGTATCGGGGACCCGGGATGCCAGTAAAGGTCTCCCTCTATGTGTGTCTTCTGTTTTTTTCTTCTCTCGTATGTTTCTTCGATAATCCATGAAAATCCTCACGAGCGAGGGGCGAACTAGCGAAACCGAGCAACCCGCGGCCACGAAACATTGACAAATTGTTTCCCCAAAATCGGCGACACACGCCGACCGACGCCGAGCAGAGGGCGAGCGACCCCACGGGATACCGAACCGCGAGAGGGCGCGCACCATGCTCACGCGGATTGTGAACAAATTACTCAACGGCCTAGCCACAACACGTCGATCGGGCGCCCGCGATCTCGATCCTTTCCGATCCGTGGCTCAAAGCTAGTCTTAAGGGTTCAAAATATAGAGAGAGAGAGGGAGGGAGGGAGACAAAGTGAGGAAAAATGAATCCCAGAGCATCGAGGATGAGGGCAAAGCGCTGGGGCATCTCGCGCCACGTTTACGATGGTAATTAATTTGATAAATTAATATGTTAATGGTGCCCGAGCAGTACAAATAGGTCCGAACGATTGCCGAGCTCATTTCTCATCGACTTTCCCCGGCCCTCGGCACCGGTCCTCGCTCGACGCCACCTCCCTCCCGCATTCATTGGAGATCATCGGAATCAGTTTTCACGATCGTCACACGAAAATCACGATCACGACCTGTTTTCATGCCCGTTTTCTATCTCCCAGCGTCTCTCTCTCTCTCTCTAGTTCTCTCGGCTCGCCTGCTCACGCCACCGATCGTCGAGCGTATCGTCCTCCAGCCTGCAGGGCGCTGGATGCTGCGGGATAGTTGGTTCGCCCGCCAGCCAGAACGAAAGACTCGCGCGGCAAGCGACGAACCTTCGTTGATATCCCGCCGGGAAGGTAACGATTTTTGAAGATTTATCGATCGAAAAGGAGCCAAAAAAAAGATGAACGCCGGGAAAACAGTGAAGGGAAGGCGGGAGGGGAGGTACAGGAAGCACAACGGATCAACCAGTGGATCTAGATCAGAACGGGCAAGCTAGGAAATAAGACGAAAGTGTTGCGGCCTGGCGGAAGGGAACCCGTAAAAAGCAGGGAAGCCAGCAGTAGTGTCAATTAGCGTACACGGGTAGAACAATTGTCCAGCGGTGGATGCCGGGTTTTCCCACCGTAAAATGGTCCATTTTATTGCGGCGCTTCGGCCGGTGTCGCCTTTCCCGGACGTCGGCGGTCAAGCGGGAAGCCGTCTAGGTTGCCTGGCCGGAGCAGCCAGGAGCTTCTAAGCGCGCACTCCGAATCTCCCCTCGGGCTGCACCAGATGATCACACCCGACGATGCGGATTATGATCGGCGCGTTGACTAATTGCTGTTTACTGCCATTTTTTACTACCGACAGCACTTACACGTGATTACTACAAACGTTCGACGATCGGCGATCGAAAGGGGATGCTGAAAAGGCGAGTTCATGGGAACATTTTCCGCCCGAGCTGTGGAATGTGCCTTTGCGTTGAAATATGTGGTCTCAAACGAACCCAAAAAACGAAAAGCCCTCCAAACCTCGTTGCCTTTCCGTGGAGTGTGCAGGAAAACGGTTTCTAGCTCTGTGTTTTGTGCGGTTCCTCTCCCTTTCGCCTTGCGGTACGACCCGCTTTTCCAACAGGTGCCAGGCATGTGCGATTGATTGACCGACGCCGATAGGGAGATAATTTATTGAACGAAATGTGCGTTCCCCGTCCCGGGCTTCGTTTATGGTTTTTCCCAACGATTTTTCCCAACGAAATATTACAACCAACGGGCGGTTTTAATAGGTGTGTGCGGATGATCCTTCCTTGTTTATGGTACGTAAGGTTGTTTGTGTAATTTTCCGCACGTCGAATTTCGGTACAAACCGCGCCGAGCGGTAAAATCGACAACCGCCAACGGAATCGGACCGACCGATCGACAACAGGTGGATGACAGGGCAGCGAATAGATACGATGCTCTGGCTGTAGGAAGAGCCTGATGAAGATATCGGACCATCTTGATAAAGGTGTTGATTTTTTTTTTTCAGGTTTACTTCAACAAACAAAGCGAGCAATGAAATCAATCGGCTTGGGAATTTGTTGAACTAGCCTGCTCGTAATCGAGTCATTTGTAGATCATTTTTATAGTTTGTTCGTTTTAGCAAACAGAGGCATACCAAGACGCTCATCGTCTTGGAAAAGAGTTCCTAGATAAGAATGTGTCTTTAATACTGACGTATCGTTTCATTCTGTTTTGATGGAAGCATAAAGATCCCGCTTAAGTTGTTGATTGAGTGAAAATCGAATCTTATCTTAGCTTATTACATGAATTGGTAGTAAAAGCCGTAGGTAGGCGTAGGTCGAGAATATAATATTATCCTGCTAAATATCCTCCATCCATATTTCCATCCATATACTCCTTCAACCTTTTCATGTGTCTTTTTAAGTGTTGCAAGTTTCCGTGCATTTATCAGTGCGCAAAACCCCATTAGGTAACCCTGCCCGATGGTGGAAAATATACATAATTCTCGTTCGAAACCGAAACCGATTGCCTACGAGCGGCCATTAACCAGCACCATTAGTACCTTTTCTTCGCGGTACGAGGCGCGCCGAAAATGAATACATCCACCATTAATCTGCGTGCGTCCAAGCGCTCGAATGGAATTGGATTTTTCCGCGCGCACCTGGGGGTTTTGAGCTTTTTTCATCAGCTTTACCAACCGCACTTGGCCCGAGCCGATCTGGGCGCGTTACGTGGTGAAATATGAATTCATTTTTCAGCGAACTGGACGGGAAAAAATGTATTTACATTCAGATGCAGTCAAGGGTGTCTGCCCGGGTGTCGCACCCTCTAACTTCACCCGATTCCCTGCACAAGCACACATTTCCGCGCTCGTAACCAATCCAGAAGCCAATCGATTCGATTACCGATCGATTTCTTCACGCCGAGATCGCGGATGACGGGAATCTGCTGGTGGCAACCCCCTTGCGATGCTGTGTACCCCAACAGGATAGCGCAAAAGGTGCAAGAATAAACTTCTCCAAATGCACAACAGCATCCCGGGGGCATCCCGAGTCGGATCCGCGGCCGAAGCGAAAACAGTCTCCCGCCGGTTTCGAATCATCGTTACACATCGCTCATCGCTCACCGGACGGAAGCCACCGACTGCAACTGCACGGATGCACCGACATGCAGCACCGATCAGAAGCACCCCGGGAGCAAAGCACCCCGTCTGTGCGGATCGATTTTTCGCGTTGGACCCGGGCAGGACCCATACAGGGTTTGTGTTAATAATAAAATAAATTTTAGCACATTGCAAATTATCATTTGACAGCAGCGGTTACCGGTTGGCGGTGGTTAGAAACGGGGGAGAAAAGGGGACCAGAGTGGACACGGGGGCGGTGGATGCTTTAGGAAAAATCCGATCCGCAAAGGTGCGCGATTTATGGGATTCAATTTTGACCCCGTGGAGGCCGGCCGATCTTCACCGAGCGTTCGCCATTTCATTCTCTTCCACTCGGATGTTTTTTTTTTCTTTCCAATCTAGTGGCATTCCTCCGCTGCACACGCCTATTTTCCATAATTTTCTTCCTCTCAAAGAAAGGCGATATTTCCCTGAAAGGAGGGTTAGAAAAGTCAACCATCATTTGAAACGTCGTTTGACGTTTGATGAGGTTTCACCGGCGACGTCTGTGCACTCGCCTCCCACACCTGGACCTGGCTATTAATTTCCGCACAATTGCTCGACTCAAATCGATTACAAATTTATTTACACGCACCACGGGCATCCCACCACGGGTGCGGCTTCACTCGGCTGGAGAGTTTGATGAAGAGGAAAGAGAAAAAAAAAACCGAACGTCGAAGACACGATGGAGGGTTCTATTTTACCCCCTTTTTCTTCCTTCCTCTTCGCAGCTGCATACCATTGCACGTGATTATGGCTCCCCAGCACGAATTCAACACGGGTGGGGGAAATGATCTGCTTGACCCGTCCCGCGGGGTTAGAGGGGGTTTTCGAACCCTTCCACGCACCATGCTCGTTTGCGACCTCCGCTCGCGCGCAATGGGGGAGATAATTGCACCCAGCGGAGTGACGACGATCGGCTACCCGGGACTTCTTCTATTGGATTGGACGAGGCCAGCTCGAGCCAGCTCCGTCAGTGCACCGTCCGCCAAAATGCCGATTGGAGTCATATTGATGGACCCAGTGTAGACATTTCCGTTTCTAGTGTACGGCAGTGGAACACTTGACTTCATCCATTCCAGTTTGACTGCAGGGAAGAGCAGGAAGCAGAGAGAGCCCCGGAGCCGAAGCAATGGATTCAAAAAGTATTAAAACCCACACTTTTCTTCACCGCTGTGGACCTCGTGTGGGCTTTAGAGAATGCACCCCTAGCGCCACCACATGCTGGCATGCTGAGGAGGGATTGTTTGCGCAGGGGTGTTCCTTTCTTGTGTGTCTAGTTCTTCGGATGAAAAAAAATTCAACAACCGATTAGTGGTTTGGTTCGAGGTTGGCTAATGAAAGCAAAGTTTAACTGGGTCTGTTTGTATGATAGTAGCTCAATGTAACAACGTTTAACGCAATAGTTCTTCTAATTTCTTTTTTTAGTGAGTTCTTCAAATTTGCTCCTAAAGAAAAGGATTAAATTTAACTTAATTTTTTGATGAGTATTTCATCCATCCATCGATGTAGACGCTTAAATGATGCCTCTTGAACATATACGACGGTTCCCAGAATCTTAGTTAAATATAAGTTGTTACATTTTCTAGAATTTATTGTTATTTTTGAGCAGATGAAGCTACAAAGATTACTCTTCTAGATTCGTTACGGCTCTCATTTGCTTCTTCCTTGTTTTGTTCACCAGAGCATTGTAAGTTTTCTACAAACCAAACGTACCATAAATGTCACCACAAATTGCCCAAAACCGTTGAAGGGCTCACTTCAACTTGAAGTCATGCCTGAAGGGCATGGTTCGGGAAAAGGGACATAAAGAAGAAGAAGAAGACGACGACGAAAAAAGCGCCACTGCTCTTTTACAGCGCGCATTCCGGCAAGCACCACCGTCTCGTCGACGTGACTGACAGGACTCGTAAAATGTAATCAGCAATCGCGAAGCAGACGGACGAGAGCGCGATCCGCACTGAAACAAACGGGCGTGCGCGCACCGGATGGTTAAATAAATAAATAAATAAAAACCACACACGGATAGGAAAGTGGTGTAGTTTCGATAATAATTTCTTAATTGAGAAACAGTTTTTTTTTATCCGTTTCGCAGTTCCCAAGCGCTCGCAGCTTCGGGCGGGTCTTGAAGAAAACGGTGCCAGCGCCACGCACCCGCTCTGCGCTTTTGTGGGTTTATTAGAACAATAAAAATTCATCAGCCCTCGCTCGTGGCCGAAGCACCGTCTAGCTTTATGTAGGAAAAGCAGAAACAAAAACACGCCAACTGTGGAATGGATAAGCGATCTGAGCAAAAATTGAAATGTTGGACAAAGTTGATGGCTTGTGGCGTTGTTCCTCTCGGTCGATTGCCATCTGTCTTGTAACGGCGAGTTCGTCTTGCGGAATAATACGATCCGGTGGGGCGGTGAGATTCGCTTGATTTATGTGACAGTCCATCGATAGGCACGTGGAGCACCTATCAACAATCAACAACGTGGGGAATGCCTGTCGGTTTCTTCAACACCTTGAGCTTGGCATGCACGAATGAATGTGAACTATCTTAAAATCTATTATTTGCTTAACAATGTTGTAACTTTGTAAAAATTTGTTTAAAGTTTCATGTACAAATAATCCTTGGCAATTGCAATCGTTTGTCCTTTAACCACCTTTCAGTTCTTGTTCCAGTGGGGAACAAGTACCTTACAATACTTGTTTTAACTTTCCAGTCAACAATTGATACAATAATCTCTCGCAAAAAAGGACACAAGTTGTGCCACACCATTGCTTCAAAGTTCCCTCTTTAAGCACCATGATGTACGACAGTTTTTCGGGCAACGTAGCGTACGGTTAAAGGTGCAAACGGTTTTCCTGCCCTTTAAATAACGCCTGTTTCGTTCATTCGAGCGCCGTCGTTTGTCTGCTAATTGTTCGCCTGTTCAGAGCAAATGGAAATCGAATCGAAGGTACGGAACTGTCGGGAAGTGGCAGTCAGGGAACGGGGAACCTAGCAAGGGACCATCAAGGGATCCTTCGGCTAACGAGGGCGATGAAACTGTTTTTTTTTTTTTGTTCATTCCTGCGTGATTCCTATTCCTGACAGTTCCGTCAACCACCACACTCGCAAGGAATCCCGAGGGCCATTCGTTTGCACTGTAAAAAAAAGTTGCCTGTGATAAAAGCGGGAAAACTTCCTACATCGAGGTGCGAGGAAAACTCGCGCTCAATTGAAGGGAATGGAGGTAGAAAAACTGGGTGGAGCTACGAACGCGTCCGTTAATATACTCTCCTGCTCCAGCTGGACTCTCTTTCACGTGCAGGTAAAAGAGAAGCCCTCAAGCATAGGCTAGCGTTCTCACTCTTCCGTTTGCCGAAGCTTTTGCAATGGCCATATGGCTTGCTCTCCCTCGCGCTCGCGTGTGCAATCCACCATCGTTGGAAGTCCTTATTTACTTCTCCGAGCGGATTGCTGAGTGCCGGCTCGAACCGAAAGTAACTCACGCGTCAAACGGCAGGGGCTCGCGTGCTGTCAAAAAGCGTACGCAGCTTCCCGCTTGCCACCAGCTGATCGTGCAAATCGTGCGAACGGACATCTCGATCAAAGTGCATACGGACGACAAATCATTCTCTGGAGGAACATGGGATTGAAAGCCTGGCGAACGAAAACCGGAGGAGCAGAAGAAAAACAACCTTCCGAGCGGCTCGGCGAAGGCCGTGCACGTTGAAAGGAACGAAACCGAGGCAGAATGAAAGAGAGAGGAAGAGAGAGAGAGAGGGAGCGACCAGTAGTTTGCGATGAGCCCAAAGCGAAAGGTGATGCACAGCGAGGAGACACGACAAAGATGCTGGGGAGAGCGGGAGGACGAACGTAAAAATAGCGCCAAGGAGCTGGACGGATCGCGGGATTCCAGTCCCGAGCGAATAACGGTCGCGATTAGACGTGCTCATATTTCCCACGGGGGTTTTCGCGTGTTGTGAGCGTGTTTTTTTTTTATTTTGCTCCACCGGTTCTCGATAATCGAATATCGATCGCGATCGTGTCGCGCGATACATACATACATCACCGCGGTACCTGCCCTGTCCGTTCCGTGGCGTTGGTTTCGAAGATTTATCTAGCATGAAATTTCGACGGCATAGATTGGTTTTACCAAGAAAGGAAGAAGAGGTATCTGGAAGTTAGCACTACCCAAGATCGGTGATAAATACGATATTTCGAACACAGCACCGTTGGGAAGCAACTGTCCGAGAATGTAGCAAAAGAATCAGAAGGTATTCAATACGTTCAAACAGTTGCGTTGAATAGTGTTATCCATAATGTTTACGTCAAATTAAGGTGTATTCTAATGAAATCAGCAAGTAAAGTGATCAAACGTTAAACATCGGCTGAGAAAGAAAGTAAGAATCAATTGTTCGTCTCAAGCTGATGAAGTTTAGTGTTTAAATTATGTACAAAACACATGCCTGTGTGTTTCACAACGAGTGCTCCATAAACGTCAGCATGAAATGTTGTCCATCGCGGAACTGCGTCTGGAGGTTGTAATCATTAATGACTCAGGAACCATCCTTCACGTTCGTAATTTCAAAAAGTGTATATAACAATGAAGGTGAGTAGCTGAGTCGGGCGAAGCAATTTATTCGGGCTTTGGCATTTGAACGAAGCAAACCTTGTTGGAAGCTGAAAATGACGATTCGCCGTCGGCATTTGATTGTTATGGATAGAGCGCAACTTTGGTTATTAGAGAAAAAACACACAATGTATTACTTAATACACAATATACAAATTTAAGATTTTTGAATTTAAATTAAGATTTTTTCTCAATACTGTTTAATATTCTTATATATTATCATAAACATAATTATCAAGGATGTTGAAATAATCTGGTATTTTTCCATTATCCTGGGGAATGAAAACTTTTCTTTGTGCATCATCAGATCATTAACATTTCTGCAAAACGGTCCATTAAACCTGCATTATCTTTGCGTGCGTCGATGAGCAGGTTGCAATTTTGTTAACTGCTCTGTCTCATCTGATTCAATTCCATTTCTCGGATGCTGAATCCTTGAGGGAAACATAAAAAAAAAAAAACGCTCTCCACCCGTCGGTGCACGCGTGCACACTTGTTTGCGATGCGAACCGGTTCGAGATTGATAAAATAAAGTATAAATTACCGTTCTGTTGCATTGCCATTTCCAGCGGATTCCGGATCCGGGCAGCAGTGGGCTGGAGGAGGAAAGAGGCACAGAAATTAATCGTTTGATTTTTTGTTGCTGCATCCTCCATCAACGATTGAAACCGAATCGATTTTTGATATCGTACGTCCCGTACAGGTCCGTTCCGATCAGCGTGGCGGGGAATGGCGAAGGGAAAGAGATTAATAACCCGCTCAAAGACCTCGAAAACATCCAGCGGAGGGAAACGGCAACAACTCTAAACATCAAAAAGGACAGCAAGGACTAGCGGCAGGTCAATCGTTTCGGTTTCCCCCTGGTGGGGCCGAACTCCCGTGGCGAGCGTCAAATTCCCACCTGGGCCAGACTGTCGTCATCGGCAATGGTTTCGGCGTGGCGAAAAGTGGATGCAGCATCCATCGCTGAACGATTTATGGATTTTCTCTTTCGCTCCCTCTCTGTCCCTCGACTTCCTTACCGATCGGCACTGTTGTCGGCTGTGGCGGAATTTTGGCGATTTGCACGGACCGAACCCTTGCGATGTCGTAATGCAAATTTATGATGGCGGTATTCGGTGCCGGGTGTTGAATTAGAAAAATCACCCGGCATGCGCGTTTTGGAGCAAAACCCAATGCATCCCTTTTCCCTGCAAAAAAACCTCTTTAAAAATCTACACGGGTGCCAAACCTTGTCCTTTCCGAAACTTACACCAAGAAGCGGAACGCAAAAAAAAAAGCAACAAGGCCTGCAAGAATTTCAAAACCCGCGACCCTGTTCACGCGGACGGCGCAAAGGACGCACAAAAGGTGGACCTTTTCATTCGCAAAATGCACAATTTAACCCCATCATTAGTCATCCGGGTGCGACGGTAAATTCTTCGGGTGCGTGAAGTCTCGCGTCTCGAAGTCACCCGGTGGTGGCTCGGGAGATGGGTCCTTTTCAGAGAGAGGACATTCATGCGCGAATCTTGTTAAGATGTTTTGAATGGCACGAAAATTGTTTGTGTGCCATTTTAAAGCTTCCCAGTGGGTGTTAGCTTCTATCACGACGCCTTCAACACTGGAGAGTTTAGACATTGGCTGGGTTTATTGAAATGCAATGAGAGATGGGAGATGGAAAGCTAAAGAGAAAGAATCATGGATTGAGATAGAACACAAACAATACACAAAGCCTGCAGCAAAATTTGGAAACTGAAAGTCACAATTTCCATTTTTCTTTCACTTCCCTTTGCAGTTCTTATAAAAGATTAGATCCTCTGAGATCGTTTTAAACTAAACTGCGTTGCGCTCAACATTTCACAACATTTATTGATTGCACGAGAAACGAGGGTTATTGATTTCCATGAACCTATGAACGCCAAGTACGGAAGACAAAGTTGAAATCATCGTCTATTAAGCCGATATAATCCACTTAAAAACCGGACTGAAAATGGGCATCTTTTGAACAAAATCGCTGCACATTATAGGATCTTCTCCATGATGACTTATGGTCCAGGAGTGGTTGCAACGAATATGAAATTCGCCATTGAACGCGACCGTACTTTGAGTGGGAAAAGATGGTCAAGGTTCTTATAGTTTCCCCGATGTTCGCGATCTCACTAGATCACCCCTTTTGTAGATCATTTCCCTTAAGTACGGCTCGATTCGCTTCGTACTCGAGCCTGAATGGTTTCACGTTGGCGCGGAAAATCCTTTTAAAGTGTTCCGGAAACCCACCCATCCGCTCGCCCATAGAAGCCTGTGTGCAGACACCGGCCCGTGATCTCCCGAGGGCAAAGTGGAGAAGCTTAGTGCGAAGATAAATGTGTGATTTGTGTCATTGCGTGTGATAAATATTGTCCGCGTAAATGCGTAACGCGCGCCCAATCCGCGCAAGGCCGGCATGATTTATGGACCCCGATTGGAAAAATCTCCAGCACTCCCTTTCTTCCTTCCACCAGGCTCAAAAGAGGGTAAAAGCGAATAAACCATCCTGGCTGCCAAATGAGTGTCTTAAGCCGTCGAAAAGAATTAATCAAACACCGATGTTGTCGTTGGTCGATACGAGTGGTGGACAGTTGGGTTTTGAAATCCGCTCGTAAATCAGCCGCGACGATCGATAAAACCAAATTTACGATCGCTATGGATCTGGATCACGTTCGGGCGCTACGTTGCCAGCCTTCGTTTAGCCACTTGTGCGTGACAATGTTGAGTCCGTTCGATTAAATTAACCGAACTGGGCAGCAAAAGCTGAAAAGAAAGGAAAGGGGCATGAAACTGTCAAAAATGTCTCCCTCAATGAGGCAAAGGATACTTTTACGACATTCTGGCGCTTTCTACGGGTCGCCCTGAGACCCAAAAGGTCGGCTTTTGGTCCACCGAACACCATACCAACGACAGCGCTCACTCGGGAGATCAATTCATAAATTTACATAAACGACAAATAAACGCAGATAATTAAAGTCCCCTGGAACGTAAGACTAGGAAAGTAGAGCAATACGGAGATTGCGGGAAAGATGGGAAAGATCCCTTTGCTTACGGTTACTTCTTTCTTCTAGACGCCAATCTGAAGATCTAAAGTTTCCGATCGTTTTGTGTCAACTTTACCCAGCCGCTCCAGATTCTCGTGGACTCTCGGGTCGTAATCAAATCCATCGTAATGCTTTCATCTCGGGCACGGAATTGTACCTTCGGTGAACCGATCCGGCGAGTTGACGAAAAAAGTGTATCATAAAAATATTAAAATATTACACAGTTCGAAAGCAATTAATGCTGGAGTTGGGCAGCCCACCGTAGGGACTTCGGCACGATTCGAAAAGGGGGTCGATTTTTCAATCTCCACAATCTCCCACGGTGACCGAAGGATCTCCCGTTGGGTTTTAAATGCGCTTTCGAATGGGTTCGTACGGTGTACGGATCCTCAAACCGTCAGGCTACAGATCTTTTGGCTGGAACCGGAGAAGGAAAAAAGAAAACAATGGGTGGATCAATAAAATCATTTAACACGATCAAAACTTGAGGCATGTGCCGACTCCTCTGCGTCGGCCGATATTGGCTCAGCACAAGGGTGAGATTGCACGGATATGTCCTTTCCTAAACATTTCCACATTTATATCCTACTTTATTGCCTCGCCACGATGAAATATAGACATGATCTTGTGAATATTCTATTTACTATGAGTTCTGCTGAGTCTATTACCATATGAATGTCTTCATCTGTTTGCTGTACTTTGTTTTCGTGTAGAATGTGGCAAAACAAAACTAATGAAAAACGTCGGAATAGACACAACTTACAGAAGGATTGAGATTGTCCTAGACCAGTTTAGAAGATTGGCAGATCATAAGCGATGACGTGAAATAATCACGCGAGAGAAAGAGTAAACGTTTAGAAAATACCTACAGCGTAGAAAGAAAACCAGTTTTCTTTAACGATCTGCAAATGTGATTATGATCTCCGTAACCTTAGAAGAAATTTAAACAAATTTGCAATGCTAGAAACATAAGTCCTCTACGATCATCTCGTCAAGAAAACACAAACAATATTTTGCATTTCTATCTAACCGTATCGTGTGTGCTTTCTTTGATCTTGGCAATCACATTTGGCAATCGAAAAGTCATGCATTTTTCGCCTTTCTCTGCTTGCCAAAGCTTGTAGCCCTTTCCTACAAGTTCCAAACACCAACGGAAGGGTGAAGGCGCGAAATGAAGAAAACAAAAATTCAAAAACCTGCTGCGTGTGCTCCTTATCTGATGGACGTGTATCTTCGCACCGTCTCCGCTGCCCGGCGTGCTGTTGCATACATGATTTCCTCTTATCATCAGCATGTTTCCGATATGAGATGCTGTTACGCCTCGAAAACATGCGCGCCCGTGCCACCCACCCCTTTTTCACCTATCAGGGTTTTCCCTGTTGAGGTCCGCTTTCCGCATTCCTCCACGCTGGAACCGGGCCACATTGCGGGTGGAATCGTCTTTTCCCACCCTTTCAACATTTCAACGCTGATTGATGATCGTCGGTGGGGTTCGTGGGAGCCACCTGGAGAAAACCACCCACCCTGTTACCATCCACCTTCCCTTGTCGATGCCATCTAATCGTAGAAAAAAAGAAGGAAAAAACCATGGAATATGCACGCTCGTTCACGACAGATGCGATGTTATGCGGGTTTTCCATCTGTTTTGAGTGGTGTTTTCATTCCGCGCAGGCTTTTCTCGGCGGCCCAACGATGATCCGGCGGAAGGGCGGAATTCCGATAAAGATCCCCCCAAAGCTCAGACCGCCTAAAGTGGAAGCTTGTGAGCCCTTTGTAGGTGGAGTACGGGAGGCAGAAGGAAAATATGCTGTAAGGAATTTTTTGGTACGTGTCCGCCGGCTCGTGCTGGTCCATCCAAACTTTGAAATACCTCCTTCATAACTTGTTCAGAAAGAGGGTATGAAATATGTCGAATCACCAAGATAGTATTTGGAGAGTACAACAAACTCCTTCAAGGAAAATCTTCACACCAATAACTGATCCGGCCATGTTTGACCTTCAAGTTGTAGGAGGTTCATATTCACTGGCTGGTGTCTTTAAAATTCAGAATAACATTAAGAGACCAAAATCGGAGGCTTTAAAGTTAAACATGTCTGGGATGTGTTTCGTGGGTAATAAAAATGGCTCTTTCCCGGGATTCTTAAAAACCGCCGAAAACATCCTCCTTCTTCCAAAGGAATGTATGGTGGTCGATCCTTCCGTACAACTCCACCACGGCTTCTGGTGTTGAGTGCTGGAAAGGAAGATAAGAACCTGGCAAGATGGCCTGTCGGAAGTTGAGCTCCAAAGTGAAGTCGGCTCCTAGCGAACAAGCGACTGGTGAAGTCATGCAACGGTGCGTGTCCGGTGATCGTAAAAGTCACCGGCTGAGCAAGCCAATGGCCAGCTCGCGGAAAGTGTGTTGTCGGCGTCGTGTCGTGTAACGCCGGAAATCGCCATAAAGTAGCTGGCTTTATGTCTCGACTGAGTTCGGCCCGATGGGCAACGGGCTTCCAAAAGTCGCCGGAAATAGATCGTTCATCATTAGTCCGAGCTCGCATTATGACATTCAAAGGCATGCTCCTTCTGCTGCCGGACCGAACCGAACTAGCTGTTCACCTCTTGGCGGTGTTAGAAGTGGAATGAATTACGTGCCGTTTACGTTGAGCTACCAACGTCCAACATGTCCGTCAGCAGGTTTTATGACCTATTCCCGCCCACCACCGAAACGCACCCAAGTTCCTAAGGTGCGTATGCTGAGAGGGTTATTTTGCTGCTTCCCCATTGTGGCAAGAAAAGTGCCAACACAGTTCGTTTTTCGTCGTCGTGACCCACAACAGTGCAGTCGTGACCAGAAAGGAAGCAGAGAACCCCAGCCGTAGCTATGAATTAGATGCTGGCATGTTTTCCCATGCAAAGGCGGGAGGAAGATTCTCCGACTTGGAAGCTTTCACACGCTCCTCCGGTTCAATCCTGGCAACCTGGGAAATTTAAAACATTCGTTTGGCATGGACACGCTCCAAGCGTTTGTCGTTGAAGGACGACTTAAGAAGCTTCGAGAAAAAAAAATATATGCCAGTTTTTTTACGACCAAAGGTTTTTTGCTAATTCAAACAGTGAAAAAATTTGTTTTCCAATAAATAAGAAACTGTTCATTGACATGGTTCTACAGAACTTTCCTCATAATCCAGCCTGCAGATTATCATGTTCTCTGGGTTTAAGTAATTTCACAGCTTCTGTCGGTTGCGCCTGAGGCAGAAAAGTCACTATCGTTACCATCGATCGGATATGAGCATTCAGTTTCGGTTCAACATACATTCTGGGGAACTCTATGGATCGAGGGCTTTTTTTCTAAATAAAAAGACAGATTTGAGGAGAATGAAAACCTTAGCAAAATTCAGAAAGTATAATCTTTCTGCGGGTGGAAGGTAAGGAAGCATAATGGGAAGGAGGAACGGGAAACCAAGCGCATGGAAAACATATTAAATTTGCATAAAAAATCGTTCGATATTTTTTTTATTGTCATCGACCGGCCGGCCAACAGCTCGACCGTTTGACTTCAAGGAACAGCAGCCGGGATGCTGCTACTATTATCTCGCTTGTGAAGAATGTCTTAGCAACGGGTCAAGCCAGATAGGATCGAAAACGATACAAAGGCAGAACCATACCGTCACAAAAACATCGAAAACTACCGTCAACCTTCCCGAAAACGGCCCGTTCAAAGTGGCTTAGCCTCTGCGCGACACAAAACGCGCTGTCCGCGGTGGGTGAAAAATGATCGTACTTTAGTCATGTCGTACTTCTGGTGTTTACCAACCGATTCCATCGTCGGAATAGGCGGCCGGTCGGTCTTCGATGGCTTTGATGACAGGAAGAAGCACACGCACTCGAGGGGTAGTTGGTGGATGGACGGGTGGAGGGGAAACGATCCTCTTACCGACGTAAGACAGGTTGACCCGTTCCCGTAGCCTGGCGGCCGAAGATGAAAGCAGCCAAGCAGCTGTAATAATCGACCAAAAGTCAATCTTGCCTCATAAAATAAAACATATTTATGCAGATAAGATTATCTGGCCGTATGCACAAAGGAAGAAGTAAAGAGTTAAAAAAAGAAACAGTGGACGGAGAGTAAGAGAAGCAAAAGCTGGAAAGGAAAAAGATGCAACAGCAGCAACATGATACCTATCAACCGACCAGTAATGCCCGAAAAACGAAAATGGGCGACTTAACGGAACAGGCTTCTCGCACACGGCCGAGCTTTTTTGACGTGTCGGGGATCATTTGTACAATTTATCTGTCCCGCCTCTCCGCCGGCACACCGGGAGCTCCCCTGCCACCCGACACTGTGGTCGAGAAAGTGATATCTAAATTGTTTGCTCACGACGCTCGAGGATGTTCACATGTTGGACACAAGATTTTCGTTTTTCTTGTTTTTCGATTTGATTCACCCTTGCTTTTTATCACGCAGAGCGGAGGTTGGTGCGCCAACGAGGAAGATACGTTCGTATCAGTAGTAAAACGCGAGAGTGTTGAAAGGTTTCCGATGGTCGCTTTGGAAAACGTTGCACTTTGACAGAAGATCTGACAAATGATAGCCGGTGATTTGTGGATCGATGGGATTTACAGTATTCTTTTTTATTGATCTATGTTCGTCCAAAGGGACCTTGACTTCTGTAATTTTTTGTAGAATTAAAAAAAAAGACTTCTACACCGGCTTTAGCACATGGATACAAGATTTCCACATTTCGATGGAAATTATTCTCATTATTAATATAAGACTGAAAATGCTTAGAAAAAATTATTTGAACTGATCGCGTTAACGTGATTTCAACACGGTTAACAACACTAAATTGTTCAGACATGTCGTATAACATCAAAGTTCCAGGCATTTGATGATACCGCTCTGGTCGGTGGCGATAAGATGCGCCGAAAACTGATTACATCACCTAAAAGGCTTGTAGCGTGCACTGTTGGTATAGTTGTTCTAGCTGCGTTGCCGAGGCGAGCTGCTGACTCGGGCAAATTTATACAACTGTGCCGAAACGTGGGCCGTTGGAGGGAGCCCGTTTCGGTGGGGCGTCCGTAAAAAAGGAAGGTTTATTTTTAGCTTGCTCCGACGCTCCGTACTGTGTGGGCCGCTGCGACGCTCCGATGGTTCCGATGTCTCCTCTGCCATGGGGGTTTTCTTGTTTCCTTTTTTATTTTACTGCTTGCGCGATACTGCAAGCCAACGCAATTGCTAGCCAACGTAGGAACGTGCGTGCTGGCGCCCATCGCTTGCTGTGATTGTGTCGGCGTTTTTCAGTCATGAACGCTGTGTAGTTAGACACAAGGGGGTATAGCTCAGTGGTAGAGCATTCGACTGCAGATCGAGAGGTCCCCGGTTCAAACCCGAGTGCCCCCTCAAGTGGAGAGATTCATCTCAGTGATGGCGTCGTGACACAGTTCACCATGATTTGTGCCTGCTATCATTTTTTTAAACGGTCACGTTGAAGTGCATCGGATGATGAAAATTCGTTTAAATAATGGAGTGAAAAATACTTTAAAGACGCAAATTTAAACTGGTTAAAATCTGCATGAACAAATCTGAATCTAGATTAATACAGCTTTGTTGTACATCCTCAGTAGCTCAATTACCGATAGTAGCCTCAGTGTTACAACAGAATTAAGTGAAATGTTTCCTCTAGGCATCTGTCACACTTGCAAATGAAAAGCATCCAGCCTTAAACTGTACCTAATAACACGTGTGTTCTTTTATAGTTTAAATTAGTCAAACGTGCCATCGGAAACTACGTTCATATTTTTGGTAACGCATTCTTGGGACGTTGCTGGAAATGCAGGAATGAAGTTCAACGACCAAATATAGACAAGAAACTAGCGTACAGCGCGCAGCCACCCGTATCGATCCAACCCGATCTTGGCCAATTCCTCGAAAACGTTACCCGATCGATTGCGATCGCGCTTGGACAGCGGTAAAACTCTCCGATCAGGTCAGAAGTTCCGTTTGCTTTTGCTTCCTTGTTGTGTTTTTGTTAAGACTGATTTCTGGTTCGATTTCCCCGAACGATCTCACTGGCTGCTACTGCGTTCTTGCGGGGTCATTTGCTGGGACTACTTTATAGTTGCTCACAAGCGCTTCTGTTGGCGATCATTTGTTTCTAATGGGGGGTTTTTCTTTCGCCAGATCGCCTGACAGTATCAGGCGTTTCCAGTGCGGGTCCACTGATCTATCGCCAGCTAGGTGAAGGTTCTTGTTCTTCCTTCCCCCTTTATTTTTGGCGAGGTCTTCGTTATCTTCCACCACTTATCGCGTCCATCGTTCCCGGTAGGCTCGAAGATCGTCCCGCGTTCGCCGCGAAGAAGACGAGACATTAATTAAGTGATTTGTTTCAATCGCCTTTTGTACTGTGTGGCCTTCCGGGGTAGGTTCGGGTCAGCACATTCGAGAGAGCCGAGGGCGCTCCAGTGCTTCCAAAAGTGATGATCGTGATTTCACGGCTCCGTTCTTCCTCCCTAGGGCGCTTTTCTCCTAAGCAATCGTGGTCTGCTCGCGATCCCACGTGAGAAGCATGCCCTCAACTCCCACTAACCTGTGCCTGTATTCCGCCGCCCCGGGCTAATGATGATCGTTTTTCAATCGATCCCAAAGACCTTACAATGTACCGCCGCTCGACGCCGGCAGCAGCTTCAGGTGCGATTAGTTCCGGAAGCTTTTCACCGTCCGATCAAGACATAGGACGTTGGTCCAGCAGGTCGGCCCATTGATACTTTCTTCAAGATTTCAAGGCGCTTTTCTGCCCAGCTCCGTGTGCAGAGCACCTACGAGTGAAGATAAACGACAGCCCCAAGCACGGTGCCTAGTGGATGCCAAGTGAAAGACCATCAGTCCACAGTAGCGCGGCCGTCGCGAACTACCGTAGCGCAATTTTGTTTGATTATCATTATTATTTTATTGAACCCGTTCAGCCCGGACAACGGAACGGATGCGCCGGCCATCCTGGATAAAGACATCAGCGCCGACCAATGCCGATTGAGCCTAACTTAGGGGTTTCCTGGAACGTCAACGTGTCAAAAGCGGCATCGATGGCGATGCTCCGGAAGGTTACAATTACGGATTGTTGACGGTTTCATCTTCTACTGGCCTGTGGGAAACATGGTACGGATCTGCTCGATACGAATTCCTGGCGATGCCGCGCACCAGCGGAACTTGGAAGCCGCCATCTACGAGATTTCTCAACTTTGCAAACAGAGCACACTGGCTACCATGTGCGCTGCTGCCCTGACCCAAGGAACCGGGAACGCGGCCTCTCCGAAATGATTGATCGTACGTCAGGAAAGACCGTCGTTCGAGGAGTGTCCCTTGACAGGCCGGATCGATCAGGAAAGCCAGATCGATCGATTTTGAAAAGAACAGAGAGCACTAAAAACGGGGTGCTCCAGAAATAAAAGTCACACCACATAAAATCACCCCGTTCCTGTAGCCCGGTAGCGGAAGATTATGTCAATCTGGCGTACTTCATTTTTTCTCCTGTCAGATCTGCCGGTGCGATGGAATTTGCAAAATTATCGCGACTGGCCAGAAAAGTCCTGAAGCATCCATAAGCAGAATTCGAACCCCCAAAGGGCGACATGTTCGACATGTGGTGGATCGTATTCGGATCGCGTCTAAGGATCACAACGGAAGGAATCGGAAAGCTAGTCGGAGGTCGAATGTTCGAGATCGAGGTGAGCCCTCCGAGACGGTACCGTTGATGGACACGATAATCGATCCCAAACGGGGCAACGAGATTCGTTCCAGTTCAGTTTTCAAACCCAAAGGTGTTCACTCTTTGATCGCCGCTAATCGGTTATGGATGGGAAGGGATGGTGGTGGTGTTTTTTTTTTCCTCCCCGAATATGGCCGAAATCTTACGCGGTGCTCCCGTAACACGTTTCCTTTTACGTTGTCGTATTCCGATTGAAGCTAGGCGTTGCTGGGGTTTTTTTTTCAGTTGTTGAGCCTGCCGAAAAACGCAAGATTAACAAATCTGTTTCTGTTACTTTTTCCATACTTCGATTTTGTTTTTCGGTTGCCCCGATCGAGCGCCTTGGCTGATGATCAGTCGATGGCCACCGTCTTAACCTTCGTCCGGGCATAATTTCGGTGCGTATCGAAGTAAGTTGTGCACGTCCGTGGATGTAGTTTTTCCTCCTCCTTCTCCTGTGCCCCGGTCATTTTGGCGCCCGATAAGACACGGCTCTAGGGTCGGCGGAAGATGCTCGACGGGGGCAGGGTACACACACAACAGTATGGCTGATCGCGGCGGTCCGTAGTAACGCACAAAAGTAATTTAATAATCATCAATCAATCATTCGTAATGCCTGACACGGTTGAGACTCTTTGCTGCTCGCGTGTGTTCGTCTCTGTATCTGAAAGAATCGCACCAGCTACTGCTTGCATATTGGCATCGTAACTCCTAAGCGTCCCTAGGCCAGTAGTGGCGGCATTCTGGTACACATTTTTTTTTGGGACACTTTTTCTTCGCCTAGGCACTCCGTCCGTCCCTTTTGATGGATAGATATTTCTTTGAGGCGAAGTGTGAAGATGAGGTGTTTTTAGGTTTTGACTTTTTGTCCTGATTTCTTCAACTTCGGATCGATTTTTTCCAAATGATTTTTTGTTGTTGGTCCATTTTATTTTTTTAGGGCACAAGAGAAGGTTACTGCTGCTCCTAGCGTTTATTTTTTACGTTTTCTTATGATGTTCTATAATGATGACTTTTGAGGTGATAAAGAGGTTTTATGCGTGTAGCTTCAAAATGTGTTAACTATAAATCTACAGTTGCTTATTTTGTTGACAATTTGTATGCAAAATCCGTTAACTATAAACCTTACTTATCTCTTTGCTGGAGCCATTCATTGAGAGGTCCATGTATGGTCTTCCATTAAATGTTTTGTGTTGAATGCTTCTTTTCCACAAATGATTCAAAAATCGAAAATCCACGGTGAAACGAATCCAACCGAAACCGAAGCATGTTTGCTTGAAATAACAACAGTCACACGGCGTCTAGTTCGTATCTCCAGCACCACACCACCATTGACCGGAAGCAAGAAAATGCTACATCGCCAGTTATTGGATTAAAACGGCAGCAATCCGGTCCACTAAAAGACGTGCTGGCGTCCCCGAGGCTCGGTTCGGCGGTGAAAAACGAAGACGGTCCAAGCGGTCGGCGAGGGTAGCAATAACATGCACCGTTTTTCTTGCGGCCGACCTGCCACCGAATGGATGGTTTTGGATGTGCATTTAAAATGCAGTTTTATGCAGAGCCGGAGCCCGCTAAAAGACGATCCTCCGCTTGCTCCAGACGGCAGCAGTTTGGAGGGAGAAAAACAATCTGCAGCGAAGAAAAAAGGAAGGTAATTAAACGGGAATGTCCACGGCGAGAGTTCGATGCGCGTTTCGCTCAGCGACGATCATCCCAAAACCTGTTCCACCACGGCAACCGGGACCGTGCGTCCATACGTTGGGCGCGTTGGCGGGCACGGTTTTGACAAGTTCGGACCCTCGAAGGGGGTGGTTCCTTGGCGTGGGGGCCTTTAATGTTTTCCCCGGGGGCGAAAAATCAAACCACGGTGCGGTGTGTTTTATGCATATTATGCAAAAATTCTTTATTTTCCGTTGTCAAAAGTCGATAATTCTTTCGATTAATTAGTGGCACCCCTTGCCCTCATCTCCCGCAGAAGGCAGCAGGTTGGGCCTGCATCGCAACGCTTCCAGAACGTGAGCTTTATGCGACCGTTGACCGTTCTTTTTGTTTCGATTTTTCTTATAATTTTATTTCGGTTCTTGTGTATGTGCCACTCGAAGGATCATCGTTCACCACCACCCTCGCTCACCTCACTTCCAGGTGGGGAGTGATGTTTCTTTTTCGTTTTTTTGTTTCATCGATTGAAGTGAGAAGCTCGCAGCAGCGGATGCTGGGGTTGTTAAATGTGTGACAGCTGAAGCCAGCCTAGGCAGGAGGACCTGGCCAATCGTCCCACCAAGATGTATACGAACTGAGTCGTGTGGGCGTCGGCGAATGCATTCCCCGGATCCGAAAGGGCAGTCGAACCCCGTTCAAAACAGACGGTTCGGCAAGCAACTGGCTAACCTTGCGCCCGAATTCGTACGGAACACGCATCGGAGGTTACTTTAGGACCAATTTTACGCTCCGGTAGCTGCCACCAGGTTCCTCATTATATTGATTTGGTTTTGTTATTTATTTGTTTTTTTTTTTCGCTCACCGAACCGCTCCAACAACCGATATTTTATGTATTTTTAAACGATGTGCCACCGTGCGATGTTTTGATGGGAATGTTTCGCGCTGGCGCGTTCCCTTCGCGAAAGGCACATAATTAGCCACGCTGGCGAAAGGTGACCGAATGGACGCCCCGTGCAACAGGCCGGTGGAAGACGCTCCTGGATCATTAAGAAAAGCGCCACGATGCAAAAAATAAACACAAAACTACAACAAAAAGGTACGTTCCTGGCCGGACGGCGCTACCAGCTTCTCGATTACGCAAATGAGCTCCCGCCTCGTAGGGTGATGGGCGCTGGTGCTGCGAGTGCTGAAAGATGGATCCCGGTCGCTGTTTTACGATCGTAACTTTTTTACAACTTTTTAATGCGCTTCCCCGGGCAACTGGCAACTGTCCGCGGGTCTTGGGAATGGAGCATCGCGCACCAGTTTGTCGCAGTGTGAATATTTTATTTTTCAAATTAATTTGCAGTCGAAATTGGTTGCGAATTATTAAACATTCGTACATTTAACAAAAATGAATTTCACGCTCATTAGAGGAAACCATCCTCTCTTGTTCGTTGCCATCTTGTGGAAGTCGAGGAAGAAAAAACAGGTCAAGTGCACTTACGGCCTACGCCGCAGACACGACGCTTTTCGGCATCCCCAAACCGTCACTCAAACTGGCCTGATTCCAAATTGCACCTGCTTGTTTGCTTACACACAATGCGTTATCGGTAGCCACCAGGAATTGCAACCGTTTCACCCTTATCGATTGAGCTGCTATCGTCACGGGTGCAAACTACATCATAGGGTAAGCGTCTAATCGATGACCAAAGATAATTTGCCAACGATATGCATCCAGGCTGCGATTACGTTTTTTTCCGGACGGTACGGGATTGAAAATAGCAGACCTACAAATGAGCTGACCGAAATAACCTCAATCGCCGATGAGTGGACATTTCTCTAGCCAGACCACCAGACGCCTCCGTGGGTGGGGAAGAAGTCGGCAGAATGCTGGAAGAAAAAACGGGAGCATGCTATCGCTGAATAGGAATTCCCGCAGGATTGGGAGAAGATAAGCTTGACCGTTGCGAACCGTCTGAATATAAATACGATCCCGGGTCGTTCGGAAAGATATTACAGTCTCAATCAAAGCGTTCTAAAAGCAAGCGACAATGCAAACCAAACATTTTGTGCTGTTTGCCTTCGTGCTCGGAGCGGCTATGGGTAAGAAGCGGCCACAAGTGTTTAGGGAAAACATCGAAGTGCAGTGTAACTAAATAGGATATTCCAACCACAGCCATTCCGGCGCCTACACAACTCCTCGACGATAAGGATCGCCGGATAGTCAACGGGACGGACGCGTCCATTCTGGACTATCCGTTCATGATCTCGCTCCGAGGTGGCACGGGAGGCCACTCGTGTGGAGGAAGTATCCTGTCCGAGCTGTGGATTCTGACGGCGGCCCATTGCGTTGGGGCCACCACGGTTTTCTTGCAGACGGTTCAGGTGGGACGCACCGTGATATCCCGCGAGGTGGACGATTCAGTTTACAGCATCGTGGAGGTCATCTCGCACCCTGGCTATGACTCGCGTACCAGTCACATCAACGATATCGCGCTGCTGAAGCTGGAGCGCCCACTGGTCTTTAGCGAAAGTGTCGCTCCGGTCCGATTGCCTGCGGATCTGTTTGAGGTCGAAGACGATTTAACGGATCTGGGCGTGACGCTGATCGGTTGGGGATTGACAGCAACCGGTGGGGTCGCTCCGTCCACACTCCAGAGCGTCGACTACTACGTGGTACCGAACGAGGAGTGCAATGCGATCCACTCGAGCACGATCTATCCGTCGCAGATTTGTGCCGCCATTCCCGGCGGCGGCAAGGGCCAGTGCAGTGTAAGTCCCGTGCCATCGTGGACCCTTTGTTGCAAGAACTTACCATTCGTTTTCTCCCCAGGGTGACTCCGGTGGTCCGTTGCTGCATCACGGTATCCAGGTGGGCATCGTTTCGTGGAGTATCAAACCGTGCGCTGTCGCCCCGTATCCTGGTGTCCTTACGAAGGTTTCCCATCATCTGGAGTTCATCCGGGAGCACACCGGCATCCAGCAATGAAAGAGGATATACACTTTTTATTTAATCAAACTCTTTCCTCCGCTAATTTAAACAAAAATTTATAGAAAGTACTAGATTGTAAAGAAATAAAACGGTAAACAGGCAACTGTCAAGCCTAACACAAGCCTTCTTTGATGATCGGCAGGGTATAGTAAATCCAAACATCTCTGCTTAAAGTAGCTTCAACATTCATTCAGTGAACCCTGTGGAATAATTTTACAAAAGCTGGAAAAGTCGGTTTCAATGTAGCGATAAAGGTATGCATCTTTTTTTCCTTTTCTGAGCAATATAGGACTCACCTGAATAAGCTGGTTGGTCTCTGTTATCCTATTTGAATTGCTTGCCAATTGACTGGCAGGTGCGATTGCCAAGCCTACAATTTTCCAGTCTCCCTGGCGTCGGGAATCACCTTCGAATGATTAACGATGTACCAGAACAGCCTTGATCGAAACCCTGCATCGATCGATTGTTTGTTACCTCAACAAGTTTATTACTAGGGGGAGAGAACATTTGTATTTTGGTAATTCTTTAACATCCCACTGTCCGCGGGACCAACCGATCCGAACTTGACCATCCCCTCAACATTCTTCCTCAAACCGTGACGCTTATACGCCGGCGGTAAATTGTGTTTACTCTACCACGAAACCCTGGTCCCAATCGTTCCACAAATCATACCTTCCCCGCCACGGACTGATCTGGTCAATCAATCCTACACAAAGCCCACAAAAGTGTGGGCCTATCGAGGACCGCCGGACTCCCGCTATCATCCCAGCTCGAACGCCCTTTTCACGAGGCGCAGCGCAACCTTGCAGTCTGCGGGTCTCGCAGGACCCTCTGAAGTTTGGCTGCCGGTTTTGGCACACGCCAGCCAGCTGTAAGGTCGGTCATAAATCTTCGCCCGGGGTCCGGCTGCACGAGAGGGAAGATGTTCGAAGCGGGCGGAACACTTTCATCTGTTCTCTGGGCTCTTGTGTCTGAGGCGGAAGGACACCACAATCGTCGTGATTATGTAACGTCCGTCGGAACATCCCGGGCACCAGAGTACGGCAAGCGCAGGCTGTGGCTTGTTGACTTTCTGGCCACATTTGAAGCATCCTTGTTTCTTTCTAAAATCCTTCTCCGTTATCCCTTTTTCTCTTCCCGCCATCGGTCTCATTCGACAAGCGTTAACAGGACCTCTATTGGAGGGCCTCTTTCGATGGTTTGCGCCCAAAAAATGCCTACAACGCATTGCAACCACCTCGGTTCACACTCGGGTGCAAACGGGAAAGGCGTACCGGGGTTGCGAGGGTCGCTCGCACACGGCACAGGCGCATCATTCATCATCACGGGTGTGCAGAAATTGAAGCACCACTTCTCGCAGCAGGGATCCCGGCATTTGTGGGACTCGCAGTCAATTTCGCCTCTACTTGGGATAACTTCAGTGAATTTAATGGGGTTTTTCTTTGCTTCTTTGTTCGTATGCAGCCGGTTCCCATTATTCGTTTCTCGTTTGCTGGCGGATCGGCTGTCCCTTTCCCTGCCTCCAGGTCGGTTTGTTGCCGGAAAGGCAGCGTACATGCGTAAATAATGTAATTGAGTGTGTCGCCTCAAGTGGGTCCTTGCGCGGAATAGTGCACACCTTTTATATACAATCTTCTCCCATTGTCCTGACGGTGTCCTTTCGCTCATTCATTGCCAATATTTTTTTTTTGTTCCACCACATGCCGTCCCTCTTTCCGTTGTGTTGTAGTGAGTCGAAAGCAGAATAATGTATATTTACCCTGATTTACCATTCGAGTACCAGTTAAACTCACTGACAGGATCGGCTTTTTATTTCACTTCACTTTTTCTCTCACAGAAAGAGCTTCGATCCTGCACGGCTTGCGGTGAGCCCATATCGGACAAGTTCCTGCTGGACGTCGGTGGCTGCTCGTGGCATTCGGCCTGCTTACGCTGCTGCATCTGCCACACGCCCCTCGACCATCAGCCGTCCTGTTTTCTGCGCGAGCGACAAATCTACTGCAAGACGGACTACGCCAAGTAAGGAGTACGCAAAAAGTGTTTTGATTCCAATGTCGATTTGAAACGTCTTGATTGGTCTTGAAACCTTTTTAAAGATACAAGTTCAAAGCGATCACTCGGGCACTCATTAATCCGACGACAATTAGTAGTTGTTAATGTTAATTAAAAACCAAAATCTCAACACAATCGCGTGAAGGTTCTGGGGTGCCAAAATATTCGCTTTCCATCACCAATCATGAAGAAATCACATTGTGCTTCGACTAAGGTTGAGAAGGAGGAAACGGCGAACGGAAGGAAAACAGTAATACAACATTATAATAAATAAACATTTCCCGGCTGGTGCAGAGCAAATGAAAACATGGGTGAGAAAATAATGTATGCACCACCTAGCAGCAGCAGGCGACTTCGGAAGTTCTTACTTGGCTTGCCGCACGGACCAAACCCTCACGAAGCACCCGCCGGGGAATGCTTCAAGGCAGTTTTCATGCTCAGTTAACTCCCATTAGCTATTCTAATGCAGGCCGGGAATAAATTGTCGACCCTGTTTGACAAATCTACATCCCTCTGGAGGGTCTTCTGCGTGGTTTGTGGTTGCCGTTCCTCCAACATGCTAACCGAGATGGGGGTGCCATTTTTCGTGGTTAGATGGAAATCAGCTTGTGTCTGATTCATAAACAGGGAATTTTCTCATTTTGCATTTCTTTGGAGACCTTTTCGTGGTGGAAAATTTTGCCAAGAATTTTCCCATACTCCAATCAAGCAGGTTGTGTAAGAACGGTTTTGGGACATTTAAATTTAAATCAATCAGTTGGCAGAGTCTTGCGCAACAACAAGCTATTCTTTCCAGGAAGAATCCTCTTTGATTAAATATGCATTTAAAGCACGTTGGTTCTGATTTTTTTTTCTCAGCCTTATCGGCCATGTCTTCAAAAGAAGAATTAGCAAAAAATGTTGATTTTTTCTTTACAAATCATGTAAATACTCCATGTTTGATGAAGGAAGTTAGAACGTGTACGGAACCTCCTTTTGTTTTTGTACATAGATCGCTTTAAAAAAAAGTAAATGTTCAAAGCTTACAGTAATAAAGGAAGCATTCGAAATCAAAACGTTCCCCTCACGTAGCAATTCATTGAAGAATTAATGGAATTTTGGGGCGAACTTTTATCAATGACAAATGTGGAGACGATAAGAAAACAACGAAGCAAAGAATCATCGCAAGTCTCGCGCAATCTTGTTTGTGGTCGGTTTCCCTTTTGCCCGTTTGTCGAATAGAATATAAAAACAATTCTCACCACCAACACGAAGCCGAGTTGTGCTTTACCGAACGTCCGGGAACATGCCCCTAAGATCCTGTTTTCCAGCCCAACCCTACGTTCTCCGGGGTGGAGGCTGTCCAGCTCCCAGAACGGCACATCTGGGTGAACCGAAACCGAATCGAACATAATTCCAACGTCGTGTGCACTCCGTGTGTTTCCCGGCACCAGTCTCCGTTCCCAACATACCGTCCCGCGGACGATCCGCGCAGGCACTTTAATTGCTGCATTTGTTTTGCGAATCCTTCGCTCATGTTGTCCGGGTCCGTGTCGCAATTGCAGTTGTGGACTGTGAACCAGCGGCCGTCCAGCGTCCGTGGGCTGCGCTTAATCAATGCAGCACCCAACGCCAATGCTCCCTGCAAATGTGACGTTTCCCCCTGTTGAACCCCCCGCATTCGCCTGTCCGATCGATCGGCGAGGAAATGGAGAGAAAATAATAAATAAACACATATTTTTTCACGCGCTTCAAGAACGTTTAACATGCAGTACGCATGTAGTACGGCGATCGTGGAACCCCGGTTTGCTTCTGTGCGGACCTGTGGAACCTGTGCGGCAAGGTGGCGGTTGCGACTCACTTGCAACTCCAGCCATTGCCGGTTCCCGTCGATTTCTGCGAAGCAAGCAGACCAGAATCTCCAACCCGGCCACGAATTGGCCCGTTCGGGTTGCATTGTCGATGCCATTCTTGGTTTGCCGGAGGGACAGACTTGACTCCTCCGGGCGGTTCCTAAACAATAGCCACACTGGCGGGCTGATGTTTCGGAGGAAGACTAATTCCAGAGGCAATAAAATTCATTATCGCCCCTGCCGTTTCGGTACGGGTGCTGCCGCGCGGTTCTTCATTGAGAAGTGTTCCCGAGCCGAGCTGCACTGATTTTTCGCGAATCGGCCCTTGCCCGGGGCGGAACGGTGAAGGAAGAACGGAAAACCGGCGCAACACGGCGCAGAACCCCAAAACCGGACTCCGAACATTCCGGCGAAGGGAATCACCACCGCGTTTCGACCCGTGCATCGCAAATGAAGGGAAGCAACCGGGCGGCCCCCTGGAAAATGTGGTTTTGTAGCAATTAAAGGCGAACAGCACCCCGGTGTCGCGGGCGAGATCCCTGGGCGCGGGCCACGGGACCTGAATGTCTAAGCGGGAGTTGTGTGCGAACGGGCCAAGACCAACGCCGGCGAACAGCGGGAGACACCCGGCAGGACAACCCAGGAGCAAATTATGCACATAATCTGGAAAATATCTCGAAATTTATCATTCCTGTCCTGGCCTTCCCGCGCGCAAGATCCCTGCTTTACCGAGCGGTGAGCTTTACTCGCGTGCAAAGTCCGGCGGACGGAGGTGCACCAGAATCGTGGACGGTCGTGAAGCGTATCTGAAGATCATCGAAGCTCGACGGCCGCGATACCGATCGATGCGGCGACGGTTTCCCGCGAAACGGTAGCCAACGCAAGACACACCTCTGCATTTGCTCCATTCGCTGCTGTCCATCTTCCCTACACCTCCTTTCCTTTTTACCATCATCTTCCTCTCGCAATGTTGTAGGCAATGTGCAATGTTGTACGTTTAACGCGCTTGCCAATGCGCGACGAATGCGCATTCGCGCAATCAATAAAGATGTGCGATCGGCCGTTACGATAAAGTAATCTTGCAACCCCGGACCAGAACGCAACCCACCGGATCTTGAGCGAGGCTCAGGTGATCTCACGCACGATGAAATGAACGCTGGGACTGCTGCTGCAATGGAAGCATTTTGTCGGAGAATGTTAATGTACATTACACCGATAATGCAGTACGCAATGTGCAATAGAAATGCTGTAGTTGAAAGAAGTCGTCAAAGACCAATTTGCCAGAAGAATTAATTCCTGACTTCACTTTTGGGTTCTCAATCTTGATCCCAGGCTGAGTTTCAGACATTTGCTCATTTTCTGTAACATGATTGTTGTATGTCAATTCAGATTAATTTTCCTAATATATCTTCCCTTTGTAGTGAACGAAAATACAATATTGTTTACCTTTGATTTTCCTCCTGTACGTAAAAATTTGAATCGAGCGAATCGCAACGATTTGACATAAAGTTTACATATTGATGCAAAATCCCTTTACCTCCCACAAGGAAAGTAAATTTATCAACCTGTCCAATGCATTCGGCAAGCCATTTGCGCCATGTTTATACTATACCAGATTTTTTCAATTTGGTTTTGTTTTGTTCTGCTTGCTTCATTCCGATACCTTTTGGTTGAATCGAGCATTCATCAGAACTTCAGCCAGCATTAACGATGAGTCAAGTCAGTAAAGAGATTTAAAAAAAAAAAAGTAAAAAGTCAACCGAACCGCGGGACAGAAACACGCCGAGGCAAACGGGAGCCAATCCAACTTTGCAAACATGGAAAGTGCATAAAAATAACCATTAATTTTAATGTCCGGCCCTCCTGCCGGCGAACCCGCACAAGTGCAACGGTGAGTGTTAAAACAGAAGACAGCACCAAAAACGCATCTGCGGATGCGTCCCGCAAGCGCAAGCATCATGTTTGGGTGCATTTCTTCTGTCTGTGCTCCTTTTTTAACATACATGCGTTTCCTCCTACCGGTCACCATTTGGACGGGTAGGAGAATAAATGTGCACTAGTTTAAATAAATGGTTGGAATAACTTTTCCGGACGGGTGTTTGAGTGGCCCGAGTGGGCTTTTCTTGCGCTTGTAAGTTATTTGGGAACTGCAGTCAACTCGTGCGAGGCCCAAAAAAAAAACAACCCCAAACGAACGCATTGAAATTTGTCCCGTGCGCAACGTCTTGTTAGCAAGAATGTTTTCTTGAAACAGTTGCTTTTCTTCTGTTGGTTATTCTTCGTTTTGCTCTCCATTGGCGAGATGTTTATTTTTTCCATCTCCAGGCAGAAACACGCGGGATTACATGATGCACAAAAAAAATAAATATTGCAGAAAAAAATATGCATCCCCAACTTCCCCCAAGGAGCGCTGATGACAGTCATGCAAATGAGGTGAAAATTTACCATCAACAAAGTGATATTCTGCACGCGACCACCGCGCGGTGGCTGCCCGGCCCGTGTCCTGGCCGATGCTATCGGGTGCATAATTAATGGCTGTCATAATATGGAACAACACAATGGGCAAATTGAGGCCCAGCGAGAGCCACCGCGAGCTCAACACTTCCGTTCCGGGCGCTACAGTGGGCTCCGCTTGGAGCGCCGCACGCTTTTCAAAACGATTATCCTGAAGATATGAATGCGGGTCCAGCAACAACAGTCGAAAGGAAGCTTTAAGCCATCTAGATATTTTGAGTTCGTTTTACCAAGCACAGGAGGAATTGTAGGAGAAGCTTAGTAAAAGGGACTAAAGTTGTGACTACAGTATTTCAACTTGGTTTACACCTTATCGTTGGCTTATTTCGTTGAAAACCAGATGGTTTATTGGTTTGAAATCGAAGCAACAAATTGATACGCACTGTACTCACGCAGTATGGGGTTTCTGCTTGCTTCTTGACCCTCCTTCCAGCCGAGATTGTTTTCCCTAATGATGATCTTCAAGCTTCAGTGGGGCCAATTTCTCCACGACCCCACCTCACCCGCCAGTTTCACTCATTTCTTGTCGCTTCTTCCATTCGCAGGACATTCGGCACCAAGTGCGTACGGTGCAGCCGCACGATCAGCGCCACCGACTGGGTCCGGCGGGCCCGCGATCTTATCTTCCATCTTGCCTGCTTCGCCTGTGATAGCTGTGGGCGCCAGTTGTCCACCGGAGAACAGTTCGCCCTCGTAGACGATAAGGTACTGTGCAAGACGCACTACTCGGAGATGTTCGACTGCGGCACCTCGAGCGACGGTAGGTTTGAACGAGGTTGCGTGGGAAGTGGACTCCCTGCACTGAGGTGATCAAAAGATCACGAAAACCCATGCCTTTCGAGGGTTCAGGCAGGCGTTTCAAGGCTTTTGAGGCGTTAAGGATTTTAGCACATTAATTGCTCCTTAAAAAATCAAAAGATTCTGTGCAATGTCAAATGGAAGATGCGCAATGTTCCATCCAACCTTCCCTTCATTTGTTTCCTCCCTTCCCAGATGGATGTGAAGCGGACGGTTATCAGAAGAATAACAAAACCAAACGCGTCCGGACGACGTTCACCGAGGAGCAGCTGCAGATACTGCAGGCCAACTTCAACATCGACAGCAACCCGGACGGGCAAGACCTGGAGCGGATAGCGTCGGTGACCGGCCTGAGCAAGCGTGTCACGCAGGTTTGGTTCCAGAATTCCCGTGCACGCCAAAAGAAGCACGTCCAAGGTACGCTACCCAGAGAGTCGGTCATGGCTTGGTTCGCTGCAACGCATGTGTATATACTAACGCACCGTGTTTTCTACCGCTTGCAGTTCCTAGAGAGGGTGAGCTGAACCCTTTCGCGAGACACATCAACCTGCAGCTTTCGTACACCTTCCAGCAGTCGAGCGTGATGCACGGGCCGATGCATCTAGGGGCTGGCGGGGGTCTCAGCAGTGGGTCGCCCTTCGGCGGTGGTAGCTTCAACGGTAGCCATCATCATAGTAGCAACAACAATAACAACAACACCAGTAGCATCAACAACAATCACTCGTCGAAGTCGTCCGCCTACAGCACGCACGGTAAGTAGTCGGTGTGTGCAAGAAGCCATCCAACGCACTCTGTAACATCCTGCGTCTTGTTTTAGATTCCTCATTAGACGAACTCTCGGAAGACTCCGCCATACACTGTATGCAGAGCGAAGCCTAGCCTTGAGGGATGGAACGGCATAACACACGTGTTCTCCTTCGCATCGACTTCCCAACAGTCATCCCGTCGCTGACCGGTTTTTTTTTTTTTAATTATTGTTGAACAGTATTAACTTATTCGTACCACACATTGTCGTCTAACAAATTTATCGTCTTACACCACAGCACGGGCTTGGGGGGTTTGTTTTCGTGTTAAGAATATGT
Source organism: Anopheles atroparvus (assembly GCA_914969975.1). Classification (NCBI taxonomy): domain Eukaryota; kingdom Metazoa; phylum Arthropoda; class Insecta; order Diptera; family Culicidae; genus Anopheles; species Anopheles atroparvus. Next base: position 32,171,883 of record CAJZCY010000002.1, on the reverse strand, counting down.
TTTAAACCTTTTTTTTAAATGGTATTCGTCGTACTGCTTAAGGTTTCAGTGAGTGTATTAAATTATCGTCCCCTTTGGTGTAGCCTGTGGCCTTACGTCAAAAGCTGTTCGTTTCAAACGTGAACATGAAAGCTAGAAATAAAGAATCTATTTATTTAATTTGTCCTTTGATGAAGGTGATCACTTCACAACACGATACCTTAACGTGAGCATTGAAAATTTTATGGAACGAAAGAAAATTGCTTAAAAACGACAAAACACGAAATAGCCAGCGTGATGAACATTGGTTCAAACAGGTTAAACTTATCATAAATGTAACATCCTGATCACGTTGAAGTAAACTTCCGGAACGTGTTAGAAGGCTCCGTGGGATCGTCGTGCACTTTGCCAATCACGCATTGCTGCACAGCTGACCGCTCGAACAATGCACCGGAGTGCAGTCGTTACTATAAAAACGAGCGAAGGAGCCAACCCACTAAGCATTCGGTTCAGTTAACTTCAACCGACGTGGACGCAGCGGCAGCACATACCCAACATGGACTCCGTACGCCAGGAAAAGCACCAACGGTACAACTTTGACGATCCAGCCGCGGACGCATACAATACCGAAGAGATGGCCATCATGGGGGCCGGCCTGCCGCCACCAGAGTTGTTGAGCTATTGTGCCCCGATCCTTGAGCTTGCTACGGCACAGCGGATGGTGAGTGAGGTTTTTAAAATGGTGCGGGGACGACGTTGAAAATTAGGTAAAAAGCTCGAGTGTAGTAATGAAAAATTTTAAAAAAAATTATGTCAGAATATTATTTAATTTTCTTAAATCTAGATGATCCGTTTTGCCCCAAATATCCCTACCTTAAAAGCATGCATTTGACAATTAAAAGTGGAGATAAAATTTGAATTTAAATATCCTGTATTGTTATTTCTTCTCCTAATTTTTGGTAAGCCAAATTAATATTCAAAACTGTGATGTAACTATAAGTTTCATTCGATATTTATGGGCGTCCATTTGAATTACAATGTATGACCCCACGCTCCCGTACGGCTTCGTTATCACTGCACGCAAACAACTCGCTCACGTCAGTTTTGCGTAGCGGCATTTGGTAAACAAAGATTCACCTCGCGGAGCAGTTGAGCGCGGTTGAGCACTAACCTTTTTCCCGTTGACCGGAAGTGATCGTTGTTCAAAATCGCACCAAAAGCCAATAGGAAGAGAATTGGTTGATGCGGTAGTGGAAGTAGTTCGTGGGGTGTATTTGAAGTTTTTTTTTCTATTCGATTCGTTGCCCGGAAACGAACCATTGTGAAATGGAGAGTGTGCGGAAGGAAGTGCCGATGCAGCATCTGTTTGATGGTGGCGAATTTAATGTGTACGATCAGAAGATTGCCAACCTGTCGGCCGGCGCTCCTGGGCCAGATCTGCTGGAGGAGAGTGCGAAGTATATATGTCTGGCCACTGAAAAAAGGGTGGTAAGTCGTGGCATTTTTTCTCCTTCACAATCATCACATAATATTTGAGGACTATGTGTGGCAAGAGATAAGAGAATAGATGATGCCTATCATTATCTTCTAAAATTTCGACTTGGCGCAACCTCTTGCTTCTCGGGCACGTATCGCTTAAATGTTGTGATATTCAAATCAAAGCTGTAAAAAGAACATTACCAAGAATTATTACCAAACAATACTTTCCTTTATTACTTTTTATTACCTACATAATAAAATAGCAGTGTATCTTAACCATCCTAGCGACGGTACCGGTAGCGTTTGAAGTGGAACCACAATTGGAAAATGTTGTTCTGGAACTGGCACCGAAAACCGCGCTTGTAGCTAAACTCCCACTCGCGGTTGACGATCTTAAAGGCAATGTCCTCGTACGGTGGCCCGGCGTGAAAGCGTAGCGTCGCAAAGTCCCCATTGTCCGAGCAGGCCGTGAGGAAGTACTGCGGGGTCGTGTTTTTGTTGATCAGATCCGGGTAGAAGATGTTGAACTTGTAGCCCTGCACGATCTTTGGCGGCGGATTGTCCATATCGTAGTGCGTCTGGTTGTACTTGTTCCACTCGAAACCGGTGTGCACGCGGTTGAAGTAACGGGGCTTCCGGGGGCGGTACTTGTCCGACCAGAGGTACACCTGCGAGTCAACACGCGTCTCGACGGAAAATTCGGCCTCATCGTTGTCCATGCCGCGGCGTGCCTCCTTCCGGAGCAGCATTTCCTCGCGCGAGTACAGCTCCTCCTCCTGATTGATGCCGAGCACCTTCTGTCGCAGTGTGTCCAAAATTTCCTCATCCTTCTCCTCGGTAATGATTTCGATTCCCTGCTCCATATCGCCCGGCTGGAGATACTTCGGTTCGTAGCCTCCCTTCTTGTACATCTCGAAGCACTCGTCGAGCAGGTCCGTCTCCTGGTTGTCGCTCGGACGGTTGGAGGGCATTTCCGATTCTGAATGTGCCGCGGTGCTGTCCATCGATGATTCGTCCACTTGAACCGCCGACTTCGAAGCCATTCCCGAGGGGCCCGCCTCTTCGTCGTCTGTTTGCTCTTCCTTTTTGACTTGAATTTCTTGCTCCTTTTTGAGCAGCTCCAGCTTGCTGCGGAGATTGTCCTGGTGCCGATCGCGCAGTCTTGCCCGGGCCATATGCGCCTTCAGCTGCGACAGCAAACTTTCCCAATACCCGATATCCAACCCGTCCTGCTGGCTGTTGATCTTGTCCTCGATTTTCTTCTTCAAATCATCCAGCTGCTGGGCGGTTTTGCCGCGGAATATCTGCGTCACGTCTTTGGCCACACTCTGATGAATGCCCTCGCGTCGTCCGGTCGCTATTCGCTGCTTTTCCGCCTCCACCTTGCGTAGCTTGTGAATCTCGTCGTCCACGATGATGGTTAGATCGGTCCAGAAATCCAGATTCTTGCCCTTTTCCAGCTCGTTGTACACCTTAATGTCCACGAGCAAGTCCTCCAGGTCGTCCAAACCCAGCCCATTGAGATAGGTGTACGGTTCGTGCATTTGCATCTCGATCGACTCCTCCAGGTTCTGCTCGGAGATGTACTGCGCCAGTAGATCGATCGGCTTGGCGCGCCCATCCTGGATGCGGATCTTGCTACGCAGCTTCGCCTGCTCGAGATGGAAGGTTTCTTCCTGCCGTTGCCATTCGTCGAACTGGGCCGCTTCCTTCGAGCGCTGCATCAAGTACATGTCATCTTCGCGCTGCTGTTGCTGGTGCTCTCGCTCCAGACGACGCTTCTTAATTTTGTCCAGCTCGATCACATTCTCTAGCTGGGTCCTTCGATTCAGCGCCTCTAGCTCCTTTCGAGAGATGTCCTTCAGGCCTTGCTTCTCTAGCTTTTTCTTCCACACGAACGGGGCCGACTTTTCCCCGTGATCGCCCCACATCGTGTTTGCTCGAAGGTACTCTTTAATACACGGGAATAGTAGATTTTTCAGTAAATAAAATCACTTTTTTATGCACAAATGATTTCACCTCGCAAACAACACAACAAACTAAATACACAGCGACCAGAACGAGCCGTCATGTGAAACGTCAAATCGAATTGGGGTTGAAAACAGTAAATGTTTTTGACATGCAGATGGCGCTGCAGATATGAAACGCTTTATTTAAACGTACCGTTTCCGAAGCGTTATATTTATTGAGATGTTGCTCCTATTAAATGATTTACCTAGTTATTTTTTATTTGCATAGGACATTCTGAATTTACTTTTATTCCTGTTTATTTATCTCCAGAAATATGAACTAGAAAATAAATCCTTCCTCTTCCAATATGGTCCAACTGTTGGTACGACGGAATTTCGCGAATCGCTCGCATCGTTCCTCACCGAGGGCTACCACAGTGAAGTGAACAAGTGAGTAATGTTTTATTAGTCATTCAGTTTCCGCTCAGGTGCAGGAGCATGGCTCTAACGTTGATCGATAATCTATCAGGTCCGATCTGGTTCAAACCAGTGGAGCTACGAGCGGGCTTCACCTGATACTGTCCACCCTGGTCGATCTGGCAGGGGTAATATTCGTTGACGAGTACACGTACATGATTGCCCTCTCGACCATATCTCAGTTTAACACAATGAAAATAGTTCCTGGTGAGTGCAATCTTATCGTTGGCCATGCCGCAACTGAAAAGGGCCCAAATGAAATAATCGTCAAATCGTAATTTCATGTGTCCTTCTGGCGATTAGTGCCCCTGGAAGAGGACGGCCCAAATGTGGGCACCCTCAAGGGGTTGATCGAGCAGCACCGCTTCGAAGCGAAAGGGAAACTATTCTGGGGCGTTTATTACACCATGCCGACCTTCCACAATCCAACGGGAATTGTTTTCTCCGAGGGTAAGTAGGAAGAGGGAAAAAGCGGATTGTGCTACAGCGCCTACGGTTAGCCCTGATTGTTGATAGGTTCACTAATGGTGGTTGTTTCCTATTTTGGAAACGCTCGTTTCTTCCGACGCGCAGAAAAGTGTCACCAGCTGATAAAGCTCGCCCGCGACACCGATATCTTGATAGCGTGCGACGATGTGTACAATTTATTGCACTACGGGGACCCCGAGGCCGCACCACCGAAACGGTTGTTTGCTTACGACATCGCCGATCTGGGACGCACGGAAGGATGGCGTGGGAATGTCATATCGAACGGGTCGTTCTCGAAGATCCTTTCGCCCGGCATTCGCCTCGGATGGATGGAGTGTCCCCCGCGATGCGTGGAAGCCTTCCGTAACAGGTAGGAAACCGGACCACGACCGGAGCATTGAGAGAAAAACCGCCGTTAAACACAAATTCTATTCCCGCACAGCGGAGTACTGATGAGTGGCGGCGCGGCGAACAACTACACCGGAGGGATCGTAAGCACCCTGATCCAGATGGGCTTGGCGCAGCGTCAGGTGCAGCTGTACAGCACCAACTACGGGGCACGGCTACAGGCGATGCTGGAGACGCTCGAGACCCACCTGCCCAAGGAGTGCAGCTTCAGCAGACCGCGGGGTGGCTACTTCGTGTGGATACGCTTCCCGGAGCACATCGATTGCGTGGAGCTCAACCGATTCAGCATGGAAAATCATCGCGTGGCCGGCGTTCCCGGGCCGCGTTTTTCCATTTCCGGCGAGGCGCGCAACTTAATTCGTCTCACGTTTGCCTTCCACGCGCCTGACTACCTACGGCGCAGCGTGGCGAAGTTCTGTCAATCTGCGAGGGATTTCATGGCAAAAGCCGACTCGGCTTAAGGGCTTCATTTCCGTACTCTGAAAAGCAGCATGCTAAATCGATCCATCGCTGAGGCAGTCGGGACAGACCCAGTTTGGAAGGCCAATAAAAACAGTTTATACTCAAAGATCCGCCTCAGCGTATCCTACTTTCTAGTAAAATGTATGCTCCACAATCAAAGATTACCGTTGGTTGACGTATAACGGCGGCGTGCAAACAATTGATATGACCCACCACCAACAACGACGATCCACCCATCTAGCCTCATCATATCACATTGATTGCTCGTAGTCCCAGCCCAGCTTTACCGTTTTATTTGAATAATTGCTCGCGAACTTTACGAGATGCGATCCCCGCGTACGGCCGCCGGTCTTCTTGAACGCCGCCCTTTCATTCCCAGTGTCTCACGTGTTTCGTGCACGCATGCACGAGGAAAAACAAGTGGCAAGAAGTGTCATGTAAATATTCGCACACACTAAATAGAAGCAAACGGGGAGTGGTGGATGGGTGGTTCGCCCGTGTGGAGGGCGGTATAGAATGGACTGCGGTGCATTTTGAGTGCATACCGAAGGAATTCTCTCCACCTCCAATGTGTAACGTAGGAAAATGCCAGATAGATATGAACTTAAGGATCACTGCAAATGTTTATCAACCAGATAAAGTTATAAATAGATGTATTTATAGTAAAGCGTAATGAATTCAGGAAGCGAAGTATTTCTCCTTTTTAAATTTGAGCATATTCTAATAAACGGTGTCCGTTTTCTGGGCCAGCGCACTTGGAACACGTATTCCTTCTAGCGTCTAGAATTCAATTCAATCAATTTTGGGTGCACCAGCCGAAACATCGCGAATGATGATGGATCACCATCAATTGCCTTTATCTTCGCGTTTTACCTATTAGTCGCCAGATGCCCGGTTTTTTCCGTTGATACTTTCTTCCAACATTTTTTTTTTATTTCCAGTGGAAACATGTCAATCCTCATCACCATTGTTACCGTTTCGTCCAACCGTTGCCAAAAGTGAGTTTTGGGTGAAAAGGCAGGCAGATATTCGTTGGTAATTTTTTTATCTCGCGCTCCTCGTCTTTAATTGACGCCAATATCTTTACCGATGCGTCACGGGTGGCAGGGGAGCGTTTTCTAGTACTTCGCAGCTTATTGGGAACCGCCTAAAACTGGATTTGTCAATTCGGATGGAGCGCGAAGCTCGGTGTTTACTTTAAACAATCCAGAGAAAAAAAACCCTGAAATCGGTTGTCCAAATAGTGCTCCCCTCTCTGGTTCCTCCAGCATTTTTTTGTTTGTTCTGCCTCGATATCTGCATTTATTTATTCCTTCGCGCGTTGCATACCACATTACGCGACCCACGCTGGTATGCGTTCGCGCAAACCACGCGAATTTCACAATCCTCCCATAAGGTCCCATCAGCGGCCCATCGCAGCGTGAGGACTGGCCAGAAAAGGGAATCTCATATCGGCCCCCGTATCTTATCAGTGCGCCAAGCGTTGACGATCCGCGGTGCTCCAACACCAACCACCCCCGTCTAGGTGCATCGCTGTAAAAGATAGGCGTAGTTTCTCTCCGCCGGAGGGTGTTCGATCAGGGTGAGGAGAGTCAGCCGCTCAGAAGGGCAAAAAAAAAACCCTATGACCTCTCTATCCCTTAGCTCAAATAAGGAAAACAAAACTGTCGCGAATTGCTCCCTTCTCTACATCGGCGGTTCTTCTTTATTCCGTCCGGGGCGAACGGCAAAAAAGCGGTCAAAATCTTGCGCGGCCCCAAGACACCGCGCACCGGCCATTCTCGCGAATCCGGACCAGATGGTGTAGTGTTCGTGCCGCTTTTTGGCTGCTGTTTGTTTTGGGTTTTGGCAGCATCGCACAACTACGTACGATCGCCCTTCACGTGTGCGGGAGGGGGAGAGAAGATTACCCGTTGGAGCATGCATTGGAAGCAGGGGGGAGGGTGGGGGGATATGGCCACACGGCACAATACGCACATCACTCGCGACTCGCGAGTACGCGCACGACGACTGCTTGCCTTCCTGCCATCATCAGTCGCTCGGTAAACTCGTGTGGCAGCGGATCGCAAGAAAAGACGTGCTCGCGCGGCCTACTTCGTTGCGCAAACGCACACACAACAACGCGCGGTCTATACACTAATTCGCATTCACTACTTTTGCCCCTAGACGCGCGCACATCTGTTGGTTTGTTTTTTTTTTGTGTTCTTTTGTTTTTTGGAGGAGAACACCATTGGCCTTTGCAGCACAAAGAAGATATTTCTGTGCGATTCGTGGAAAAGAAAATCCTCGTTCAAGTGAACAAACAAAGGGGAAAAACTGTCCATGTGACGACGTCCAGTCAAAGGTCAAACCGCGTACGCAGTGACGGCGAGTCGAGAAATGGTCGACACTAGCGGTGGTCGTATGCCCGACGGAAAACGTGATAAACCGCGGTGTGAACTGTGCCGTCTTTGCTGAAGGTCCTGGCCAACCCCAGCCTGGAGATAGGGGTGAACAAAACCAAACTAAAAAAATGTGAAACTCGATAAAGTGTTGCCGAACAACCAACACAGAGGCTACCAATCACAGCATCCCTGCCTACTGCGGAAGTTTGCACAATTTTGTGACGGTCAAAATTGGATTTGTCAAGAGCGTTGACAGTCGAATGCAAAATAGTGTGTTTGGCTGAAGAAACCGTCCGGTCCAGTGTGGCTGAGTAAGGTGAAAAGCAAGCTTTGAGCAGGATCGTCCTCGTCGCCGATCGCGAGCGGCAGATAGTGAACCAGTACGTTTGTGTTCGGAGTACGGACACGCGACGCGGAGTGTGTATGCGTACCGCAATCACACCGCATCCGGGAGTATAAGGGACACCATTGCTCGCCCATCATCATCATCAGCTTCGCACACCTGTACGGAGGCGGCCCCAGTTCAAGCGTGCCCAACATCGGTCGCAGTTGGTGCGCAGTTTGTCTTCACCTTTTTCCTCTCCGATCGCACAATACAACACTGCGCCGATCATTAGCGCGACGATCGATCATTAGCGGTGGTGTGAGTCCGCAGCATAAGCGACGGAAGAACACGCGAAAACGTCGGCACCTGGCGGACGGTCAAATTTGTGACCGTGTCCGTGACCGCTGACGTACGGAACGGGCGAGATCGTCCCGAAGAAGATCGAGCACAAGAAAGAATCCCGAAAGAAGTACGGGGGGTGGGCAGAGGGGGGAAAACCCACGGCAGAACTCTTCCACTCTTCGTGACAGCGGACCGCGGAAAGAACGCGCCCGACAGCTCGCCCCACACAATTGAAAGCGATTATTTGGAGGGCTGCAACAAGCAACAACAAAAAAAGGCTCACTTAAGAACGGCAATCCTCTCCAAAAATAGGTATGTAAAGGAAGGCAGTGTGTAATTCCTGGGTGGTTAAATGAAACGTCTTGATGGAGTCTCAGGCAAACACGGCACACGACACCAGGGCCGTGCCATTGCAGCACGCGAAGAGTTTAGAGCTGATGTTTGTGAACCATGGCGAGCTTGTAGCGGATGTTATTATTGTATTTTTCGTTTGGCTCTCATAAGGAAGAGCAATACTTGAGTTAAGATTGAAGGCTTCTATAAAAAGAACCAAAGCCGAAGGCCTTCAAAAAATAGGTATGTAAAGGAAGGCAGTGGGTAATTCCTGGGGGTCAGAAAATGAACATTCAGGAATAAATGCGTTGCTTTTCCATTGACTTGCAGGCGATCTAAGGCAATCTTTAATTTACAGAGTTAGTAGATAATCCTCTTTTCTAAGCATGATCCAAAACTGCATGGCTCTTTGTATTACAGTTAGAACTTGGGTAGCTTAAACCTTTTAAAATAGGTTTTAAAATTTGAAAGGCAGATAAAATATTTGCTCGCTTAATAATTTTTTAATTTAACAATCATCCACGACCGAATTTGACTTTGTCTATAACTATGAATGTGAAACACTCAAGCACAGACTCGCATACTCAAAAAACACACATCGCTCCCAAATTTAATACGGGGACCTAATTCCCCGTTAATGCTCCGATGGATCTTGTTTCCAAGGCTCTTTGCCGTGAACCATATCTTACCGTCCAGGCAGAGATAAGCAAGGGGGGGGGGGGGGAGGATGGGGATTGCATGCTTTGCGCCCGGTACCGGTAAAGTTATTTTTCAAATAAAGACCCCACACATGCCAGTGCAACCGAGAGAGCGAACCGGTGGTACGATTAGGGAAATCTTATCACAACCCTCCCCCCACATCGAAGCCTCCCTGCTCCGCTGGAGAAAACGGGAAAAATTGAGACGCCTCGTGGGTTTGCTCTGGCATTGGTTCGCATTGATCGTCGAAGACAGATAAACGCGGCGTATTTTCGGGAGGGATTAATTTGAATCAATCATTACGCCCTGCTGGCCCGTCGTTAGTAAGATTAGCAAATCCAGCTGGGAATATTACATCATGCGATAAATAGTTCAATTTACCTGCTTATCGCATGTTCACAGATATCTGTACGCTTCGGCCGGCAACTTTTATTCTTTCATCAACCATTTTGATATCGCTGTTTTCTACAGTTCTTGATAAGCTCTTTTAAACGTAATACTCAAAAAGAATACGTAAAGTCTAAAAAATACCTACAACAACTTCATGCAAAGGTTCGTTTATTTAAAATCAATCCTTCCTCCATAAAGTCCACTGTGGAAACGTGCCCATTTAATATAGCAACCCCTCAATTTTCCACAAAAGAGCACATGCGACAAATGTTCTTTTTTGTGCTTAATTTTTTCTTGCCTGGCGCGAATCGAAACAGGTTGAAGGTAAAATACTAAGAGCAAAAAATTCCACTTTAACCAGCATGTACATTCTAATGGAACTTTTCTAATGATGTATGTTTTTTTTCTCGCTTAATTTTATGTCCTACTGTTCCGTTGTACACTTCCGCCTTCCGGTGGATGCTGGGAGAGGCGAAGGGGCTAACAACCACCCTTGATCGAAGCTGGTGGCATGTGTACGATCGCGAGACACACTCGCGAGTCGCTGGTTCGTGTGCCTGTCGTTGATAAATGATGATGAGCCTGCTACTATCGAACGCGGCAAAAAGCCTAGTAATTCGACGAGTGTTCTCGTACACATACAAAAATAAAAAAAAAACCACGAGCCATATTTTATCATCCCCGCCGCTGCTCTGCGGTATTCTCAGATATTGTCGTTTGCTTCCTTTGCTCATTTCCACACTACCCGATTGTGGAGTTAAATTGCCGCGGACGCCGCCCCAACGTGACACCTAAACGAGCGTTAATCGATGTTTACAAACAGCAGTTCTGCTATTCGCGCGGTCTTTAGTTCCTTTGTGGCGCTAACTTGCAGGGTAACACACAGCCGTGGCATTAAAGTGCAGCATCTCTACAGTTGAAATGGGTCATGCTGGGTTTTCCCACATAACATTCACACTCAACTTCGAAGGGAACCGCAAGGGTTACAAGAGTTATGTTAAAGGTTGTTAAAAGGGAAGGCATCCATTGTGAGAAGTAGAAAAGGGTTCAAAGGGAAGGTATTAAACAGATAATAACATGCCCGCACCGATATCTTATCACCCCAACGCAATTTCGATCGAGTTCGAGACAGCTGCACCGAACCTTCAAGAATTCGATTTCTCGAACATTCTACACCCGAGTCCTTTGTATCTGAAAGTTTAGATCACCTTGTGCATGCGAACTCCTAGATCGCACTGGGGAGGAAATGGCATTGGCAAGAATATTGAAGAATTGAATCAAATATCCAAATGAAATATCAATACACTGCTCGGCGTACGTCTCCAGCGCGCCGTCGGCTCCATTGCCGTAGCCAATTCCTCCACTGGCAAGGCCACGGACATGTCGATGCACGGCTGGCGAGCAGCGAGTTCAAGGGTCAACGAGTAGCAAGCGTACCCGTACCACACGCGCCACCTCTTGTGGCGGGGACACTATGCTGATTAGGGTGCTGCCCGCCGTAGAACGTAATGAAGACATGGCAGCCGGCCGGCTGACATTGCATCCGTGCTCACGATCCAAGCGTCGTGTCCCGTGAGTTGGCTGCGATCAGTGCGAACCACCCTGGAAGCGAAAGGCATCATCTGCAAGCCTTCAGACTCCAGCCCCAGGAAATTTGGAAGAAACCAAAACCGTCCACTACACTGTATGCTACTGGTGTCTTTTCCTCAGCCAATCCCTAACGCGTTGCCTTGCTGAGGACTGGTTTGCTTTCGGAAGCGATGAAATTGATGGAAATTTATTGGATTGTTTTTGTGCACCCATGGTGGTGTGGTGGAGGCGCACGGCAGGCGAGTATGGATCGGTTGGGAGGATCACGCCAACGTCACACGGCACGGACGATCGCGATGGCAAACGGCACCAATGTCGTTGCGGTAATTGACGCCATTTGCATAATTTACCGGCCCCTGGAATTTGGGCGCATTGGTTAATGAACGCGGTGGACCAGCACCGCGGCTCGTCGAACGCTGGAGATGGTCGATACGTTTCTTTTCGGACAGTAGGCAATCAGTTTGTCTGGCTGCACTGATAGGTTAATCTGGGGAGTAAATCACCCATCGGTATGGACGGTTGAAAATGGTGATGTGTCCAAAGTCAATCTTTGTGTAGGTCGCTTCGTTATAGCGGATTTCCAGTTCTAGTATTTCCTTTATATTTTCCTCTCGAACACATCTGTACATCTTTCTAGGAGAATGTCCATATCTCAGAGGTGTTTGTGAGTACTGCACTGTTTGTATACCCTTGAAATAAATGTCCAATTGGAATCTACTGTACTTCCTGATCAATATTGTAGTGCCTAGTAGTACAGTTATGGATAGATTTTTTAGAAAAAAAAGAACAGAACGAAAAAACCATAAATGGAAGAATAGTACTCTCCTTGTTTTCTGTTGCTCGATATTATACAGTCCTACGATTACCGGCACCCAGGTTACCGGAACGTTATCAGACCATAATATCAGGAGTTTGTGAGCAAATGTTTGATAAACAATTCGCCTTCGCCAGTAAATCTGGAACGTGGATTGATTTATAGCTTCATTGTTGCTCGGCTCAACACGCATTTAATCGTATGTGATGTCGGATGAAACCCGTTCTAAACTCAAGTTGTTGTTGACGGTACAGAAGGATGAGGAGCTTGAGATGTCTCATGTGCATATAGGAATCACAGAATGGCGTTTGGATGATAAAATTGTCCTTTCTTTTCCATCTTTGCAGCACAATAATGCTGAACCAAGAAACCGGCGAGATGGAGTACGAGACGGTCGGCGGGTACGACCGGGAACGTATCTACCTGGACAAGGAGACGGGTGAGGTGAGCAGCTACCCGGCGGAGCCGGCCACCATCGCGAGCCACCGGCGGCGGAGCAAGTTCCTCGTGCCGAAGCAGTACCTCCGCAGTCAGTCCGGTATCGTCGCGCGGCGGACGGCAACGACGACGTCGACGATGGCCACCAGTAGTGCGGTCGGCTGTGCGGCCGCGGTCAGCAATGCGTGCAAGCTAAAGATGATTCCGATGACGAAGGAGGTACCTGTCAAATGAAACTCCATTACCCTACCTCTCGCTAGGCAATTTAGAGACAGACTCCACACACACGGCACGGCGGGGATGATCAAGTACTATTTGCTACGCCAGAAGCGGAAGAGGTATAGAAGCCGAACGTGTGCATTTGTCTTGTAGTAGCAATAGGCAAGGAAAGAGCGTGAATGAAAGGATGTGTGCTTGTGTGCGGATGGATGGATTTGTTGCGATCCTCTAGCTTTGATCACTAAACCGACTAAACACCGTCACCATTGGCAGTTAGAACTAACAACTTAAATAAAACCACACCATTTGCATGCCACACCCACCCACACAGCGACTAATGATGCTGTTTTCCCGCTTGCAGGAGATCACCGTTGGCTACAACAGTGCCCATCTGCTCTACCTGTTGCCGCTGCTGTTCATGACACCCAAGCTGTTCGCGCTCGTGATTTGCTTCGTCGAGATGATCCTGCACGTGTGGGCGCACCGGAAGACCGGCACCGGCGGCAACCCGGCCGTCTACTACCGCAGCCCGATCCACGTGGTGACGCGCAACTTCTGCGAGGTCTGCCGCCACGAGCGTCTGATGGGGCGGGTCGGCAAGCTGCAGGACGTGCGGATGAAGCAGATGCACAACTACTTCCGAAAAGTCACCCTCAACATCGCCTGATGAAGGGTGTACCTTACCTTTTCACCTTCTCTATGGCTGCCCTTTCGTTTCGCTGGCATCGAAACTCTCCGTTATTCCATTGTTTCTGCAGTACGGGACCAGAGCATGTAGGAAAGGAAAGGGGAACACCGGAAGGTTTCTTGTTTTGTTTCATTTGTTTCTTTTTATTTAAAAAAAAAAAACTCAACCAACAACGACCCTGCGCGTCGACTGCACTGCGACTGCCGCTGTAGTTTTGGATAGGAAAGTTCTTCGGAAAAACTTTCGATCATGCCAAGTATCCTAGTGTAAGCATTTTCTTATCAATAAAGCAAATGTGTAACCACGGAAGGTGTCTGTGTGTGTGTGTATATATGTACCGCTTCGCTAATGTTTTCCAGTCCTTCACATGTAGCCTTTTACAGGTCTCACTTAAAAAAAACTCGAACGATCAATTTTCGTTTATCAATCCTCGCAGGAAAAGTCTTCGATCTGTTCTGGTGCAGCATCCTCTTCCTCGTCCTCCTGTTCGTACTCCTCCAACTCATCGAAATCGTCAATGCGCAGCTGGCCTGGCAACAGCAGTTCCAAGGAGCGGTGCATCCGCCGGCAGTGAGTCTGCAGCGACAACCGTGACGCGAACGTCATGTTGCACTTTTCGCACGTCGGCTGCTGATCGTTGTCCGTCTGATGCGTGTCGAGGTGCGCCAGCCAGGTCATCTGTCGGAAGAACGATTTGTTGCAGCGCATGCAATGGTACGGCACCGTCCTGCCGTCCACGTTCTCGGAAACCATCTCGCCGTCGTCTTCGGTCGTCTCCACGAGCCGTATGATTTGGTAGTGCTTGATCTGCACGTGCTTGTTGAGGTTGGATCGCTGCGAGAACATGGCGCCGCAGTGCTCACACCGGAACCGCTTCTCGAGCGTGTGCACCGTCATGTGCTTCTCCAGCATGCTCCGGTACGGGAAGGTGCGCTGGCAGTACCGGCAGCAGAAGATCTTCGGGTGCATCTTGCGCTTGTGCTTGCGCAGCAGCTTGACGTGCGTGAACCCCTGCCCGCACACCGGACACTCCCAGCGGCCGTCCGGGCCGACGGTTTCCACCGACACGTACTGCTTGTCGGCAATAATCTGCGGATCGGTGCTTTCGGCGAACTTTTCCAGCACCTGCTCCATCGTAACCTCCTGGTCCTTGTGGTCCTGCCGGAGATGGGTGTACAGTGTGGTCACGTGGGCAAACCGCGAATCGCAGGCCGGACACGCGAGGGGAAACTGTTTCTGGTGCACAGCCAGGTGCACACGGAGCTCGCTCCTTCGCTGGCACTTTTTGCCGCATACATCGCAGGAAAACCGAGGGACCGGCCGCTCCCCCGTGTGCCGGCGCATGTGCACTTTTAGGTTGATCTTTTGCGAGAAGCTGAGCGCCAAAGGGAACATTCATAAAAAATAGACAAATAAATGAAGTTAGTAGTAGATGAGCCAGCCATGCCGTGAGGCAACCGTCGCCTTGATGACCAGTTTCAGCGTACCTTTTTTCGCAGTGCTCACAGCTGTATGGCTTCGCCTTGGTGTGAGTCAACATATGCTTGGACAGTCCGCTTGGGTAGGAAAACCCTTTCCGGCACTCACTGCAAATATGCCCCTACGATTTTCAAAAAGGGAAATTAAAATCAGTAAAAAAATCTAATGATCTACAGGATCCGGTGTTTCACCTTCTCTTTTACTTCGCTGTTCCGCACGTAAAAATCAGCGTCCTTGGCGAACACTTCGTCCAGCGCCTCGAACGAATCGTATTCTGGAGCATCCGTAGCTGGCTCAGCATCTACTCTGTGTGCGGTGCCGTTGCTAAGATCATTCTCGTCCCAATCCGATACTGTTACCTCTGACGCTTGCTCCACGTTGTCTTCTCCGTCGTTATCATCGAGCTGTTCCATACGGGCATCATCATCATCATGCATAAGCTCCTCTTCCCTTGCATTGTGTACCGTTTCCAAAATCTCCTCCACGGTGAGTTCGGCATCGAGACCATCCTCTAGCAATGTCTCTTCATCGGTTCCACCGATATCGGCCGCTTTCTGAAGGTCCTCGTTGTCGACAGCGTTTTCCGCGATCTCATATCGAGAGTCATCAACGTATTTCCCGGAGGCAGCACATCCGGGGAGTTCTAAATCCGGCAACGAAATCACATCGGCCGGTACTTGGCCGCACGTGACGAGGTCGGGCGCGCCCGTTTCTTCCTCCGCGGGGTCTGCATCAAGTTGGAAAAAATAGTAGTTCCCATCGAAATACTTTATGCCAATCTCCTCTACTGCCTCGTAATCTTCGGACTGGTAATCCGCGTCGGACATAGCATCGAAATCCTGCTCGCTTTTAGACTCCTCCAATGCCATCTCCTGATCGGGCGTAGGTGCTTCGGGCTCGTATATGAAGTAGTAGTTTTGCTGGGTATCGCCATGGTCCTCGGGCAAGGCAACAAGTTGGTCCGGCAGGAATTCTTCGATCTGCTGCTGCGGTATGATCGTAGGAACTGCTCCCGGCAGCAGGTAGCGGTAACCGTACACCGGATGGCGCCCGAAACAGTCCTCCGAGAAGTGGCAGGAGCACACTTTGTGCTCTCCAGCCAGCAGTGCATGAGCGAGGTTGGCATCGGTGATACCGAATATCGTGATCCATTCGTCCTGCACCACCGGTTCCTTCGGGAAGCTGCAATGTGATGAAAAATGCATGTAAACAAATACATTACAGAAGATTGACAACAAACGAGAACGAATCGGCGAGGTTGCGGGCGATCCATACTTGACGAAGAACACGGATGTATAACTCACGACGTTTTCATCCGTGTCACAACCAGGCACAGAGCACCTCATGATGCACTTTTAAGAAATTTCACATAAATAAATACACCAAAATGTAGACAAGGTGTAATAACGTTTCATTGCATGTTTGTTTATCTTTCTACAGACAGAAGTGTTGGGAGTTCCGTGAAACACCTACGAACCGATCCGTTTCCTTCTACGAGTCCGTTCCTTTTGCTAAAGAACCTAGTTCCAGCTTGTTCCTCAAAAGATGGATCATTTCACATCACTACCTCACAATGTTTGCATCGCCGCTGAACGACAGATGCCATGTTAACCCTTGATGCAGCGGTGTTAAAAAATATTCTTCTAAATTCTAAATATTCTTTCAAATTGCCAGTATAAATTCAAATCAACTCAAAAATTAAATTATATCTAGGATTATGCTTATGAGCATAAGAGATAGAGCATTCTCTTCAGCTCTTCTGATAAAGTTCCTGAAACGGAAGTTACATCCGGCTGTAGACGGAAAAAAAAACTGAAATGCTAACGGACAAATATAGAGAAACAAAAAGCGAGGTAGACAAACCGGCTAGAGGAGCAGAGATAGAGAGAAAGGCAGTGACTGGGGCGCTGGGCAGGAAGGAAAGGAAAAAGATAATCATTATACGACACATTTTTCATTCCGAGAGGAAACTCCAGGTACTCGACAAGCATGCAGTACCTGACGCTCCCACCGGAACAGGAAGTCAATCCGGTTCCGCACGCGTGTCGATACTTTCTCGATGCGCGCCTGTCGCAACCGGTATACCTATGCTCCGTTTCAAATGTGCGTATGTACGAGCAACAAGGCCATCAGCCAGGTTAATTACCGGTTGACCGTATGGGATCCCAGAAGGTGCGCCAGTGGAAAGGGTGGCAACGTCTTAAATAAACTAGTCTCAATGCGCTGGAAATAACGCCGTGTGCTTATCGCGTACCACTGTTATCACATATCGGTGTTACGCGAGTAGTGCCGTTAGGTAAAAGATAAGCTAGACCATATATACTTCGTTTTTTTTTAAAGGTAAATACATATGCAGCCCAGCAGTGCGCGTGTGGTTGAGTTTATGAAAAATACAGTAAAAATTCAGGGCTACAAAATTAAGGAATTTGCTTCCGCCAGCTTGGTACAGCTGCACGGAATGAGGCAAATTTTAATTTAAAATGTTAGAGGAAAGGAACGGTGCCGAAATAGACAATCAGTACATTCAGTTCAGATAAGCTAATGAGTGCGGGCATCGTGTCATTCAAATCATCCCGTGACAGTAAGATAAACGCGATGGCTGACGAATTACACACGACAACGCAGTATATCACACGATCGATCGATGCGCAACTCGTGATAAGAAGCAATCGCCCACGCTCGATTCTTTTTGCACGGCGGAGCCATGGTAGAAGCTAGTACAAATTCAAGTTGATGATGATGTTGATAAGGGGGAAAAAACCCCTATAACTGACCATACGGAAAGATACGAACAACATGGCTGTCGAATCGAATCGATCTCCTGGAGAACAGTGGTCGGTTAACGAAACACGTGAACGGTTAAGCGGTTTAAAATAAGTATACAACCTGCCCCTTTCCGCACGCACACACACCACAATTATCAACCGTTTAATGACCCGGTTCTCTCCATGGGCAAATTGTTTGGCCGACGCGAGTAGGATGGACTGTACCGTCCACATAACTGCTACCTTTTCCGGTGGGCATGAATTCCATTTTTGGGGGATGATTTATTAAAAATGAGCAAGCTGCGTGCTTGGTTCGCATGTGCGCAAAGCCCACACTGCTGCTACCTATTGTCAAACGTTCGCACATTTGTCTATAAGCGTCTAGGCTGGAGGGACATAGCAAGAGAGAGCGGGATGGCGAAGGTCGCGTAATGTAACGTACGCGTACGCCATCAATCATGGTTGCGAGGTTGAACATGTCCGCGATGAACCGACCTCGGCGTACAATTTGACGGGCCGTATTTGATGCATCGCCGTCCGATCGCGAGCTGCAATAATATGTCGCCGAGATGGTGGCGCGGTACCAAACGGTGCCATCCTACCGGTTCCGCGTACCAAGGCGGCCACTACGTGTTTGCTTGCACAGTTTGTGAGAGCAGAAAATGGAAAAAAAAAATAAAACGGGAGTATATACACATCAACAAATCACATGTACCATCGTGCACTCGAAACTCGCATCCAAGGGTGTTGGGAGGTGTTGCGCCTCCGGACATGCAGGGGTAGGGTAACGGCTATGCAAACATCCGAGTGTATCTCGACTATCACACTAGCGCGCACCTTCGACTGTATGACAAATCGCACCGCGGCCTGGCCTGAGCCGCGCTCCAGGGAGCCAATTCCGCGTCAGTCCGTCGGTAGCGGTTGATAAGTGCACAGTGAACTATACCGGGACCGTGGTCGCTCCGAGTCCGGAAATCCGCAGTGCGTATACGAGCGCGTGTGTGTGTGTTGTGCACTCTATATACGCCGGTTTTTATCGAATCGGGATCACCGACGATCGCAGAAAGGGCGAGCAAGGTGAGGATCATCAGATCGTCACCACATCGCAGGCGGCTGTCATCACCATCGCCGCAACGCCACACACGTTTGTACACCGTTTGTTGTTGCGGAACGTGTCGCGGCATTCGCTCGCATCTCACCCCCCCTCCCATTCCACCCACCCAAGGTGCACTTGACCCTCCGAGGGACCGCGAGCCGTAACGGACGAGACTGTACCCGCGAAGAAAGAGGATCGCGCTTTTCGCTACGCTGTGATAATATAGGCGCACACTTAAGGTGGAACCGACAACAAGCGGGCGTCCGAAAAGAAAAGAAGAAAGAAAGAAAGAAACAAACCCCGAATCCCCTCGGCCACCTGCTCAAATCTAATCAGCCGAGGCGGAGTGCGGCGTGATAGCGGCGGTGCGCGGTGTTTTATTGTTTTACTCACGGATCGGCGCGACGGCAATCGCATCGCTGGGTGGCAATTTCGCGTCCAGGATAGATACGTCCTGCGACTTCGCTCAGGCCTACTCAGAGAATGTGGAATCGCGCCCGGGAACGGTTCGTGTGGTCTCCAGTGCGCCAGTGGCAATAGCTCCAGTGACACGCGATACACCGCGGCCTCTGGGTGTGAAGTGTGTGAAAAATTGCGACACGAATGACAAAACCGTTTTCCGGTGGTGTTTTGGTGAAGTGAAGTAAATTTTACGCCACGAAAGTGCAGCGAAAAACGACAAAAGGCGGCGCGAAGAGGTTTTTTTTCCCGCGTGTTTCACCTTCCTAATCGAATAACAAGGAAGGGTAAAAACAGCTCACAACAACCAACGAAATCGACGCTTCAGGATGGGCTTCAGCTGCACGCTGTGTGGACTCGGTCCACGGATGACCGTGTTCGTCATCGGGACGATAACGCTGGTGAGTCGATGCAATGATCCAAACAGTTATCCATTTTAGAGTCGGGGAATCTCCATGATCTTTCGCGCCTCGTTTCTGCAGTCCAAGTAGACGACGGTAACTGCCTCCCATCTCAGCCATAAACCCCACCCAATCTGGTGTCCCGGATGTGACCGTAGGGCCCTTCTGCTGCTTATCGTTACGTTTTGCATTGTTTTTTTTTTTTTTCGGAGGAGAATGACACGAACCTTTGGGACTCATTTGTGGCCCAACAACTGGGGGTGGGAAACATGATCCATTGAGGGCAATTGATTATCCATTCCGTTGATAACGGTTATGGCTGATGATTCCAACCACCGTCGTAGAAACAAAGCCCGGGGTGAGGGATTTTCGGGGTTTTTTTTTTTCATTTAAACATCAAGATCAAACAACACAGCGGGATGTACAGATCCAATTTCCACACGCTTCTAGGCTACACACCATGCGATGGAAATAGGTGAAAATAATTGAATTAAATGTTCTTACATTCATGGAACATTTGTAACTTGGACAGAAATAACCTCAGATACTTTACATCAAATGTGAAAATACAAAGAAAACCTCAGGTATCTCACATCGGATACATTTAAAAGAAATGAAGAGACCGTGCTACAATTGTAAATTATTTTAAGCTGGGTAAATAATTTTAAGCAAACGGGATCCCAGAATCAAATAACTGGGAATTATTCATTCAATTTTCATGATGTGGTTATCGAAATTTGGTTCCACGATCAGGATTGATCATAAGAAAAATAAGATTCAAACACTCATCTTGCACGATGACTTTATGGACCAGACTGTATATTGACCTGCTGAGCTCAAAAGTCTTCACATCTTGCTGTGAATCATCCATTGTATTACTTACAAATTAGCGCTGATATTAAAAAAAAAAAAAAAACCATAGCACACGTCATCCGGAGGGGTCAGGACGATACGCGCACCCTTTCCTGGACGGAATGATTCATCCATTCGCCTGCTGTCATCAGTTAAGCCTTATCAACCCTTGTTTCTAATCTTTCATTCATTGTTTTCGATGTTATCTAGAAAATGTATCCACATTCAGTCAATTCGTTTTGTTGGCAGCATTTGTCGGGCACCGAGTCCGGCTGAATGGTTGGCATACGGTTTGAACAAAGTTTGAACAAACGGCATCCTTTCGTCACGGGTTATGCTCGGACAATGAAACAATGAGTTTGCGGACTGAAGACGGCGTTCATTAAATCCAAACTAGGGTTAGGCTGCCCCAAGCCTCAATGATGGATACATATTTACTAAATGACATTCCTACTTACAATTTGAAGCCACCGCCAAAGGTGGGCAGCCCTCAAGGTCACACGAAACTCAATCCTTTTTACATGACCATAAAAGTACTTTTATGTCACTCCGCCCGCAATCCGCGTGCTTGAAGCACGCTGGCAGGACAGTTATGGAAGATGTACGGCTGGATGTGCAATTAAAAAAAAAATACTAATGGCAGCAACTCCACCAAGGAGCTACCATAAATATCGGGCTCCACTAACCCAAAGTCACGTGGCGGGGGGGTCAAAGTTTCGGTTTGCAAAACATCAACCGACCACGGAACGCCGATAGCCGGGTAGGGACCGGAGGGTTTTTTTTTGTTACAGCCGCGCCATGGGTCAACCGTGTTTGAACTATCACGAAAGCACAACGCAAAGCGCCGAAATGCGCACATCTTTGCACGTTTACGATAGTGGCGCGAGCGAGGGCTGGACAAAGTGGTGGAGATAAATTGTTACACTATTTAAGTAAAACATTTCGTCCACGGCATTCCTTTTGGTGGACGAAACGGTAATGAATGCTAGCAGCAGATTCCAGCAACATTTCCAAAAAGACGGGAATGAAAAATTGACTTTTCTTTTTCGTTGCATTCCGTTTCGCAGCTACTTGCACTTGTTGTGTCCCAGTGGAATGCAAGTTTCTTGACGGTTCTTTTTCTGTGTGCGCGCACACGGTAGGCCAATTAAAAACGAAGGCATAGGAAACATAAACCAAACCCGTGACCGTTTAGTGGTGCGATTTTGTCACGTATGAGTTGGTACAGGCAGCCAAAACGGTGGCCAGCAGCTCACCGATCGGTTCCGCGGTACTTTGACTTTGAGCTGTGGCCCCTGTGGTTTGGCCACGTTTCGATCTAGAACGACCCCACTATATGATTAAAAAAGGGTATCATTCTCCTTTTACAGGGCACTGAGAATGGGATGTATGTGTGCTGAGTTGTCTGTCCATTATCTTCATTTCCAGATCCTTCATCATAGTGTGTAGGCCGAACTGACCTTTTTCTGGTATTTTTGTTTACTATCAGGTATTCTCGTTGCTAATGGCCGGATTAGCGACGACTGCAATACTGGCATACAACTGCGAAATCGACATGACCGAGTCCAAGGAGACGTACGGTCTATACCTGTACTACTTCCGGTGTAAGTATTTCTCATGGCCTGTGCCAGACGATCCACCTAAACGGTACTGTCCACATCTTTTCCTCCCACAGCTAAAGACTGTGGTCCGATTGATCTCCGGCTTCTGGGGCTTGGCGACATTAACATACCGTTGGGTGAGCCGGACGTAACCAGCGCCGTGGAGCGCACGTTCGTGTTTGCCGTTGTGGCGGCAGCCCTGCACGGCGCCCTGGCCGTTACGACAGTGCTACTGTTCGGTAAGTTTTGATGGTGAAAAAACCCGTACGGAAGGGGGATCTAATGGTACCTGCCAATTCGTTTTTGTTTCAGGAACAATGTGTGTCTCCTGTCTCGGACGAGGGTGTGTGGTGATGGGATTTTATCCGTGGATTCTGGCCATGTTCCTCGTGCTGGCGCTCGATGTTACCGGTTTTGTGGTGTATTTGATCGATTTCATCAACGTCATGGTAGGTTGGAGTTGTCCACGCGGTTTGGTGCCACTTACGTAGTTTATCAAAACTCTTTCTCTCTCTCTCTCTCCGTAGGATGTCGATGGGGTAATCGAGCTACTAGAGTTTGACAATACTCCCCTGATTCGGCAAACGCTGGAACGTGTGGACGACATTTACCTGGTAGCACCGTCCCTCTTCATGTGGCTCGCGTTCAGCAAGGGTGTGCTGTTTTGGTTCATGTTCGTCATCTTCCTGGCCGTGATCATGAGCCTTTCGATGAAGTTGTGGAAGGAAAACAAACCGGCACCGGCGTACAGCAGCAACGGGATGCAGCCGCGCCAGGTGATGCATCCGACGAGCCCACCGGACGATCTGAGCGAACCGGAACCGAACGCCTCGCGCTACTTCGACCAAGCGCCCCAGCAACAGATGCAACCGTTGCCAAACCCATCATCCTACCAGCACCAGGCCCGGGTGTATCCGACCATTCCGCCACCCAACCAGCTGAACCTGCCCTACTCCGACCCCAACGTTCGCCGTACGGTCGAGCCACTGAACGATGCGCACGATAATGGCGAGCGAGAGGACAGTCCCCCGTATCAGCCACCGAACACGCAACCCGACCCGAACGCGGTGCCGCTGAACGTTAAACAAACGGTGGACCCGTACACCGACAAGCGGTTCTCGTATCTGCCCGGTCAACCGGCGCCGTTCTCCTACCTAGCGGGCCCACCACCCAGCCACAGTCCGCGGAGCTCGGTGAACGCACCGCCGGAAGTGCGCAACCAGCTACCGTGGTCGTACTTCCCCGCCACCGACGAGATGAAGAGCAAGCGGGTAACGTCCACCCTGACGGAGGAGAAGGAGTTCGCCGGGGAGGAAAAGCATTCGCTGCCCACGGTCAGGGTGTCCGCCTTTCCGGACGATCGATCCAGCGTCACCACGGACGAAGGAAGTAAGTGTAACTTTTGCGCATTAGCATTGCGGTGTCACTGTCAGCCGTGTTCACAGTTGCCCTCACTTTACCTTCCACAGAATGGAGCGGACCTGAGTACAAATACTAGTCAAGGCACCGCAGCGACTCACGAAAAACCAACAGAGGCTTGTGTTGTAAATAGTACTTAATTTAATCCTTCCTCTATCCCGACGAACGCTCGGTGGTTCCACCGATCCGATGGGAGGCACATACCACAGTCATTAAATGGCGTTGTCCGTATTTTAGTCCTACGATTGTACGTTTCATGCTGATTCATCCAATCGTGCCAGAAGGTACCCCAAGGGCAAGGGAACTGCGTTGGCCCTTTTGCGAAGAGAATCTTATCGAAACGGAAATAAACAAAAACACTGTGTTAACTGAAAATGATGATAACGATCAAAACTTGGCTCATAAAGTGTGGTACTGGAATTTATTTTGTATTTTGTGATGAAAATCTGAACTAATCGCGCCGCAGTGGCGCCATCGAGCGGTGGCTAGAGCATTCAATGGGTGGCAATCAGAATCAGCCGGCAAGTTATGCAATTGTCAATGTACGTTAACGATGAGCATCGATGTGTCCCAGTCCAAAACGTTATGTTCTCAGTTTTGTCCCCGGACTTGAAAAAATCTTCATGTAAAATCTGTTCCCAAAGTGGTCCAATGAATTTTGATTTGGAGTTGCCGAAGTTTGGCCAAGTTGGCCTTCCATTTTTTTTTCTTTTTAGAAGATACCCCGATTTTTTATTTTTTTAAATAAGTTTAAACCCATTGCAAAAGTTCACCAATTCAAATTGCAGTGTATGGGCTGCAGGGGATGGGGGGGGGGGGGGGGGGGCTTGGGCCTGGAGCTGCAGAGTGGGATTTAAATTTTTTAGTACCGGGCGTACGCTGGTTAGAACATGACCCACGAGCATCGGGGCGCAAAACCCGGCGGCTTGGGTGCGAATCCCGAACGAACCTCCACCCGTTACGACCGATCCTGATCCACGTACGTTAAAGGGGAAAAAGTCCCGTAAGCCCTTAATGGGCCATAATCAAAATGGTCGTTACGCCAGGAAGCAGAATATGTATTAAAATGCGATCAATTTTGTTTGTTAAATTGTTTAAAAATAAACCGTTTAGCAGACTGTTGGTGGGGTGCCTATTGGCTCCCATAACCTCCACCTCCACCCGGATAAACTGGATACCGTTTTTGAATGAAACAGTCTTGTTTTTTTTAAATTATTTCATTTTACTTCCACCGGAACCACCTCATCGATATCATGGTGTGAAAAGTCACTCATTCGTACCTTATCGATAAAGTCTCCGCGGGGAGGACCAGGCGCGGGAAGGTATCAATAATCGATGCGGGCGCGTGAATTTCTGCTCTCATTGGCTTTGGCCTGCGGATCGTGCTCCCGCGTGTTCGTCTTTCCCAGGGTGTTGAGTTCCCTTATCTTATGTATCGTTGTACGGTGTCACCGTGCGCCGTCACAGATAAGGGTTTCGGTGGATGTTTCGATCAACAAATATTAACCCACCAGTCAGTTTGACCAGTCGATGGGCAAGTGTGTCGGTCACGAGTCGCCCCAGCGGTACGTTCTCGGTACGCGCAGGAGAAACTTGTCTTGCCTCTTTTTCACTGGTGGATAGCTCGACAATGTGAAAACTGCAGCGCGATTGGTGTCCGTTTTGAACTAGAACCAGTGCAAGTTGATATAGTGCGATTTGGTACCGACGTTTCAAAAGCGGCGGGACAACAGCGAAGAACGACAATTGAAACAAAAAATGGCTTTCCCAACGTACAGTGTCTTCCGGCCGTTTGCCATTTTTGCAGGAGTTTTTAGCATAGTAAGTGTAGCAATTGCAGTGGTGAATTGAAGTGATCATCATAATCGTTCGATATTTTTGCTACCCCTCCCTAAGTTTCAATCACTAGTATGGATCGGATTTGCGATCACCGGCATCGTTGCTTACTACTGCGAAATGGATTTTTCCGCCCAAACGGATACGATGGGATCGCTACTGACGTTAACTTTCTTCAACGTCTACTTCAGGGGTGAGTAACACATGTTCGACACAAAATTGGGCTGATGAATCAAAGAAGTAGACAGAACCGACCGGTCGCGGGTGGTTGTGATGAATCGCTTCTTGAATACTGAAGGTGTTCTACGTTATCTTAATTAGCAGACATCAAGAAGAAGAAAAAAACTAAAAAGAAACAGCTGGCACACGGTGAACCTCTTAGATCGTGCCGTCCGGAACATAAGTCGTCGTGTACTTCCCTGGTTGACATAAATTCCTCTCTGACTAACGACGAGCTGCGGTGTTTTGGGGTTTTGGCTCGTTTTACGTTGCCTAAAACAACCTGAAACGATAACTGCACCCAGTGATAAGAACTAATCTTTCAATTAATCCTACGCTGGGAATGATAAAAAGTGGGTGACAAAGCCAGATTTATCACTTCGCCGTACAGCTCATGCCAGACGGTGGAATGTCGATGTTGCAACATCCCAACTTGACCAGGTTCAAATTTGCCACAAATCAGTGCGTGGAAACTATATCTAGCAGCAAACTTAGCTTATCTATCCATCGCAGGGCTAAAAAAAAAAGCTTCAGTAATAGTGGTTCAATCCAGTACCTTGGGGCTGCTTGAGAACAGGGAGCAGCGTCGTTGACTCTCAAGTGCCAGGCACCGTAGTAGTTAAACGCCTAATTGCGGCTCTTATGCTTAATCCACACAATGCTTCCGTATGTCAACACATGTTACAGGTACTTGCGTGCAGGAGGACATCCCCGAGATAGACATGTCGCTCGTCGAACCCCTGAATCTGATGCCGGCCAGCGATTTGCACGCTTTCGTGTGGGTCTATCTGATACTGCATCTGTTCTGGGGCATCAGCTCTCTAACGCTGCTGACAAGTAAGGGACGTTGCTGAGGTTATAAAGTCCGTAGATTCACCAGAGATCATTGGTTTTTCAGATGCCCGCCAAAAGTATGTGCGATACATAAACATTTTTCTGTACATCTGGATCATCATAACCGTGATCATCAGTGTGCTCGATCTCGCCCTTGGCATCCTCTTTGCCATCGACTACGACACCTTGGTGGTAAGATAATTGCTGATTCTGGATCCAACCCTAGAGGGGGTATTTGCTTCAACCGTATACCGTTTGTTTCCCACCCATTGTAGCACGTTTTGTACGAGTATCCCTTAGGGGTAGGGGCGCTCCAGCCGCCGGTGCAGGTGCTTGCCACAGCAGTTCACGTTTCCGGCATAATGATGGTGATGGCGTTCCGTGGGTGGATATTCTGGATCGTCAATGTGTCGCTAGCGATCTTCATGTTTACGCAGACGTTCAAGATATACGATTACAATCAGATGCGTCGCAAGGTAAGCTGAAGTCGGCGGGTTCACCCGTACGATATATATGGCAAATGGTGATAGCGAGCCCCTCCGATAAAGCATCAAAGCCTCCGTCCGCTGGAGCACGTCTATTATCGGTGATCAATCATTTGGGCGGACGTCGATACAAACCGTCTTATGTTTTATCGTTTTCTTCTTCGTTTCATCTGCAGACGAATGGCGCTACGAATGGAGGGTTTGTGCCGGAGGGTGATGGTATGCGACGGGCACCGATAGATGCCTACAACATGAGGTGAGGTAGATGAGTCAAAAGAAAGTGTTCACAATTCGGTTTGTGTGTTTAACTACTTACGAGCTTCCATCGCCCACAGCCAACAGCAGCAACAACAGCAACAGCAGCAGCAGCAGCAGCAGCAGCAACAACCGAGAGTCCAAATGTTTGTGCAACCAGGGCCATCATCAGATTACCGTCGGCCACTGGAACGCATTAGTGAGCGACCGATCGAGGTTGAGTCACCGGTATCAACGCAGCCCGACTGGAGCCAACAGCAGCAGCGCACGTTCGAACCAAAGCCGACCGTCCTCGTCAGCCGGACGCTGGAGCCTCTGGCAAGACCGCAGTCCATCGAGCCGGTCATTGAGGAGCGCCAGGATAACCGGCCCATTCCACCTCCACCTCCACCAAAGAACTTCATGAACACGGTCGTCCGGCGCGATGCGGCGGCGAAGAACGTAGCACGAGAGCTGAACTATCGCAACAGTTTCAACGTGACCAACAATGGGCTCAATTCGGTAAACCTGCGTCCGACCGGGCTAAACCTCACCAACCCGGGACCGCCGACCAGCGATGCGGACCTGCCAACGCCCAACTACAGCCCACCGATGCCTCGGGTGAACCCGTTCGAAAACCGTCCACCACTGCGATCGGTTCTCCGAAACTCCCGATTCCAGTAGGGGTAGGATCGGGAAGTGGCCGTTAGCACACCATGCACATATTTAGACGTTAGGTACAAGTAAACGATCAATAAAGCTGCGATCTAGAAACATGACCAACTTGGAAATGGAAATATTATTCCATCCATCGTAAGTGAAAACCTCCACGACTATTACATCCAGAGTTTCGCGCCAAGGACGCTTCTATAAACCCCTTGCGCAAAGGATTATCTCCTGGTTATTAGCTGTTGAGGGAATGGAGCGCAAGGTTAGCTATGTGTACTACAATGTGTTCGGATCAGAGTTCAATGTCTGGGAATGAATGAGATGCTGATAATTTGCGCGTCGAGGGAGTTCGCTCGTTGGTGTATTTGTGAGCGATAAGGAAACAATCCTTTTGACGGTATTATGATGAAGTTGCAAGGGGGTAGCCTTAAAATGCTTCCAATTCCCTAAAGTTCTTGCGCAATACAAACTACAACTCCTACACAACTAGATGATCTTGTACATATTAGACACGCAACTACTTAATAGTCCTCCAGGTTATCCATGCTCAGGATCCAGGCTCGAACTAAAAAAGCCGCTCCTCTATTTTTCGTGAAAACCGTTACTTGTTTTGAAACATATCGTTTGAAACTGCATATCGTCTTAACAACACATCACAACGCAACTGTCAAAACATCTAAATTGCGCGACCTTCTTTCATGTCTGTACGTTGGTTACGCCGGCAGGGGGAGGTGCTGCTTTGACAACAACAGAAATTTGCCTGCGGTCCAGCTGATGTGCCCGTACACTTTCGTCACTTATCGCGAAATGGTCCGGCCAGCGGAGTAAATAATCACACCAGCAACACTGCTCCCAAACCCTGATAGACTGTCGGCCCGCGGTCACCGTGCGGAGGCCGTTCGAGAGTGAGAACATCGCCGTCAGCAGAATCCGGGGAGCATCGCGTGTATCACTGATAACTAGCAACCGCCGGGGTCAAATTCGTACCGCGCGGTAATCACAACTGCTCATCGGCAATCAGCCCAGTGTGTACGAGAGAAGCAGGGTGCTACACAGTGATCCGTCGGTACGGTGCGCCAGTGCGCTTCCCCGGTTTGTTCCGTTCGGTTCGGTAGAATTCAAGTCTGTTGCGGCTTTCTCGGCATCAAGATGGTGTTATGTCATATTCGTGCGACAGTGCGGTTAACCAAACTGGTTGCCTCGACCGGTGCGCAAAACGCGTTCAAGTGCCGTCTGTTTAGCGCCAGCAGTGTTGCATTGAAAGGTAAATGGAACGTTCTGCAAAACCAATTTGTATTGATGTTACAACAACTGGAAAAAAAAACTACACAGAAAACGTTCGAGATGTTTTACTGACTTTGTTTTTATCATGCGGTGAACGCTTGGGATATGGAGCGGAGGAGCGCACGTTGGCGGAAGGAGAATCAAAACAAAATCGGTGTAACTTATCGTTAAACTTATCGTGTATCGTTCAATCGCGGCAACACAAGCCACAGGGTGACACGTATGACAAACCGTTTCACGTATTTTCAATATCACGGTTGATATTTATTTCAAAATGCGGTTTCCATTAATATCGGTAAATTTTTCTGTACCTACAAAACAAAAGAGATCGCTGTTAAACCGAGTAGAAAAAAAACGGAACAATAACAAGTAGATCTAAAGATCGAAAATAATATCAAACAAAACTAATACAAAGAAGAACAGTAAGTTGGTTATAATTACATTAACCACAATCACTTGCAATGTGTGCGTTTTCTCTGTTACTGTTTTCTTAGAATGTCTCTAGAAACTGGCCTTGACCGAAGATTTAATGCGTAGCTAGCAAACATCTTCCCCAGTCGAAACATGTAGAACCACATGGCCGTACACTGATGCCTGCGTAAGATTACACGATCTGGGAGAAGTATTTCGTCATCCCGGATTGTACACGAATTGTTGACAAAAGACGGCGTGATTGGTAGTGTAATCTAACAAATGGCATTTGGGAAGGGAACCAGTAAAAAAAACC
This sequence comes from Anopheles atroparvus, assembly GCA_914969975.1. Classification (NCBI taxonomy): domain Eukaryota; kingdom Metazoa; phylum Arthropoda; class Insecta; order Diptera; family Culicidae; genus Anopheles; species Anopheles atroparvus. The sequence goes on along the minus strand of CAJZCY010000002.1, from coordinate 32,142,079 downwards.
ATTCAAAACTCGTCCCAAAAGCGCTGCCTCTCTGCTGGCATCATGTCCGCGGGTCACACCGATAAGCAGACCGTGTTAGGCTGAGGTGGGCAGGTTACCAGCCGTTTGCTGAACCTAACGCGATTCACGAAGCCGTATACTTAACGATTGGAGGGCACGAGGTACTGAAGGGAGTGTATGTTTCATCCTCAGATCGACTGTTCACGGACAAGCATGAATGGGTGTCGGTGGAGGGAGAGGTGGGCACGGTTGGCATTTCGAACTTTGCACAGGTAATTATCGTACAAGTGGCTCTTATCAGAAATAAATGCTTCATGCTTTCATGCTTCCATTTTTTTTGATCTGATGTTTGTTGTCCTTTCACACATTTTACAGGAGGCACTCGGCGATGTAGTGTTCGCACAGTTGCCCGATCCCGGAACCAAATTATCGCAGAAGGATGAGTGTGGCGCACTCGAGAGCGTGAAGGCGGCCAGCGAAATCTACTCGCCCGTGTCGGGGGAGGTGACAGCGAAGAACGGCGCGGTAGAGGAGACGCCCGGTCTGGTGAACTCGTCTTGCTATGAGAACGGTACGACTGGACATCCGACGGCACGTAACACAGTTCGCAACTAATGGCGCACTGGTGTTGTTTTTAATCTTTTCATAGGTTGGCTTTTCAAGCTGAAGCTCACGAAACCGGACGAGCTGGGGAAGCTGATGAACGAAGAGCAGTATGCTGAATTTTTGAAAACTGCTGCCCACTAACGCACAGCAGCAAGGCATCTAGCTCAAATGCGGTGGCCATTAGATCCGTTTCGAAAGCACCGTTGTCGTTAATTGTTACCTACCGTTAAGTCCTACCGATATACCAATGAATAGCGAGTGTTTAATTTGGAGAATAAATGAAACATTCTGTGTGAATATAAAGTAATCCTCTTTTGAACAGAAAATCTCTTGGATCACCCCAAGATCAAATGAAATTCAATTTCTTCGATTCCGTTCCAGATATCGTCATGTATTTCGTTTCTCGCACTTCGCCACTCAGTACTCAACATTCACCTTTTTGCACGGGCAATCCGGCTTGACCACGCCGACCTCCTCGGCCTGGTACAATCGGCAGCTGCTGCAGTCGCCGTAAGGATATCCGAAGTACGGGCTACCATCGTGCTGCTCTGGGTAGTTGTAGTTATGCATGTAGTAGCGCACATGATCTAATCTCTTCAGCGGATACTCGTTGTAGGTGTCCAGGTAGCATTGGTTGCGGGTTTCAGGGTACTTTCTGGGTTGTGGTCCTGAAACAGTAAGTCAAATTTAGCCAGCTTCGCTAAACAAACACGATTAAAAAAGAACCATAAACTTACTACAATGGGCAAGGGCGATGCAGGCTGCAAACAAAATGAATACAATCGACGACCTCATTTTGGAACTGTTGACCGTTAATGTGTTACTTGTAAGGTGACTAAAGAACCGAATGCTTCATTGGGTTATGCGGGCCAGCTTTTATACTACTCTTTTGAGCAGGCTTAACACTTTTTTGAAGCATCTAAATGTTTTGGATACATCTCAAAGCCGACAACTAGCATGGGGCACGTTTTGAAGATAAATCTTGGCGCATGCAATGCGGACGTACAGCCTATGATAATCGTTCCGAAAAAATGGAATGTGAACCGTTAGATCGGCTGTTGTGTCTACTTTTATGTTTATTTTTTTCATCTCGTTATGCGTTCCGCATTGTTTTGCAGAAGCAATAATTAATAAGTGTATCATGCTTGAAATGTTGCTTTCATAATAAAACATCGTTTAGCTTCGAATCATAAATTCATCGCACGACCAATGAAAAAATTGTCCTATTCGGTTTGGACTTTGGAGAATATTTAAAAACATTTAATGTCAATTGGAATGCAACACTGTGTATGCAACACGAAATATACTAAATTACAAATTTTGCGTAAAGAACCATTGCCGTTCCCAGCAATAAAGTGCGGAAGAAATGCTTCGGTGATTTTTTGTCTTCTTTTTATAGCAATGTTGATAATAACCACGCGCTGATGTTTGAGCATACTTTCGCAAAACACGCGTGCATGGCTGCGACTATGGTTTAGATGTACGGGGATGTGGGTCAACACGTGGCACTCGGTAAATTGAGCTGGGGCTTAGCCTGGTTTTTTTTGTTGTTGTTTGAATCATTTTTATCATAAGCAAAGACATACCTTCTTAAGATGATCTACAACAAGGAGTTTAAAAGGATATACGTATACGGCATGTGATTTGTGGGGTAGTTTTCATTTTATTAAAAAATAAAAATTGTTGAACGATTACATAACTCGATATTCCCAGCCGGCCAGCTACGGATTAGAAGTAATAATGTCCCAGGTAAATAGGAAATGGACTGTACTCTCCCAGTGCTTTAAGGACAGTGGAGTATCCGCATTGGCAACTGCCATAACGTTGATGTAGTGGATGGACGCGTACATAGTAGTCATCAGCAGTGTACGCATCTTGGCAGCTGTAGAAGGGATGCTCCCAGTTTGGATCGATGTTGTAGGTGTGTCGTTGGAGACATGCTGTAAAATAATATATGCATATGCAAATATCAGTTCCAAAGATAAACTGTCTGCAAGTCACCAGGTCTCACCTGATTGAACAAGAGCCACATAGAAGAAAAGTAGTGCAATGGCAGCGATCGTCTTCATGTTGGTGCTCTTCTGCGATGTGGACGTCGACGTGTGACGCCTGTATGGCCGGCAGAATGCCCTTTAAATAAAACCGTGCATCAATTTCGGCAATAATGTTTCCGTCTTTATTCCACAGGCACGTACCACAGCAACAGGTTGTTTGTTATTCTGCTCATTCCAAGCAAGCAAAAGGAAATATTGGTTTACGAAACAATCGCATTACACGAGTAGTACGTTGTTTTAGCAACTATGTTTCTTTTTGTTTGCAACAATATGTTCGATAAAAAAGCAAGAAAGCATGAAAAACCAAATTTTGCGAGTTTGTTACGGTGTGTAAGATTCGGCCATCGCCAATTTATTGAAATTCCATGGAGCCATGCCGGAAAGATTGTTAGTAATGAACTGGATGAACGTTCTTGCAGGAGGCGCACGAGCCGCATCCTCCGCAGCTTGGGACGTGAACCTTCTTGCAGGTGGCGCAAGAACCGCATCCTCCACAGCTTGGGACGTGGACCTTCTTGCAGGTGGCGCAAGAACCGCATCCTCCACAGCTTGGGACGTGGACCTTCTTGCAGGAAGAGCACGAGCCGCATCCTCCACAGCTTGGGACGTGGACCTTCTTGCAGGAAGAACACGATCCACAGCCACCGCATCCTCGGTACGGATAGACCGGGCCAACGTAGGGAGCGCCACTTTTGTAGAGCTCATTGCGTTGGCCGCAGCAAGGACTAGCCTCTTCATAGGTCAACAAACCAGAGTAGTCGTAGTTGGGATAGTTACGGACACAGCCTGAAACGAAGAAGAAGGGCGAATTGTTACTAGACTAATCTAGGTCAGCTAGGCTAAGTATTAGAACACATACCTGACTGGACCATGGCGACACAGGCAACGAGCAGAGCGAAGGCAACGATGGACTTCATTGTTCTTGAGGTGTTGCAAGATGGTTGGTTGTTGGTTGTTGTTTGTAGGGTGATGTTGCTCTTTAGCAGCTTGACTGTAGTTTGTATTCGATTGAAGCGCCTTTTATATGAAATCCTGCCCCGTATATTGATTTTTACATGAGTTTTTTTTTGTTGTTGTCTCTTGAAGCAAAGACACGTTCGATAGCTGCATAGGACTTGTTACTTTGTAGTTTCATTATTTACAATCCAACACGTGTAAGACATTATGTTTACAATTATCAGGAAATAGAACAGGCGAACTTAGCTGTTTGCTTCTCTGTTTAACTCGTTTGTTCCTTTTGTACCTTACAAAACGTGTTGGCTGGCTTGAAAAAACACACCCACTCGTAATAAGAGGTTACAGGAGCAAAGGTAAGGACTTGTTGGGCTATCCATAAAGTTTTTTACCATTGGTTTGTTCAATGCGACACATTTAGATTTGTCTTTTGATTGAACATGTATTCGTATAATTGCGATATATGTGTATGTACTTAGTAGGAATCAGTTCAAGTTTGTCGTTTAGATTGCACACATTTCTCACACTTCAAAAGAAACGCGTTTTCTCAATTTGTTCGTATTTCATGCTAATGGAATAACCATCTCTGCTAAACAACTATTTAAAATTTGCGAAGCATATAGTGCAAAATCGTTAATAGTTGCATCAATGCTCTTATTCAACATTTACTTCATGCGGATTGTCCACATACTTCTTAGGATGGGGAATAATACAACTGGTTGGGTTTGCAATAGATCATTTTTATTGAAACACTAATAATGTTAACAAAAACGCCTTCTTTTCGATCATGGAAATAAAACTAAAACAAAAAGAAAAAAATGCTTTGCAAAAAAAAATTCAAATGATTCCATGCTCATATGTTTAAACCCTGAACACGATTAAACCCGTACGAATTGTTATTGCTCTAAAGCGGATGAATACTGTATTTTAGCGAGTATGACAACCCAATTTTAGTTGAAAAATCACCAATGACAGATTAAGCGGATCGTTATGCACGGTTAGTAACCTTTAGATTCTAGCTTAATGTATTAACAGTCGATTTAAATTCGATTGGTCGGTCGATTGGTTGAAAGTTATTGAATACTCAAAATCAAATGGAAATCATGCTGCGAGAGGCATTTTGGACCACCTCCAAGCAGAGTGTGATGACGAGGATGACAACATTGACGACTGATAATGTGTTTGAAATTGAGAAATAACAAACTTTTTTGCTTAAACATTAAGTAATTTATCTAGGAGGTTGTTATACACGCGAAAATACGGTGCTTTTAGCTCTGTATGGCTACAAAATATACAAAACGGTTGATTTTGTGTGGTTATTACTCATGTGCGTGAGCATAATTGTTTTATTGAAATCCTTGGTCATTTATGTGTGGTTGAAGCGGTGCGTAAAGCCATTTTGAAATCCAACGGTTTTAGTAGTTGTGGTAAACGACCGGGTAGTGAAGGTTCTTGCAGGCCGAGCAGGAACCGCATCCACCGCAGTGCGGAACATGTTCGCCCCGGCAGGCGGCGCAGGCACCGCATCCTCCACAGCTATATCGGACGGCGTTCTTGCAGGACGAACAGGTTCCACATCCGCCGCAGCCAGGCTTGTAGAGGCCCTTGCATGCCGAGCAGGATCCACATCCTCCACAGCTGGCCGACTGCAGGTAGGGAGCAACGTTCGGGAGCTTGTACTTCGAGGCTTCACTGCCCAGACCGTTGTAGACGTAGGGATCTCTGTATCGCAGACCTCCAGGGTACACTGGATAGTTGTTGACATAGTCTGAATGGAATGGATTGGCAGAGAGACCAATGACCTATGCGTTATGCTGCAATGCAGGAAACGTCCGTATGCTACTCACTTGATTGGGCCAGGGTGGCGCAGGCGATGCAGAGGGCGAAAGCAATGATGGACTTCATGGTTGTACGGTTGTTGTTGCTGTTGCTTTGCTTACGGTGATGGTTGATGATGCTGTCGAGTTGATTGACTGAAGAATAAACCGCTAGCATGGTCATTTTATACCCCTCCTTCGGGGTGCAGTGATTCGAATGCGACAATGATTATTTTCGTTAAAAGAGCGTAGGCACGTTCCACCTTTGCACGAACAAAAAAGCTTGTTGATTGCTGTTAGTGTTACTAGCATTCAATCTTTCTTTTTTTTTGGTCAAATATAAAGCAACATCTTTGTTGTCCTTGTTAATGGTAGCTTTTGAGGAAGCTGTTTTTAAAAAAATAAATTGTAACATCTTTAACAATGTTTATGTTGTATATGGAAAATGTTGTCTTGAATACAAAACTGTAAGATGTTTGCTATAAACGAATTGTAATAGCTATTTTGCTTGCCTTGTTATATTATAATGATTTGGTTTAGGGCAGATTATAATTTTTTATATTTATGAATTAACAACATATATCATTTTATGCATTTATGAAAGGTGTATGTAGCGTAAATGTTTTATTACAATATCCATTTCATTGCGCATAATTCTTGTGTTAATATTACAAACATTTGTTGCATTAGAAAAGCTGCGATTAATAATTCCAAAGCGAATAGTAGTCTTAATTAAAAAAATAAAATTTATTAATGTTTGGTTCAGGTTAATGGATCTGATAAGAAATAATGTAAATAAGCGGTATTTTAAAATGTTCGTGCCTTACTTTGCATTTCAAGAAAATACTACTTTTACCTATACGAATTGTACTAAACAATTAATGTAGATGTATTTTTATTCATTAAAATACGTATTAAATGAATTAAGCAAAATTATTTATTTATTTATTTAATTTTTTTAGATGGCCTTGCCGTATTTTATACCTGCTAAGCAAAATTATAAAAATAAGAAAAGTTGTAGTTTAGTTTTATAATATTTGAAATTATTTTATTTGAAGTGATGGTGTAGTCGGTTTTGTTCGGGGCTATAAAGTGTCGGTTCTTCGAAACACCGTCCATGCTGTCGATAGGACCGAGTATTTTCATCAGAATACATATTTAACGAATAAAGCAAAATTACAAAGACGAATAAAAGGACATTTGTAGTTTAGTTTTATAATGTTTGAGATTTTATTTTATTTCAAGTGATGGTTTAGTCGGGTTTGTTCGGGACTATACAGTTTCGGTACTTAGACACACGGTCCATGCTGGCGGTAGGGACACGGGTAGAGCTCACTGCTCTTAGTCGGACAGGGCGGGACACAGTGGACAGGCTCATGGTGGTAGGGTTGTTCATGGTGGTAGGGTTGTTCATGGTGGTAGGGGTGTTCATGGTGGTAGGGGTGTTCGTGGTGATATTCCTCAACGTAGCTCGGGTATTGGTAGTAGTTGTTGTGCACAGAGCCAGGCTTGTCGTAGCTGCAGCGCGAACGAAGGCATCCTGTAGTGACAAGAAGAGTTGAGAAGATAAGTTGAGTTTTCCACTTTGATTTTCTGGAGCAACGCAAATTGTCCACTTACCGGCGTAAACTTGACTGGCGCAAGCAACGAGCAGAACGAAAGCAAGCAGCGACTTCATGATGTTGTTGAAACGTGTGGTTACGACTTCGACGTTGTGAGAGAGCTGAATGCGTGGAATGATGCTTACGGCTGCTGTTCGGGAAGCTTTTATAGTGGAACATAGACCAAACCACCTCTGCATTCGGTTTGTGAAGTTGATGCCTTTTTTTGTGACGTATTGGCACGTGTGCTAGATAATGCTTTATTCGAAGAGGCGAAATACTATAACGCATAAATAGTTGCACTGGAAAACGCAAAAACATCTTGAACTATACTGTACCTTTGTTCATAACTAGGCGCTCGTGCGAACGTAGCTAATGTTAAATGATACATGTTGCATTACGACAAAACATGAACGGCTAATGCACTGCATTACCACAGTTGGTGAACCATCAAATTTAAATGCTGATATTTTAGGAGACGTTGGAGTCATCGGTTAATGATTAACATCCAGGATCGACGAATGACGATGCACAGAATATCTTTTATTATTCTAAACAGTGTTCATGTTGTTTTTTTTACATTCTTCCGCAACCTTCAGTAGCGTCCGACGACCTGAACATTACAGGCGCAATCCGGAACACACCCCTTGCAAGGATCGTACTTGTATCCCATCGGACAGCTCACACACGACCTACATCGTACAGGAGTAGCATAACGGACTCGATACATCAGCACCGGCTTTAAGCAGGACGAGCACGAGATGACCTTAGGACAGCATGCGCCTGCGAAGAAGGACGTTCGGTGTTAAATGCGTTTTTGCTATATTATATGATATTGTATGCCAACCCGATGAGAGCTCGGCTACGGCTACAATCAGCAGAAGAACAACGATGAAATGCTTCATGGTTGACGTGTTTGAGAAGCTACGTTGGTTGATTTCCTATCAGATTTTGATTAAAGCTGAGACTGACTGTAGAGTAAATCGATCAAGGCTTTTATACTTACAACTCGCTTAAAGCAAGTATCCAAATCGTTGGCGAAGCACGTTTCGATTGATTCTGTTGACAAATTTTAGATTATCAAACGAACTCAAAGTTTTCAAACATCATGATTTCATAACATCGCTAACCGACTACACGTGGTGGCTTCTGTTGCATAGTAGAACACAGTTTCAAGAACATAGATTTGGAACGTTTTGGAGATTCAAATAACAACTATGCATTACAGAATCCATAAACCCAACACATTATTGTTTTTGTTATGTTCGATGTCTTTTATTGCAGCCTCAAACCATGTTCGTCCGTTGCGTCCTAGCAATTTTCCGGCTCGTGGGGTTTTTGTTCGCAGCTACGAGCACAGAAGTATCCATTCCAAGCGTATCCTTCAGGACAATCCTGCACTTCAACATCTTCGCAGCTAGGCTCATTGGTGGTTTGTTCGCACTCATGGTGTGTCTGCATTTTATTGCATTCGCATCTGGGTTTCTCTTCTGGGTATGGATTTACGCAGGGCGGTTCCGTGGGCTTATGATACCTGTCCGTGCAAGGCTCCTCCTTGACATAGCTCGTAGTAGTTTCACACTTTTTGCGTGACAGGACTCTACATGGTCGGACACATGAGCCAAGGGAAGCTGAAAACAGGCAAGAGGTTGTGAGTAAACGCACGACTCTGCACTTTGATATCATGGATTATTATTACCTGTTGCAATTCCAGCAACGAACAGGAAACAGAAAATGTACTTCATCGTGAAGGATAAAAGTCGTTATTAGTTTGTCCTGCCTCCGACGCAATGATTGAGCTGAAGAGCAACGATCGCTCTTTTTATAAGACACCTCCCCCGTCCATAGCGAAGTGATGCACAGCATCTTTAAATGGTGTATTTAATCCCCCGTGAGCAAACCGTGTTGCAGATCACATGTATCTACAAGCATCGCATCACGCGAACCTTAACGTCTTCGATTGCATCTCAGGGATTGCATCTACATACATATTTTCTTATGGATCAGTTGACAAACGCCGTATTACTTAACAAAGCATTCATCCTACTATGTATAGACTCATCCACGTGTCACCTTGGGACGATCGGAAATCATATTGTTTAGCCACGCAGAGTACATCGGTTTTTCTTCAACGTGTAAACATAATCGATCGGCACGTGCTTTGATCCTCTTTTGGTAGAACATGAAACTGAACAAAGAGTCTGTGTGGTATAAAAGCGTTGATCGATTTGTTTAACGATCAGTCTACACCCCTATTACAGTCTGATAGCAAATCAACCACCTCAAACTCATCAAACATGAAATACTTCGCCGTTCTTCTGTTGGTTGTGGCCGTGGCTCAGCTCTCTTCAGGTTCGCTTGTAGCTGTTGTAGATGTTTGGACAACTTGGTTTTTAACTCCTTCCCTCTTCCTTTCTTTTGCATTCACAGGATCGTTCTATCCCTTGACCACGTCGTGCTCGTCGTGTTCGAAGCCGGTTCTACTGCGTCATGTCCAATACGCCGCTCCTGTTCGATGCAACTCGTGTCTAGCCTGTCCGATGGGCTACAAGTACGATGGATGCAAGGGATGCGTGCCTGATTGTGCCTGCAATGTCGAGGTCGTTGGTCGTTATTGATGAGCATGCAACAACTGAAAATGATGGGCATTAGAAGATGAGATTTGAAATAAACACTATGTAATCATTGAAGAAAATTTTATGTTGTATGTCTATTTGCCTTTCTTCAGTCACCGTCCTTGCCAATGATAATTTAATTTATGCATTTGTTGGATCGTACGATATTTCCAGAATAAGCTGAAAGTTTCCTGTCAATTTATTGGACACCAGAGGTTGCATTTCAAAATCTAAAGAAAATGTAGCTAAATCGATGTAAATCAATTGATATAATTAGTTGTGCAATACATTAAATATTTGTTCCAATCGAAACATTTCACAAGTTGTTATTCCATTTCAGCAATGAATTACAAGTAGATCTGTGTGAAAGTAGCTATTGAAAAATCAAAAATATGTTCCTCGTCTTATATACAGAAATAGCAATTATATGCAAAGTGGCGTACATTGTTACGGAGTGTTGAAAATACTTTGAATAGTAATGTAATTCCTTGAGATAGTAGATTCGAATCCAGACCGCATCTTCCCCAGTACGAAGGACTGACTATCCACATCCGTTACAAGGGGAAACATCTCGAGAGGGTAGATATGACCGAATTGGTCGTTACGCCTACGTTTGAAGAAGAAAAAGAAAGATATTATTCTCTAAATAATCAATTTGCAATTCCTACAACAAGCAACTAAATAAAATCTTTTTGAAAATCTCTTTAAAACATTAAATCGCAATACAACTCTGAAATGATAAGGAAACATAATAATTAAATCGGGGATCGAGACTTGAACATGATAATCAAAAGTAATCAGCACAATCACGTTATTGTTGAACATAGTGCATTTTATTTGTATCGTGTTTCCATCATTGGATGATCAGCTACCTGATCAGTAGTACGCCTTGCAATCCCTGTACTGCTGAGTGTAGAGAGACGGATAGCACTTCGAGCACTTGCAGTTACCGTGCGCGGCATAAGGATAAGGATAATGTTCCACATGGTCCACCACATTCACCGCATATCCCACATGGTTCACAGGGAAGTCTTCGGTGTAGAAGAAGTTCTTGGCGCACGGAGCGTACGATGCTAAAGAAAAATATATTGTAGAATAGATTCCATCAGTATATTTGCAATTCAGTCAGTTTTTCCCATGATACTTACAGCAGTGGACCTGAGCCAGGCAGACGACGAGAAGGGCGAAGGCAACGATCGACTTCATGGTAGAGCAGAGGATTTATGGATGTGGCTTGATGTTTTATCTAGCTGAGGAGGTTGTTGACTGATGTTCAATGCTACTCTCGACTGTATTTATACCAATCGAGAATAGTCTACGACCAGTTCGATCGGCGCGTGGAGGATGCCACGAGTCCGCAGGTGCGTGCAGGTATCCTGGACAAAGCTTGTGAGGTCACGTTCTGCAAATAGAACAAAAAATTGGATTTGTAAGAAAGATCATATTTGTTATACGAAGTGCAACTTACTTGATGCAAAATATGTCTAGAACACGTGTACATAAAACTCTACTCAATATTGTAATGTGACAAAAATACATGAACAATGCAGTATGAACAATTGCGATTGTTTTCTTGATACTCGTTCATGAGTGGTTGAAAGAATTTGTTAAAGACATTTCTTAGGTAAGAATTATGTAGCGATGCCAAATAACTGAATTATAATTATTCAATAATTCGTGATAATAATAAGTGATAAACGATAATTGTAAATTCTAATTTATACAATACTTTATGCATATCTTTCATTGTTTTAAAATAATTAAAATCAAACAATTAAACTTCAAAATCATGACTTCATTTTTATTATCATAAAATTATATTGTTTTCATATGTTCTAATTTGGTTCAACATAAATTAAATAGTCTCTTCTTCTTCTGCTTATCTGGCCCGCTCATAGTTGAGCACGTCGTGCTGACATGGCCTGGTCACCAATCGTTTTCCAGGTCGCTCGGTCCGTGGTTGCAGCCCTCCATCCCCGGTGAAATTCAATAGTCATTCTCCAATATAGCTTAATTTTACCAACTTAGCTACATTTTCCCTAGAAACAGTGCTAAATTCGTAAATTTGGTGGCTTTTAAAAATGATTTGAAATGCAACCTCTTGTGTCCAAAGAAATCGTAAGAAAATGTCTGCAAATTGTACGATTCACGACATGCAACATAATTTAAGAAAAATTGGTGAAGCAGAACCAGGGTAACTAAAAATAGTGAAACGACATACACCACAAAATTTTCTTCAATGATTACATAATTTTTATTTCACATCTCATCTTCGCATGCCTATCGTTTTCAATTGTTGCATGCTCATCAATAACGACCAACGACCTCGACATTGCAGGCACAATCAGGCACGCATCCCTTGCATCCATCGTACTTGTAGCCCATCGGACAGGCTAGACACGAGTTGCATCGAACAGGAGCGGCGTATTGGACATGACGCAGTAGAACTGGCTTCGAACAGGACGAGCACGACGTGGTCAAGGGATAGAACGATCCTGCGAATGCAAAAGAAAGGAAGAGGGAAGGAGTTAAAAACCAAGTTGTCCAAACATCTACAACAGCTACAAACGAACCTGAAGAGAGCTGAGCCACGGCCACAACCAACAGGAGAACTGCGAAGAAGTATTTCATGTTTGATGAGTTTGAGGTGGTTGATTTGCTATCAGACTGTAATAGAGGTGTAGACTGATCCTCAAACAAATCGATCAACGCTTTTATACCACACAGACTCTTTGTTCAGTTTCATGTTCTACCAAAACAGGATCAAAGCACGTGCCAATCGATTATGTTTACACGTTGAAGAAAAACCTATGTACTCTGCGTGGCTAAACAATATGATTTCCGATCGTCCCACGGTGACACGTGGATGAGTCTATACATAGTAGGATGAATACTTTGTTAAGTAATAAGGCGTTTGTCAACTGATCCATAAGAAAATATGTATGCAGATGCAATCCCTGAGATGCAATCGAAGACGTTAAGGTTCGCGTGATGCGATGCTTGTAGATACATGTGATCTGCAACACGGTTTGCTCACGGGGGATTAAATACACCATTTAAAGATGCTGTGCATCACTTCGCTATGGACGGGGGAAGTGTCTTATAAAAAGAGCGATCGTTGCTCTTCAGCTCAATCATTGCGTTGGAAGCAGGACAATCTAATAACGACTTTTATCCTTTACGATGAAGTACATTTTCTGTTTCCTGTTCGTTGCTGGAATTGCAACAGGTAATAATAATCCATGATAACAAAGTGCAGAGTTGTGCGTTTACTCACAACCTCTTGCCTGCTTTCAGCTTCCCTTGGCTCATCATCTGGAGTCCCGTCATGCAAAAAGTGTGAAACTACTACGAGCTATGTCAAGGAGGAGCCTTGCACGGACAGGTATCATAAGCCCACGGAACCGCCCTGCGTAAAGCCGTACCCAGAAGAAAAACCCAGATGCGAATGCAATAAAATGCAGACACACCATGAGTGCGAACAAACCACCAAGGAGCCTAGCTGCGAAGATGTTGAAGTACAGGATTATCCTGAAGGATACGCTTGGAATGGATACTTCTGTGCTCGTAGCTGCGAACAAAAACCCCACGAGCCGGAATATTGCTAGGACTCAACGGACGAACATGGTTTGAGGCTGCAATAAAAGACATCGAACATAACAAAAACTATAATGTGTTGGGTTTATGGATTCTGTAATGCATAGTTGTTATTTGAATCTCCAAAACGTTCCAAATCTATGTTCTTGAAACTGTGTTCTACTATGCAACAGAAGCCACCACGTGTAGTCGGTTAGCGATGTTATGAAATCATGATGTTTGAAAACTTTGAGTTCGTTTGATAATCTGAAATTTGTCAACAGAATCAATCGAAACGTGCTTCGCCAACGATTTGGATACTTGCTTTAAGCGAGTTGTAAGTATAAAAGCCTTGATCGATTTACTCTACAGTCAGTCTCAGCTTTAATCAAAATCTGATAGGAAATCAACCAACGTAGCATCTCAAACACGTCAACCATGAAGCATTTCATCGTTGTTCTTCTGCTGATTGTAGCCGTAGCCGAGCTCTCATCGGGTTGGCATACAATATCATATAATATAGCAATAACGCATTTAACATCGGATGTCCTTCTTCGCAGGCGCATGCTGTCCTAAGGTCATCTCGTGCTCGTCCTGCTTGAAGCCGGTGCTGGTGTATCGAGTCCGTTATGCTACTCCTGTACGGTGTAGGTCGTGTGTGAGCTGTCCGATGGGATACAAGTACGATCCTTGCAAGGGGTGTGTTCCGGATTGCGCCTGTAATGTTCAGGTCTTCAGATGCCACTAAAATACGTCAACAAATAAAACCTTACATAGTTGAAGAATAGTCTGTAACTTTTCGGAGATTTAAGTATGAATCAGCTTAAACAAATCGACAGATCAGTTATATAGCTTTTTCTTCAAATAAAATCGTGCAGTTTATTTGAATCGTGTTTCTTCCAACGGGTAGATGGTTACTAGGAGTAGATGATCACTCGATCAGTAGTACGCCTTGCAATCCCTGTACTGCTGAGTGTAGAGAGACGGGTAGCACTTCGAACACTTGCAGCTACCGTGCGCGGCATAAGGATAAGGATAATGTTCCACATGGTCCACCACATTCACCGCATATCCCACATGGTTCACAGGGAAGTCTTCGGTGTAGAAGAAGTTCTTGGCGCACGGAGCGTAAGATGCTAAAGAAAATATATTGTAGAATAGATTCCATCAGATTATTTGCAATTCAGTCAGTTTTTCCCATGATACTTACAGCAGTTGACCTGAGCCAGGCAGACGACGAGAAGGGCGAAGGCAACGATCGACTTCATGGTAGAGCAGAGGATTTATGGATGTGACTTGATGTTTTATCTAGCTGGGGAGGTTGTTGACTGATGTTCAATGCTACTCTCGACTGTATTTATACCAATCGAGAATAGTCTAGGACCAGTTCGATCGGCGCGTGGAGGATGCCACGAGTCCGCATGTGCGTGCAGGTATCCTGGACAAAGCTTGAGAGGTCACGTTCTGCAAATAGAACAAAAAATAGGATTTGTAAGAAAGATCATATTTGTTATACGAAGTGCAACTTACTTGATGCAAAATATGTCTAGGACACGTGTACATAAAACATGCTCAATATTGTAATGTAACAAAAATACATGTACAATGCAGTATGAACAATTGCGATTGTTTTCTTGATACTCGTTCATGAGTGGTTGAAAGAATTTGTTAAAGACATTTCTTTAGACAGACAAGAATTATGTAGCGATGTCAAATAAATGAATTATTATAATTCAATAATTCGTGATAATAATAAGCGATAAACGATAATTGTAATTTCTAACTTTATACAATACTTTATGCATATCTTTCATTGTTTTCAAATAATTAAATCAAACAATTAAACTTCAAAATCATGACTTCATTTTTATTATCATAAAATTATATTGTGTTCATATGTTCTGGCTTGATTCAAAATAAAATCAATAGTCATTCACCAATGAGCTTAATTTTACCAACTTAGCTTCATTTTCCCTAGAAACAGTACTAAATATAATAAGTGTATACCTGCATGGCGCTGTTTTGTAAATTTCTTGGCTTTTAAAAATGATTTGAAACGCAACCTCTTGTGTCCAAATAAATCGTAAGAAAATGTTTGCAAATTGTACGATTCACGACATGCACTAACATAATTTAAGAAAAATTGGTGAAGCAAAACTAAAAGTAGTGAAACGACATACACCACAAAATTTTCTTCAATGATTACATAATTTTTATTTCACATCTCATCTTCTAATGCCCATCATTTTCAGTTGTTGCATGCTCATCAATAACGACCAACGACCTCGACATTGCAGGCACAATCAGGCACGCATCCCTTGCATCCATCGTACTTGTAGCCCATCGGACAGGCTAGACACGAGTTGCATCGCACAGGAGCGGCGTATTGGACATGACGCAGTAGAACCGGCTTCGAACAGGACGAGCACGACGTGGTCAAGGGATAGAACGATCCTGCGAATGCAAAAGAAAGGAAGAGGGAACGAGTTAAAAACCAAGTTGTTCAACATCTACAACAGCTACAAACGAACCTGAAGAGAACTGAGCCACTGCCACAACCAACAGAAGAACGGCGAAGAAGTATTTCATGTTTGATGAGTTTGAGGTGGTTGATTTGCTATCAGACTGTAATAGGGGTGTAGACTGATCGTTAAACAAATCGATCAACTCTTTTATACTACGTTACTCTTTGTTCAATTGCATACTCCGTCAAAGCCATACGAGGCACGTACGAATAAGTGATATATCAGATCTGGGGCCACAAGAAGTCGGGTTTCCTTAGCAAATGCCATGTTAATTGTGCTTGCATAATAGTTCTACAGTATGACACGTGTCTTGCAAAGATCTTTGTCGAACAAGTGAAGCATGGAAAACATACACAAAAACTATTGCGTAAGCACTGGCCAGGCGCGTGGTGAAGATAACAGACTTATTATGAGATAGCTGATACAAGGAAATACTGTTCAGAACAACTTAGTTAATGTGAAAAAAAGATTTAGCTGATGGCCTTTTTTGTCTTTACTTTCGGCATGCGTCGGGTAAAATGTATGCTCGACTAGTTAATTTTTTAATATATGTATAACACTTATTTGGAAGACAGAAGATAACATATTTTCTGGTATAAGCAGTTTATTTTATTGTTCGCATTTATGGTGTACACAGCCACAAATCATGTCCACCTTAATCTGGTTCGCGTAGTCTTGCATACATGCTGCCCCGTTCCACGTGAATCCCTCAGGACACTGGAATTCCTTGTGAGGCAGCACGCAGGGACAGGTATGCTCACGCTGACATTCCGCCGGTTCACACTTCGGCTGGCAGACCAGGCATGTTTTGCAGCACAGGCCATTGTCTCCTTCGAAACCTACAGTTAAAACATGTTACCGATAACAACGACGAAACTTCGAAGTATATGTTCGCTCACCTAAAACACTTATGGTTAAACAGAGAAAAATGATCGCACAGCTGAACGCAAGCTTCATTTTGAGTTGTCGTATAATTTGCTCGTGATGTTGTTACTCGAGGGCGTAATTATTACTGAGGTACCTTAAAATTTTCCGGCTTTATAGCACCCAACTGTGGCAAAAACCCGCAGTTTGTTGGATGCGTGCAGATGCCTTTCAAATAAAATGATCATGCGGAATGAAACGTGCCTTACTCTAAATTAAATAAATAATATTCTTATCTGAGGTAGCCTAAAAGATTTAAGCTTGAACTATGGATTTGTTTGATTCCCTGTTTAACATTTGAACAAACCGCACTGGATTTAACGAAGGCGAGTTCGGCGACCTTTTTGATGGAAGTTTTCGGATTGGACAAATGACTTGCATATGTGGTTCTGTTTGAGAACGATTAGTTTATTGTTTGTTAAAACATCTTTCAGAACTAGTTTATTTGCTCGCTTGCTTTTCAATAACCACCACATCCACAATCCGATACACACTTTTCCCCGTCCCAGGTGTGGCCAGGAGCGCAAGTGTGCTCCAGTGGCTCCTTGCACGACTCATCCTCGGGGCTGCACGCCTTGTCGGTATAATGGAATGCTGTGAAGGAAAGGGAAGGTGATGGGGTATTTTCCAAGCCATGGCACAGTTTATTATCTTACCAAAAGTCATATGCGCCAGTGCGGCCACCACCAAAACGATGAGCCAAAGAAACTTCATTTTCCTGATTGCGCGCTGGTATCTGCGTTAAACTGAACGGAGAATGGTGCTACCATTTGATGGACTTTTGCCTTATATACAGTGCTACATAGAGGACGGCCGTTCGCCGAGCATGTGCGCTACGTCACGTAGATTGTCACTGGAAACGTGTCTGTGGTTGCTTTCTATGCTTTTTTACATTCCGCCGGAGCCACCAGGAAATGCAAAGTGTGGCACAAGCACTGAGACGTCTCCGGCAGGTGGCTGCAATTTCATTGTGCGTTAAGGTGCATGCTTGCAGTTTTTGAGGCAAATAAAAAGCAACATGAGCTGCATTGTCCGTTATGGTATTTAGTCGGTTGCATAGCAAAATTTATGAAAACCAGTACAATCTTTTATAAGCATAAAAGGATTTACTTTGCAATCTGAATTTATCTGAATTAGGGTGCAACTGTAGGTTTAATTTAAACCAAAATGTGCTCAAGCAGATTCTAACGATTTGAAATTATTGCTAGCGCCATCTGTTGCGTGCTAGCGGAATTAATTTAATTTTTTTGCGCCAGTAACTTTTGATTACGTTATCTGATTCATATTCAGCAACGATCGGTAGTGTGTTCATTTTCTAAAATCAGTTCAAATCGTCTCGAACTTTTTACCCTTTCCATATACTCTCGTCTAAACAGTAATTCGACTTATTAGATTTTTCATTGCAATTGGGATTGCAATAGTCATTGTATAATTGAAATCAATTTGTCTTACAAATCAATCCCTTTTATTGGTGAAATAATCTCGGGGATATGATTAACAAAAATATTTGTTCAAGGAACCTTTATTTTCATTGCTGAACATATCAGTCAGCATAGCAACAATCTTCGGTTCAAGTACCGCACTCGCATTTGTGGGAGGTCAGGAGCAGCATCGCCTTGCTCGTCAGTCCGATCCGATCTGTTTCCAGCCTGGAGTTCAAATTTGACAGTCTGTTTTGTTACTCTTATGTTTCTCAGATTACATTGACCCTGTGCAATGAAATGCCACACCCGATTCCTGTAGCACAAGTCAGCCACGAGGTGCATGCTAAAGGACACACCTCTCACGCGCACCAACCAACGCTGTCAAGTTCAATCGTGGTCCTGATAGATCTCCCATAATCATTCCGGTGCTCCGTGGTTAATGTGACCTTCAACACAGATTAGCAATGTCGGTACTGCTCGCCCGGCCGTCTGATAACGGCTCCGTCAGGTCATTAAAGCCATTCGTGCGTTGCATTAGAGCGCTGAAGAGCATCAGCAGTTTTACGACCGCACCATATGTCGGCGCAGGTCGCCAGAGAACGGTAGACGCGGACAAGGAGGGCGAGCCGATTGTGGCCCCTCCTGCCTTTGATATGACGTCACCGTTGCGTCACAGGGGCGCGTTTCATTCCCGGTGCAAAATTATAATCTCCCTTGCTCGTCTGACGCCACACGTCTGGCATGTATTGTGTTCTTTCTTTCTTCCCGCTCCGACCACGCTCATCGCCGATTGGCGTAGCGCGGATCGGACGATGCTGTCACGCCGCGCACACTCTCCGGTCAGCAGAGCACGCGGCCGACGCGATCGTTAGAAAAGACGGTTTGTCGGTTTTGCCGTGTCTTCACGAGGAGCAGCAAGCTCCAGACGCGAAGGATGCTGAGCATACGGGGAGCATCCGCTCCTTTTACATGCTGTGCGATTAATGTTCAGCCGATTGGCATGTGGCGTTACAAGGGAGCGATACTGCGAGCGAGTGCACTTCGGACGATCATCGAATGTCAAGGGTGTCTGGTGGGTCTTCATATGATCCGGCGATTGTTCACGCGGCGATCATCGTGCGCAAAATTAAGTTTGAGGTTTAAGTAAAAAAAAATTTCAGTTCCTAATCGTGACTGTCAACATGTTTCTGATTATACAATAAGCTTTTTATTTATTAGATTTTTACTGTTTCAAAACTGTACTTTATTGTTTGTCAAGAAATAAGTGGTTCAAATGTATCGGTCTGGGTTTTGTAACTGCGTATTTTCAACCCGAAGGTCGCATTAATTGAATTTGAACTGCATTTTCACAATACGTGATTTAGAGCACACACAACTTTGGCGATGACATATTCTTTGTGTGATAACGCAATTGGCAGGGTTCAGAAAGCAAGTAGAAGTGTCGATTTGCTCAAAGTTCAACGCGAAAAATGACGAAACCCCCCCTTGGCTGATCCACAATTCCATCATTTCTAATTATACACGTTTTTCTTATCATTGCAGGGCGCGTTTCCACAGAACTCCCGTAATGGGACAATAGATATTTCCTTTCGGTGAAATCAGCACCGTCGCGAACTTTGTCGTCCGATCAACGGTCAGAGACAGAGACAGTCAAACTGGTGAGGCCTGGAAGGAAGGGAAGGTAAAGCATAGTGTTATCGAGGCCAGTATATGCTTGCCGACAACAGGCACACTTTCGCGGACGCGAATTTCGTGCGCTTGTGGTTGCCACCGACAAAGGCACAACTTCCGCAAGCGCGCTATGGAAAGTGACAGGCTGAAGGCCAGCCGCATGCGACGATGCAACTTGACCGAATTTATTTGAAGAAATCAAGTCAGTTGACACAGGGTTTTAGGTATGTGTTTGAGTGTACGGTCGTTACCCCAAAAGGTCGGATTGAGGAACTCGACCGCGCACGGTGTGTTATCAGGAAGGATGAGTAACGGGCGTAGGGTGGGCTGACTGGCCGATTACGATACGGTAAAACGGAAGCAAGAGTAACTGTGTCAAAAAAGTACCCCCATCAAAAAGAAACCCCCAAAACATCTGTTATCGTGCAAAGTCTACGATAAACAAAGGCAAGCTCCCCAAAGGTGTTGCTCCAATGATTCAGACATTGCGTGAGATTTTTCAAACGTGAGGCGTAGTGTTTTACGCCTAGTGCTGTACCATTCTGTAGTTTAAAAAAAAAAAATAAACCGATTACCGTAATGTAAACAAATGTCGGAAAATGACCACAATATACCTGTTGAATGTGAAATGAAATCTAGAATGAAAAATCATGGAAGGTGGTTTGTAGAAATGTTTCATCATTTATTCGTTACATTGTACAGGCTAACCGTTTGAATATTTTTATATGAAATGTTAGTTTTTCACATTTTAATCCTACTAAATATAATTGCAACAAATTTGCTCATTCCACGATAAAAGGAAGACGCATCCTTTCGTTCGAATGCGCGGTCGGTCGACGAAAGGGAGACAGCAGGAGCGTTAAAAGAGCAGCCAAAAAGCGCATGCGAGAGAAATAATTAAGGAAAAAGAGAGAGAGAGCGAGAGACCGAATGCGGTCGATGGGTTTCTTTTGCTCGTAGGGCGATAAGATGGCTGCAGCGGGAAGGTAGCGGGAGGACGCACTCGACCACGCGATTGCGGCGCAAACGTATGCGTTACTGCCGCCTCTTAGGAGACACAGCAGCGGGGTGCGTGCGTGGAAACGAGGGCAGACTCGGCACCATCCGTCGTCGTATAACGACTCTGGCTGCCACCGGTGCCAAGGCAGTCGTATCAAACAGCCCGAGCGGTTCGGTTCGAATTGTGGCCAAAAAATATCCCCGAATCGAAACGGGACATCAAAAAAGTGTTTGCCGGTGATAGTACGGATTTCCCCGTGTGTCGTAAAGTCGGCGCGTTGTAAAGTCGTAATTGTTTGACTCAGCTAAGAAGGTGTGCTACCAGCAGTGTTTGGTGAGGCAGGTGGAGGCATACAGTAGCACGCGCGGCGCTATCCACCTCGTGTCTCAGAAATATACGGCGCGGCTCTGCGTAACGCTTGTGTAACGCGTGCGAACTTCCGAGAATTTCTCCCCAGCGGAGGGAGAGAGAAAAAGGCTGTCCGCCAGCAAAAGAGAACACGCGGCGAGAGCGAGAGAGCAACGCACCAGCAGGCAGTGACAGATATCATATGCGCGTTCGGTACTTGAACGCGGCGAGAACAAACAGCAACAACTGCAGACAGCAGTAGGCGAAGAGGCGCGGAGTGTGTGTTTGTTGTGGCTGCGTTCGTGTTGTGCGGTGCGCGGTTCCGTCCGGCGAGCGCGAGCGGAAAAAAAAATCGGTGGAAAATTCTCCTGGCAAACGTTTGAATATTTGCAATCGCACCGTCTCAGTGCCGATCGATCGCTGGACGAGTGAGAAGGTTCCGGACCACCGCGGGAACACAAATCCCTTCCTCCCCAGTGTGCGCACAATTGTGTGAACCAACAACGAAAACAACGCACCACCACGCATCACCATCCTCCAGTGTCCGGATTATTAGCTTGTAGTGGACGGGTGAAAATTTTGATATCGAAAAAAGTGTGCAGTTTTCAACCCCTCGCATTAGTGATCGGAAAAAACATCCCGCCGCAGCCAAAAGAAAAGGAAGCAACTCCCGAAGCATATCTGTAGTGTCGTAGTAGCCTTCGCGGGAGCAAGCAAAGCAAAGCAAAGCCCCAAGATGCCGTCGGAGCCGCAGGTTTTTAATCCGCACCCGGATGTCGCCAGCAAGGCGTACATCAACAGCATGCAGCAGTACCGGGACTTCTACCAGCAGTCGCTGGAAAATCCCGGGCAGTTCTGGGCGAACGTCGCCAAGCAATTCCACTGGGAGACGCCGTACGATCCGAAGAACTTCTTCTCGTACAACTTCGACATCTCCAAGGGGCCCATCTTCGTCAAGTGGATGGAGGGTGCCTCGACGAACATTTGCTACAATTTGCTTGATCGAAACGTGAAGAACGGGCTCGGCGATACGGTGGCCTACTATTGGTAAGCCATGACGACGAATTTTCCATTTGGTTTTCTCACTCGTAGGAATGTATCGTAGGTCCTTACTATCAGCACGTACGTCCTACAGGACACATTATGTAACGCGAAATAACTTCCGTAAGCCTGCAGCACGATTTACATCGAACCGAAGAGCGAGACGATGGCGTGCGAGAAAGAGACCAAGCCAGTGCATACGCAAGGATGCTAGGGAACACCCCTGCAAGAAAGGATGCGACACAAAGACGTGCGCGGCGTCAGCTGTGAAGAGAGCTTGGGGAAGGTCACAGAGGCAGAGTAGGTAGGGCCGTCCGCAGTTCAGGCGATGGCTTACGTCAATTTAATTCATTGATTTTTTGCGCTGGCGTTTCTGTTTTTGGAGGAAAAGCACGCACACACACACACACATGAACGCAGACACTGATGCTTACGTAGGTTCCAGGCTCACTTTGGCAGCCTAGAAAACGGGACGGAACGAGTGGTCCAAACAAATCGTCCGAGTCATGCGATACTCGAACGTGTGGTGCTTGCGTAGGTTTCGGATTTGGTTTTTAGCTCGCCTTGTGCGCCGCTTCCCTTGCCTTCCGAGGCCACCAGCAAAACCCTGTGCAACCTGTCCACCGGTGGCTGATACAGCGACGAGCAACTGACCACCTCGGTGTGTGTACTGAAATGAATAATTGAAGGAACCCGCGGTGTTAATTCAGGTCGATTTAATTCGCTCTCCGCCGCCCGCCCGGAGGTTAAGCCACTCTCCCCGGAACCGGCCCGGTTGGCGGTGTTCCTCGTTGTGGCCACGGGTTGTGGATTTGAACCCCGCTCAGCCACGGGAGTGTGGAGCGAAAAGTTCAAGCAAGTCTTACTTTCCAAGCCGGTGGTGACCGCCGGGCGTTCCTAGTTCCTTCCGAAAAGCTGCGGTTCGCCGTTGCCGTGGACGTACGTAACCTGCATCCATCGTTTAACGTGATTACGTTCGATCGTTCTCGAAAACCAAACCATCGGAAGTATCGGGTGGCAACGAACGCATCGGGTTTCGACCAAGGAAACGCTCAGAAGAGAACGTATTCCAGAAGTAGTGAAACAACGAAGGTCTTGGTTAAAAATAGAGAGCGTGCTTTACAATCGCTGCCACAGGCTCCCTACGGTTCGCGTGGAGGTCAACGGGCAGCGGGCAACACCTGCATCTCGCTTCAAAACTGCATCCTTCGAGGAACAAATAAAAACGAGAGGAACACGCAAACAATCGAAACGGAGTCGTGCAGCGTGTGCCTTGTTCCGGTTGCATTCTAGACACTTAAAAGTTGAAACTTTCAAACAAGAAAAAAAACATACTGCAACGCGGCCAATGCCGAGCGTTAGCACAGACATGATTAACGGAACGATTCTGGCGAGAACATGGAAAAACGTATCAACAGGTTGACTGTGCAAGGTTGTTTAACAATGACCTGTGCCGCGGCACGAGCTGCATTGCGATTTCAAATTGATTTATTCGACCTGATAATCATGTAACAGTAATGCTCCCTATTAAAAAAAGGAATCGTTCGAAGCATTTGTCCAGACTTAATGTGGTGTGTTCCGTGGAAGCACGTACATCCGCATTTGGATGCAGGATGAAACGGAGAGCCAGGGATTGGGAAGGTTAGGTACAAGCGGTTGTAGAGTAAATATTTTTTCACCAATCGAGATAGTAAATTACGAGGGCACTATGGCGCAGCCGCTTTATCGCGACCTCTTCCGGCAGGAAACCTCCGCCCCGCACAATCCCATAACTGCATAGGAAAAAATCCGCCTTAGGACCTCTTATCAGCATTCAAATTGATAGTAGCATCTGTAGTTCAAACCCACTCCAGCTGCAAGGTGTTGCTCACGGGGGCATTATTGGAGGACATTGTTGGCAGGAACGGATAAAACTCCATCGCGGTCGATACTCCAGCGCGTATTTGTTTACGTTTCACATTTGCGTGATTCGGGTTGTTACTGGAGGGAAGCAAAAACTTAAATCA
The DNA here is from genome assembly GCA_914969975.1 of Anopheles atroparvus. Lineage (NCBI taxonomy): Eukaryota > Metazoa > Arthropoda > Insecta > Diptera > Culicidae > Anopheles > Anopheles atroparvus. The sequence goes on along the minus strand of CAJZCY010000002.1, from coordinate 32,117,917 downwards.
TGCTGCATAAATTGGCCGTTTTACGTCATCGGTGGTTTCGTTCGCTCGCTAGTGCGAAGTGTTTTGTGACGTTTGGCAAACGCCGTGCGTCGCAAAACTGTTTAGAAGCTTGCCCGAGAATGGCTTTGGCAATAAAAAAAAAACCCCCCCGAAGTTTCTGTGCTACCTTTACGTGGAAGCTTACTTTTCTGCAGTATCACTCTCGAAGCACTTGAGAGGTAAAAGCGTTACTTGATGAATATAAAAAAAAAATCCTCAAGGCCACGACCAAGCCAGAGGAAGAAACAAGCATCATCCTCCAGGAGTGACCTCGAAGTGGCTTGTTCTCTTGTGTTCAGAACAGGAACATTGAAGTTCCACCTTAGGGCACGCGAAAATAGCACCTTGCACGTGACTGAGAATGTCACTTGAATATGGTAGTGCCACATCTCGAGGATAATGGAGTGGCGCATCCCTTGATGCACTTAGTTTACTGTAGATCTCTTTGGTTGGATGTTTTTTAGAGGTAGAACACAAAAGTTACTTTTAATATTGTCGAGGGTCGTATAAAGAGCACGTTCTATGCTTATGACTATTCAGGAAGAATCGCATTCAACGTGATAACAACTCCGACAAGTTTATGACTTCAAACGCGTTTTTAGTTCTTCAAAAACCTACCTAAAAAACGAGGAAAAGAAAACTGAAATGGATAAACAGTGCATCCCCGCCTCCCCATCGGAATTAGCGCGGGACGGCAAAGTGATTTACTCTAATGGTCCTACTGCGCCAATCGGACGCGTGTGGTCAGACGTGCCCACCTACCAACCTTAAGCTCGCATGAGCGATGAAACGTGATTACGTGATACTGGCCAATTTTTGTACCATGTTTTCATCCTTTTTTTACCGTTGTTTTCTGATTCAAACGCTTTATGTTATCTATCCATTATCTATTAATTGTTAAATCATAGCCTCGGGGTTACGACTCCCGATGGGCTGTAGAGATCTTTGAGCAAGAGTGAGTGCAAGGTGGGTGGGTTTAGACGTTTCAAATTACAGATTACACTAGATAACAGTGACGAACAATGTGTCGTTTGAATGGCAATTTGTTACCAATGACATGGAATCTAAAATTGATGCGCAACAAACCGTTGAACTGAGAAGGAGGGTTCGAAACTCCTTGTTCAACACTAAAACAAATTATAAAAAAACAAAATTTGAACTGTTAACGATTACAAAATTTGATTTTGAAATTTCATATGAATTAGAAGTAAGATAAAGTGGGCTGTATTTTTGAGTTTCTTTTGCTTTTGCGTCAATTTTTCTGCACGGCTGCTCCCACCTCAAACACGTTTCTTCTATTACATCAGAGGCGTTTTGTTTGGTTCACGCTGTGTAAAAACTTCGCGCTGACGTCAAACTCTCCTAAACTACCTCAAAGTTGTCCGTCGTGCCGTAGTGATGATTCCAGGAGGTAAACAAAATTACACCAATTGCCAATAAGAGACGGCTAGAAGAAGAAAAAAAAAACAGAATCATCTCTCTTCCTTAGTTTGATATGTTTGAATAGTGAACGGTCGAACAACGGTCGTGGTAAAGTCACACTTGGATTTGCTTTCGCCAAGGTTATCGGACGTAGAACCGGGTCACTTTCGGGACAGTGTGACCCCGGCTGATCACAGGATTACTCCAGCGATTAGTGCGATAGGAACACGGCGGCGGTGACCAGTTTAAACTGGCTCTGGTGTGACCGAGTCCAATACATTGCTGGTTGACTAACGTCTGATTTTTTTGTTTGTTTATTCTACGTCACACAGGGAAGGCAACCACCCGGACGACTACAGCCGGCTGACGTACCGGAAGCTACTGGAGGAGGTATGCCGCTTCGCGAACGTGCTGAAGGCACACGGCGTGCAGAAGGGCGACCGGGTTTCGATCTACATGCCGATGACCATGGAGCTGCCGGTGGCAATGCTGGCGTGTGCAAGAATCGGAGCCGTTCACTCGATCGTGGTAAGAATGCGGGTACCGGTGGCGCGTGAAGGTTTGGTTAATGTATGCCAAACTGTTTACCCACCGCTAGTGTGTGCTTTTATGTCGACTGCTTTCGTTAACCAACATGCGCCAATTCCAAACTGACCGACGGTGTTCTTCGTTGTTTGTTTGTCCTACTTGACTCTAACTCTTTAGTTCGCCGGATTCTCGTCGGATTCACTGGCGGAGCGTATGCACGACTGCCAGGCGAAGGTGCTGATCACCGCCGATGGCGCCTGGCGGGGTGAGAAAATTTTGCATTTAAAAGAAATCTGTGATACGGCGATGGACAAGGCGGAGGAGCTGGGCCACCACGTGGAGACTTGCATCGTGGTGTCACATATCAACCGGGTCACCCCGGGCAACGACGGCTGGGATGGTTCGTTCGATGTAAGTAGCACTCCGTACGTCAGCAATCTGGCAATCTAGTCCCTGATCGAACGACCCTGATCTGTTCTGTTTGCCGCCCGTTGCAGACTCCCTGGAGAGATGGACGCGATTTCTGGTGGCATCAGGAGATGGAGGAAGCCGAACCGGCCTGCTATCCGGAGTGGATGGCGGCTGAAGATCCGCTGTTTATGCTGTACACAAGTGGTTCGACGGGCAAACCGAAGGGTGTGCTGCATACCACCGCCGGATACCTGCTGTACGCCGCCACCACGTTCAAGATCGTGTTCGACTACAAGCCACACGATATCTACTGGTGCACGGCCGACATCGGTTGGATCACCGGGCACACGTACGTGCTATATGGGCCACTGGCGAACGGTGCCACGTCCGTAATGTTCGAGGGATCACCGTTCTTCCCGCAGAACGATCGCTACTGGGAGATCATCGATAAGTACAAGGTGACGCAGTTCTACACCGCTCCGACGGCCATCCGTTCGCTGATGAAGTTTGGCGATGGGCCCGTGCTGAAGCATGATCTTTCCACTTTGAGGTAACGATCGAACAAGACAAGGGTCAACAATAGCACCAAGCACATGTTTAGTTCATTTTTGTATCATCCATTGGCTAATGATAAATAAGAAATCTGAGAGTTGCAATCGTAATAAAGCTAAATTATTTATTTCTTCTCCCTTCAACAGGGTACTCGGCAGTGTGGGTGAACCGATCAATCCGGAAGCGTGGCTCTGGTATTACCGAGTGATCGGTAAGGAGCGCTGCTCGATCGTGGACACCTTCTGGCAGACGGAAACCGGTGGTCACGTGATCACGCCACTTCCCGGAGCGACACCGATGAAACCGGGATCAGCAGTACGTAACGCTACCGCATTTTGACGTTCCTTCAACTCATGAAGCACCCCGTCTTTCCTTACAGTCATTCCCATTCTTTGGCGTAAAACCAACGCTGCTCGATGAAAGCGGCACGGAGATCACGGGTGAAGGCGAAGGCTATCTGGTGTTCTCGCAGCCGTGGCCAGGAATGATGCGCACGCTGTTCAACAACCATCCGCGCTATGAGTCTACCTATTTCTCGAAGTTTAACGGCTTCTACTGTACAGGCGATGGTAAGTTTTGATTGCTTGTTGAGGGTCGTCCACGTGTGGCAGGAGGCTTACATGATTCTCGTAAAATAACAATGCAGGCGCCCGGCGGGATGCCGATGGATACTACTGGGTGACCGGCCGGGTGGACGACATGCTGAACGTGTCCGGTCACCTGATGTCCACCTCGGAGGTGGAGTCGGTCCTCACGGAGCACTCGCGCGTCTCGGAAGCAGCCGTCGTATCACGGCCGCACCCGGTCAAGGGCGAGTGTTTGTACTGCTTTATCACCCCGAACCAGAACGAGACCTTCGACAAGACGCTGATCAACGAGCTGAAGGTGCTGGTCCGCGAGCGCATTGGACCGTTCGCGCAGCCGGACGTCATCCAGCACGCTCCGGGGTTGCCTAAGACGCGCTCGGGTAAAATCATGCGACGGGTGCTGCGCAAGGTGGCGATCAACGATCGGGACGTGGGCGACACGTCGACACTGGCGGACGAGGCCATCATTGAGCAGCTGTTCGCCAACCGGCCAGTGAACTAAACTGCATTTGCCAGCCCACTTACGTTGTCGTCGTCATCGCGCAGGCTTTTCAAGTGCAACTGCAAAATTGCAACTGTCTTTTGGGTTCATTCACCTTTCGTTTGCTTGTCAAATGCGCGAAAGGGCCTCGTGCATGCCGCGTGCGATAGCAACTTTCCGGCGGACCTTCTCATTAGGGATAGCAACTAAAACAAAAAGCATAAACATACCCAACACTCAATCGAAAACAAATGCTGGACATCGGGGAACAAACGCAGGAAGAAGCATATTCATTGTTCTTGTAGGAAAGCTCGTTAGTAGGACACTGGTACACGTACCACAAGAGGATCACCACTTTGGGACGGTACGAATGTGGATCGATTCTGGGTTGCTAGATTTAGGAAAGCCACGGAAAAGGACACAGCCAATGGGTCTGGGAAGAGAGAAAAAAAGGAACCGAATACTACTGCTACTAATTACTATTACCACTCCCGGGCAAAACGTTAATCTGAATGGATGAATGATACTATAAGTAGATGTTATTGAATTCTAAGAAATTTAAGGCTAATTGTTTTAGTATTAAACAATGCTAGTGCAGGAACAAGAGAACGCGGGGCAACGCCAATCGTCCGCGTGTTTGCAATCTCAACAATGGCTTCTGAAAAAGGAACGAGAAGATTGATTACGCGTGCAAGTGATAGGCCGTGTCGGAGGAAGAGAATGGTCAACCCTGGGGTTAGTAAAGGGATCGCAACGTTGCAGTTTAGTGAATACGAACGAGAAAACATTCACAATCCACACACCCACGTACACATTGTGCACCACCGGATGCACCTGCAGAGTTTTGCTTTCTCGGCGGGAGAAACAAATGTTTTTATTTTATTTTATTTTATCACAGTGATAGCGCACGCACAGCTCCAAACATCCTAGTGAATGCAGTGAAACATATGTTTTTTTTTTTATCTGCCATTACTACCATAAATACTTTCTTTATGAGTTTTATCACAAATAAACACTCACAAAGCTTAAAATAGGCACCTGAATACACAAATCTTAACCATTTTTCATCACACACCACCACCAAGCAGTTGCAGATCGATGACGAATCTACAATGGGGGGAAATACATATGTTACACGTTGCGGGGGAATGACTGCCGTTTCCCAAATTCATCGCCTAGCGTTCGCAACTCAGTCAAAACCGCCCAAATTCAATACATATCATTTTCCTGCCGCGGGCAGAGGGAGGCAAAAATCGCCCCCGATGCTGCCGGTGGGTTGGAGGGAGAAAATTTGTAGGATTAATGAATTCTGTATGCTATACTTATTATCGATTAGAGATTATCGAATGTTAAAATCTAGTGCAAATGTTTCGAAGGTTGTAGACCTCACACACTCTCTGTGTTGTTATCGGCTGACAGGCAAGCGAAGACGACGGATTTCTGGAGCAGGAAATCTGAATGATGGTTTCTTTTGGACGTCCTCTTCCTTCCCCTTGCCCTCCAGGTGTATGCGAATTTGAATACTATTCAGCATCATTCTCCTATTCCCTGAACGAAACATATCATGTAGCGTGCCTGCAGACAAAGTAAAACGGCGGAAACGTGCCGGCACGTACGTTTCCGTTGTCCCTTGCGATGACTATTTTTAAACGTTTGTAATTGACAATGGTTGGGATGGATCGTGCATAATTTGTGCCGGCTTCCTTCCACCCATGATTTTACCCTTTGTGAAACTGTGTTGGTACATCTATTCGCTGTTGTTCGCTCTGTAAGTCTATACACAATTTAGACAACTATAGAGCTCTCATTCCAGGCAAAACATGATTGGTATAATAAAAACCATGTACTGACGAAATAATACTGGAATACATAAAATATACTACTGAAATATACATACATAAATATGCAATGAAAACTGATTCATTTAAATTGGTTGCAAAAGCCGAATCTGACGGAAGATAATGAAATTAAATATAACAAAATTGTAACCGTTACCAGCAAAAACCTTTATCAATTGACCTAGTGTCGGATCGGTAGTTTCCGCCATCAACGTTCGCCTTCCGATAAGACGTAAAAGTTCCATACCGCAACTCAAACCGCAATCTGGAAGAGGAGGATATCATTCAACATCACGCGGCGTGGGTTTATGAAGTAATATAACCAACAAAATGGTGCCCGAAAGCAGATAGATAAGTTACTAAATTTAACAAAAAATCGCTTACTCGAGTGGATGGATGGTAAGTTTTGAGTGATGTCAATAAAGTAAATAAAACGGATAAAACATTTCGTAAGCAACGGTTTGTCTACCTACCTCGATTACAATTTCTTCATCGCAGGGAGGTAAGTGCATTCTGTTGCATTTCCGCCCCGCCGCTCTGAACCCATTCTTTGCATTTTGACTCCGTTCCAAAGAACCTGTAGCTCGCTATTACACGGAATTGGGTGCATCATCTTTCTTCTTGGAACGGATGACTCCGGGTAGGTGCTTCACGGAACTCGCAACACTAGTCAGTTTAGCTTTACGTTTTGAACTGTAAACATTACGTTATCGGGTCTAGCTGTTCTTGTTGGGACCATTGAAAAGATCTTTTAAGTGTTAGAATTTGTTGAAACTACAATCATTCACCATGAGCCCAAATCTCGACGAGTGCTACGAACATGTTCTAGCGTTGGTAGAAACTGCCGGTGAGGTAAGCTTACACGCAAAACACTAGAAAAAGTAAATTACATGGTTAAGCAGTTAAGCAACACTTATCGATTTTCCTGCAACGTGATTCCCGTTTTAGGTAATTGCTTCTCGAAACTCCCAGCGGAAAACGGTGGTGCAAAAATCCAGCAACATCGATTTATTGACCGAAACCGACCAGCAGGTGGAGCGAATGTTGATGGACGGTATCACTGCCAAGTACCCTGACCATAGGTAAGGAGATCAGATGTCCTAACGTTTCACGGCAGTCACGACGCGTACCTTTATTCCGCCAGGTTCATCGGAGAGGAGGAAACGAGCGAGGGCAAGAAGGCCGAGTTGACCGAGGCACCGACCTGGATCATCGATCCCGTCGATGGCACGATGAACTTCGTGCACAGTTTCCCCCATTCGTGCATTTCCATCGCACTGCTCGTCGACCGAGTGGCTGAGATTGCCATCATCTACAATCCCATGCTGTCTCAAAAGTTTACGGCACGCCGCGGTAAGGGTGCCTTTCTGAACGGAAATCAGATCCATGTGTCCGAAGAAACGTCGCTGGAGCGTGCCCTTGCCACGACGGAATTCGGGACGAGCCGTGACGAGGAAAAGACACGCGTGGTGCTAGAAAACATTGGGAAACTGGTGCGAAAAGTGCATGGGTAAGTGAGCATCTCCATGGTAGGCTTTTAAAGTTTGCTGCCAATATAAATATATATATATTTTTTACATGAATTCTAATACCTAGATTGCGTAGCCTGGGCTCGGCCGCACTGAACATGGCCATGGTGGCCTTGGGCGGGGCAGACTTTAACTACGAGTTCGGCATCCATGCCTGGGACATTGCGGCTGGTTCCTTATTGGTCGGTGAGGCAGGTGGTGTGTGCCTCGATCCGGCCGGGGGTCCTTTGGATTTGATGTCCCGCCGAGTGCTGTGTGCCAGTACTCAAGAGCTGGCCGACCAGGTGGTACAAGTACTAACGCAGTTCTACCCGGAACCGAGGGACTAAACACATTCCTTCTGCCAAACTTGATTCAACTCTTCCCGAAACGGCCACGTACCATATAATTTTATACCGTTTGTACTTACCATATTTAACCTGTCTAACAGACACTATACACGTATATGTTGTACGGCTTTGAAGTGGCCGAAAGATCACCAAGTTTATTTCATATGTAATAAATGTGGGATGTTAAATGTTGTGTCATCT